>JAJJMC010000939.1:1417818-1576637 GCA_023531435.1 Papaver californicum
AAGTTCATTATAGGGATATAAGCAATGTGGGACTATTATCCTTCACAGTCCCTTCATCCATAGCTTTCTTTGGCAGCAAGGGTTTCTCTGCTAGAGATATGGTTCTTCTTATAGGTACACCTTCTCAATGTCTTTGTCATACTATAATTTTTCTTTGCGATTTGTATAGCATACTGCGGTTTCCTTTTTGTCTGTGTTTTAGGTGGAGGTCATACCGTAGGTATAACACATTGTTCGTTTATCCAAGACAGACTCTTCAATTTCAGAAACACTGGCAGACCTGATCCATCCATGAATCCCAATCTAGGTAATCAATTAAGAGGAAGGTGTCCCCGAGGATCACCCATTGACAACTTGATCAATCTAGATCAAACCCCTGGTAGTTCTTTAGTCGTTGATAATGGTTTTTACAGACAGATAAGATCCGGAAACGGAATTTTTGAAACCGATCAATCCATGGCATTTCACCCTTGGACTGGTGGAATCGTTTCTTCATTAGCAAACAATGGACAAAGTTTCCAAACTCAATTTGGTGCAGCCATGATCAAAATGGGAGCTCTTCAAGTTCTTACTGGCAGGAGCGGAGAGATTCGAAGAACTTGTGGTCGCCGGAATTAGTCATCATAATTTGATTGAAAGAATTTTAAGTTGAAATTTAAAACACATGCACGTGGATTTATTTATGTATTTTGTTTGTTTGTTTCAATATTTTGTTCTCTTTTCTGGTTGATTTTGTATTGGGGATTTATTTCAAGTCTTTGCATGAATAAACTGTAATTTCATGTTAAAGTTATTTTAACCTTACGGTAAATCTATTTTGTTGCTTATCTTTTCTTTTCTTATTTTGTGACTGGATTGTTTGAAATAATCTCACATTGCCCAGATAATTAGTGTTGGTGAAGATAATGAGGCTTAAACCGATTTTTGAGGATAGTTAATATGGTGTATAGAATTTTGTAATGTGTGGAGAATTTGGTAGTGTGTGGATGTTGATCCAGGGCCCAATTCAATATTTATGAGCCCTCGAGTTTAAGGGGTTTTGAATAATAAAATTATATCGTCTGGATCCCTAGTATTTTGTGAAGTTTATAAGTTAAGTCTAATTTTATCCTTGGAAGACGGTTTTTGAGGATAATTTATCTAGATCCTCGGTATTTGCGAACTTTATAAGCTTTGAATACCTTTATCTTTGTAAGACGGTTTTTAAAGATAGTTAGGGCAACTGCAGCGCTGCGAGTATCCTAAAGAGTAAATACCAAATTTGATTTGGTCTTTTGCTTAAAAACCACAACGGGTAGGCGAGGAAATTTTACTCACACAGTAGCCATATGATATTGGGCGTAGTGTTAGATGACCGTAAGATAACACGGACGGTTGGCTAAGTGACCGTATTATTGTTGGCATATGTCCTAGGAGACCTTCTGGTGGAGCGCATATTTCCTAGGAGACCTTCTGGTGGAGCAGAGGGTTAAGAGGTCGTGTGAGTAAGGGGCGGTCAGCTAGGTGACCGTGCGTGTCTTAGGTTGGGCGGAGCCTTAAGTAGCCGTTGTAGCCGTTGTTCCAGGATGGTCGGACAGCTAGGTGACCGCGCGTTACACTGAGCGGCCATCTAACAGACCGTATTATCAGGCGTACATTTAACTGGCCGTGCGACTATACTTATATTTCGGAGAAAACTTACTCGGTTACTGTAGCAAATCTGGAGTAGAGAGAGAATTTACTCTCCCGTTGCGGCTAAGAGTTGGCGAGTAAAGAGAGAATTTTCTCTTTACTCTTTAGGATACTCGTCCGTTGGAGTTGCTCTTAGGTGTATGGACTTTTAAGACGGATAACCCTTTCTATGCCTAGAAATGTGATTTGTAAGAGATAACTATCTATCGATGATGGTTTTGTTGTCCATTGAAATCGGTGCATATTGCCCACTTGTTTCAACAATTTGTCTTGCCAAGAATAAACTTCAGCTTATATTTTCGTAATGGTATCTCTGAACATTTGGATTTATTATTGGACATAAAGAGACTAATATTTAAATATTTCTTGAGAAAAGACATACGTGTCATGCTCATTATTGGATTTGTGAGAATTGACAAGTTACCCAGAAACAGAACAAAATTACTTGATAAGATACAAAAAAATTAGTAAATGAAAAGCCCGAAATTCTTACGAATAAAAAGATAATCATCCGCCAAAAGATAAGTGAGATACTTAAGGGGCATGCACAACTGGTTTAGCAAAAAAAAAAGTGCTAGTACACTGCTTAATTCAGTTATCTAATTTTTGGATCCAAAAATTGAAGCCCAGATGACTGAGGACACACAGGTTGTTAGTGGATCCTGATAGACACATTTTTGTGTCTAAATTACACTCGATTATCTATTCTGATAGTGTTCGTTTTTGTACTTATTATAGCTTTTTATGTCTTTGTAGGTATTTTCGAGAAATAAATATTTGTGGAAAAATCAGCTCAAAAAGTTGTTAAAGGCACCCAACAAAGTGATTAAGGCACCCACAATTTGGATTGGGGGCACCTCCCTTTGAATTTGAAATTCCGAAAATAGCGGGAAGAGGAAAGCTACGTGAGAAAGCTTCTGCATGATTTTGTAACCGAATTTTATGGAGTTTTGACGTGTTCTTTCTATCTCAAATTGTTTAAACACTCAAAGGATAACATAACACACGTCAACAAAGAGTTTTAGACGGAGAAAATTGCTTGGAAAAATCGAATCTGGACGGGAAAAGGAGTTCTTCCCTGTTTCGGTTTCACACGGGATTTCAAGTTGATTTGGATTTGTTTTTGGTTCCTTATCGGTTCACAAAGGTTGCTAGGGTTTACCAATACTATATATAGCAAAGAGAAGCCAAGAAAAATTAAGTTTGGATCACCGAAAAAAAATCAGGAAGAAGAAGCTCTGTTCGTGAAGAAGAAGACGAAGTGCAGAAAACAGCACCAGGAAACTGTCGCTGATACTGTTGTATACGCAGCTGCTTCGACAGTCGTTTCTTTACCGCAGTATCGGTCCGTTCTTGTTTCCTGTTTCCTTTTCATTCTCCTGTAACACTCCGAACCATCCACTGTAACGCTTATAAGCGTATCAAAACGTCTGTGTTACTTCTTTTTAATCATTGTAAGCACTTTTTGAGCAATGAAGGGTTATTTTGAGTGTGTTTCCATTACAATGAGCTAATCACCATCACTGGGGTGACGGAGGAAGCCTTTCTTCCAATAATTAAGTGGTATGTCTATTTTATCTATATTTTCTTTACAATTCTTTTATTATTAATTGCTTGATTAAAATTGAAAAAATGGTTTTTCTTAAATAGTTGTGTTCTCTTTTGATGAGTCATGCTGGGTTGACTGTTTTTGATGTCTCATGCTTAGGATTTTTACAATTATTCTTTTAAAAACCTATTTTTGGCATATTTAGATTAAATTGAGCATAGAATTGTTAGGCATATCATAGAAGTATTGGTGAATGGTGGAATCTTAAACCCTAGTTTTCTTCCATCTATTTTTAAAATCAAATCTGTTTAATCTTATTTATTTTTAGTAATTAAAAATTAGGTCTAGAAATTAAATCTTCACAAGTCCGAGAATCAAACCCTCTTACCACTATATTAAAATCATATCAGATCCCCTCTAACATTTTGTTGGTGTAGGTGAATATTTAACCTGGCGTATTTTAGGGAGACCCAAAAAGAATTTGGGGCGACTAATAAAACAAAATAAAGACACTAAGAAGTAATATCAGCACACCCTTTATCTATATATTTTCTTTAATGGCTAATCTGTTCTTGTTTAATTAGTGTTAATGTTGATTATAGTTAGTGTTAGAAAATTATTTGAGTTATAGTTTTAGAAAAGAAATAGAGAGTATGTTAGAGAAGAAGAAGAAGAAGAAGTTTGAGAAAACTAGGTTTTACCTAAAATCAATAACAAACATGGATGAGTATGAGGAAAAAGGTAAGAAACATCATGAAGAACATAATATTGAAGGTTCAATGACGTTTAGAGATGCCGATTTGGGATATTTGTTGGATGATCCAAATTTTGGTGTGGAAGAAACCCTAGACGACGATTTAACGAGAGAAAACGACGAATCACATCAAAATAAAGATAATAATGCATCAAACAATTAGGTATTGTGTTAAGAAGCTCAAAACCCCACTTTATATGCGTTCGTCTGTGATTGTTAACAAAAAAAAATTATTTTTGCATGCATTTAATGCCACGGACGTCCTATAATCGGTAGATAATGGAGTACCATATCTACCAATTACACTGGACTGAGCCAAAATTAGGGTATAATCAGTAGTCTCGTGAAGAATGATTTCTACTGATTAATCAAAATCACCAAATCGAATTTTGTTCAAATTTTGTTTTCATAATCGGTAGTTTAGGAATACTTATTATCTACCAATTGTAGTGGTCGCCTTAAAAATGAATTTCTCCAAACTTACAAAATTTCTAATTCTTCATCTTTCACAATCGGTAGTGGGTGAATATTTTTATCTATCGATTTAGAATCGGTAGTTTGTAAAATCACATATCTACCGATTGTGATTGTAGCTAGAATTGGAGTACACTTAAAATTTTTGCACTTTGTAATCGTTAGTTTAAAGATCAAATTTATCTACCGATTCCATTGTAATCTGTTGTTGTTTAACAAATTAAACCTCCGATTATACTTGTTTTTGTGTACATAACTTATCTTGATTTCTTTCTATAATCGGTAGTACGGGAACATAATTAACTACTGGTTGTGGTTAATCGGTTGTACGGGGATATAATTAACTACCGATTATGGTTGGAAGTAAGGCGGGAGGCAAATGAATGGCTTATCAACAAGGCAAAAGAGAAGATGTGCGTTGTAGTTCAGAACAATTATGTGAGGGTTGATCGATTTGAAATGATTTATGAGAGAGGTGGTGAGAAAAAGAGTCACGTGGGAAAGGATCGTAAATACGTAAAGAAGACGGAGATGAAATACCGAGGTAATTCAAAGAAGATTGGATGCCCATTTAAGATTATCTTCAGTAAGCCCGACGGTAAGGAAAGTAAAGTATGGAAAATATTTAGAGTTGCTAATGGTTGTCACAACCACGAAGATAACGAAAGTCTTGTTGGGCACGTAATGGTTGCCAAGTTAAAACCAAAGGAAATGAAGACGGTGAAGTCTATGAAGAACGTAATGAAAGAAAGTGCAATCCTATCTAAGATAAAGGCGGACGACCCCAACAACTTGTTTTCGTTGTCTATAATTAAGTCGACGCTAGCAACGATTAAAAAGACAGAATGGAATGGTCGAATGGAATGGTCGAATGGTTATGCAACAATCAAAGTGGTTATCCGAGAAATACAACTACACGTTGAGAAAAGAAGAAAGGGATGGTAAAGTGATTCGTATTTTCTTGGCACATTCGAAGATGGTCCAATTGGCTCAATGCTTTCATCAATTTTTTTTGATAGATGCTACTTACAAGACAAACAAGTACAACATGTCGTTGTTGAAAATTGCTTGCCACACTTCGGACAAATGCACATTTATGGTGGCGTGGGGTTTAATGGATGCTGAGAATGATGTGAGTTTCATTTGGATGTTGCAACATTAAGGTCGATTTATAATGACGATCATTTTCTAAGGGTTATTGTAACGGATAACGATCAAGCCTTGGTGAATGCAATAAAGGTAGTGTTTCCGAAAGCCCAGAATTTGTTTTGTACGTGGCACATTCAATGCAACATCAAATCCAATTGTAGACATCGTATCCAAGATAAAATATGAAACAAAGGTACCAAGAGGTCGAATGAAGAGGATGAACGTATTAGTAAACTAAACATGGAGGAACGAGAAGAAGAGAAAAGGTTAGCTGATGAAAAGTGGTCCGAGGATGGAATAAAATGGTCTTTATTTCTAAAAGCATAGGATAAGCTAGTTTGGTCGATGACAGAGGAAGCTTATGAGTACAACTAGAAGAACTTTGAGGATGAATGGGGCAAGAACTATCCTAAACCAGTTAAGTATTGCAAAACACAATGGTTGGGACCGAATAAGGATAAGTTTGTGTTTGCATGGACATATGAATATCAGAAATTCAAGAACGAGGAAACAAGCATTGTAGAGGGGTCCCATGGCTGATTAAAGAAAATACTAGTCGGTAGTCAAAATGGGGTTGTGTCGGTCCAAGAAGCAATCCATGAGTTCACCAATCGTGACCTCACTAAGATTTACGGTTCAACAGAAAAAAGTCGGCATAGATTCCCGTTTGCACATTTAAAACATGAAAATCTTCTAAGGGGTATAGTTTACAAAGTTTCTTGGCGGACAATAAATTACATGATACAACAATCATAGTTGTATAAAGATCACGATGATGAGACTACAATTTATAATTGCAAGACGATGATAGGTATTGGACTCCTGTGTCGTCACATGCTTGGTAGGTATGTTGAAGTGGTTGACATTAATGATATTCATCCCTTTTGGAAGCAATTATCTTTCACTCCAAACACCCCGGTGGTTGATGGTACGTTGTTCATGGAGGTGGAAATGTTTGCACGAATACTCGAGTGTCATTCTACGTCAAATGGGACACAAAAGCAAATATTCATGCACCATTTAGAGGAATCCCTTCACCCCTTTCTAAAGGTTGTTGAAAAACCAATGAAAGGAAAGGTGATGAGTAAGCCGAATACCAAAAAGCCAATGTCAATTTAAAGAAAAGAGTTGAAGGAATGGTTATCTAGTCAACGAGAGATTTTTAGGCATGAACATACTGAAGCTGAGTAGCAAGATGTGCCGGCTGATAGACGTATTTTTGTGTCCTATCTGTCCTCAATTATATATATCTTTAATGCTCGATTGGTACTTATCGTGTGATTTTATGTGTTTGCAGGTATTTTTGGAAAATAAATATTTGTGAAAAAAATCGGCTCAAAAAGTGATAAAAGCACCCCGAGAAAAATTACTAAAGGCACCCAAGAGTTCTGAAAAAGAGACCCCATTGTTAGTTAGGTGGCATCCCCTTTTGATTTTAAAAACTAAAAATAGCGGGAGATATTTCCTTTCCGCGTGAAGAGTACCTTGATTTATTTGAAGTCCGATTTTTATGGGATTTCTTTACTTGGATTAGAAGATTATCGAGTTATCAAGTTGGACCAACAATTGATGTCACAGACCGGAAAATTCCGCCTCCGGCGCGTTGCGCTGGGCAGGCCAAAACTCCCCGATGCGCGATTAAAAGAGAGTAACCAGACCTTAAAGCTTAACTTCTCGCTGGAAAGTGCAGGTAAATTTTTCCTTTCCAAGCATGCCTTGTAATCATTATACTCGAAGCGTAGTTTCCACATCATTCGAACTACGTTTATACCGTTCCCACCTCACCCTTGTTCAACTAAGGGTGCAAGGCCTTAAAAGAGAATGGTGAATGCCTTGGCAAGCATCACATACTTACGAGCATTGTACAGGCCTGACCCATGCCTTGGACTAGCATACCATTCCAACTTACCCTTATTCTACCAAGGGTTGAAGGCTATACAAGCGAATGGGGATGCCTTTGGCAAGTATCACATAATTACGATCATTGTACAGGCCTAACTCATGCCTTAGACCAACACCTAGGCTAGTTCAAGCCTAAACTTCCGCTTTATCAATTCTGCTTCGACCATGCGCTGGAGGCTGCACTTATCTTGTTCTTACCAAGGGTGCAACATCCAGGCACATGTCATTCCATGCCGCAACGGTTGCTAGGAAGTATGAACAATCCATCGAATAGAATTGCAACTACCTCATCAAGTGTGAAAACAATCATCTTTTGACTTAGCATTGCCAAGCCAGATGATACGAGTTACCATAATGTCACAATCACCTCTAAATTAGATGATATGAGCGATAAGGTGTTGCACCTCAATGCATTGCATTACGGCTGCCTACGTACCCAACCCGTACTTTGAAGGGATCAAGCATGAACGTAGTTCATAAAAGGGTCAATTCGAAAAGGGACAAACAACTTAAGCCTATTAAGGCAAGGTCAACTTCGATTCCAACTTTATCGCAAGGCCAAAGGCCAAGCAAAGCCTAGACCGTATAGGCCGAAGGACTTTCGCAAGGTATGCACTAGCTTGTGTATATCTATCGCTATTTATTATGCAAATATGCATTCTCAAGTACGTAGCACGATTGAATGATGCTTTCGCATAATTCAAGCTTTATAGGCTAAGTTATATGCATATTGATGCTTTAGTATCAAGTATGCTCCAGCGTATAGGCCACATCGCATATATATATATATATGTGCATTACCGCTCATGGACATTCAAGCTTCATCGGTTAAGCTACAAGCATATTGATGCTTATGCATAGAATAACGACATTGACTCGGTGATGCATTCTCAATAATGCATCACGTCATAATAGTGCCTTAGCACTATGATGCATTCATCGAATAACGATATTGGCTCGGTGATGCATTCTCAATAATGCATCACGGCATAATAGTGCTTTAGCACTTTGATGCTCTCACTTATGCAACTTTGGATCAGTGATGCATTGAATTATGCATCACGGCATAATAGTGCATTAGCACTATAATGCCTTCTTCGAATACGCATCACGCGTAATAGGGCCTTAACACTATAATTCGAGGTCAAGGCATCCACACCCTAATGCATATCTGGGTAAGCTTTATAAGCTTAGGATGAAGCTTCAACCCAGGCCATGACGCGTCCATGAGTAAGCGCCATGCGAAATTTTTTACGGGTATTACAATTGAACGCGTCAAAATCAAATCTGTCGTGAGATTCTTCATCCATGCTTCTGATTTAGTGGTGGGAATCGTTATCTTGGTGGGCAGGATTGCCTCAGTTCCATATATTAGCATGAAAGGTGATAAACCCATAGCTTTTCTCTTTGTGGTTCAATATGCCCATAAAACGTTATGCAACTGTTCGCACCAGTCCCCATAGTGACCATCCAACTTCTTCTTCAGATTATAAGCTATGGTTTTATTAGTGATTTCTGCTTGGCCATTGCTCTGTGGTCTATGTTTGTTCCTTGCAGCAGCTTCCTATTATCTGACATTATTACGACGGGTATCCCGAATCGGCAAATGATATTTTCGAAAAGGAATTTAAAGACATCCTTATCTCTAATATGTTTTAAGGCAGCTGCTTCCACCTACTTGGTAAAGTAGTCAGTGGCCACGATGAGGTATTTTCTTTGGAGAGTCCCTTCGTGAAGTGGTCCCACGATGTCTACTCCCCATTTTGAAAACGACCATGGGCTTAACCCCGAGTTTAAGGATATAGATGGTGCATGAATCTTCTTTCTAAATCTTTGACACTCCCCACATATTTTCTCCATATGTTTTGCATCTTCGTGCATCTAGGGAGAAAAGTATCCCATAGTTTTTGCTCTCTGGGCTAGATTCCTTCCTGTACTATGATTTCCAGCGTCTCCATAATGCAATTCTACCAGGATCTGGTGCCCTTGCTTTTTCCCTAGGCATCTAAGCAATGGCCCCAAATAAGAATTCTTGTATAAGATCCTATCTCGAAGTTGATAATTAGCTTCCCTGCTCTTGATTTTATTTCCTTGAATGGTGCTCGCAGGTAGTTCTCCAGATTCGAGGTATCGGTGGATATGCTCTCTCCAGTCACCCGATTCGTAGAGTCCCTAACCGATTGCAGCTATTCTCTTCTTATCATCTTCCGTCTCGGTTATTGATGGTGTGAGGACCCTCCCGACTCAAATTGATTCCACTGTTATATCTTTCAACATTGATGCGATGTAGGCCAACGCATCAGCATGTCTGTTATTCCTTCTTATAAATTGTCTTAGCTTGATGTTTGGTATTTGACTCATATAGTGCGGAGCTAGTTTTAAGTACTTCTGAAGACTTGGATCCAATGTCTGTTTGATTTGGCGTATTACTAACTGAGAATCGCTAGTAAGCCTTACTTCTGTTAGTCCCAGTTCTATGATAAGTCTTAGAACATGGATTACTGCTTCATACTCAGTGACGTCGTTGTTGGCTTTGAACTCGAGTCTGAAAAAATGAACTATCTTTATCCCCTTTGGTGTTTTGAATACTATGCCTAACCCGGATCCGTCATCATTGGAGGAGCCGTCTCTAAATACTTCCTATCTCTAGGAATGAAAACTTTCGATTAGTCATGCTGATCTGTCATCTTCTTCTTCCATCCCGGGGATGTAATCTTCTTCTTCTTCTTCTAATGGGAAATATGCCAAAAAATCAGCTATGATTTGAGACTTGATTGATGTACGCATCTCATGAAAGATATTGAATTGTCTAATTTGAGATCCTCACTTCGAGATTCTCCCCAATCTCGATGAGTTATCTAGAACCAATTCGATAGTAGATTTTGTTAGAACTTAAATTATGTGCGCTTGAAAGTAAGTTCTTAGCTTTTGTGTTGCATAGACTAGAGCTAGGATCAGCTGCTCAATTTTGGTGTAGTTTCTCTCCGCTGGTAGCATGGTCTTGCTGATGAAGTATACATGTTTCTCATCTCCTCCTTCGTGTCTGACTAGCACAACACTTATAGTGTGAGCAGTTGCCCCAAGATATATTGTGGGAACTTCTTCGGGATCCGACCTTTATAACACCGACAATTTCGCGAGATGCTCTTTGATCTTCTGGAATGCCTCCTCACATTCATCTGTCCACTTGAATTTATCTCCCTTTTTTTGAGTACTAAAGAAAGGTTTACATTTGTCAGATGATCGTGAGATAAATCGATTCAAGGCAGCTAGGCGTCCGTTTAGCCTCTAAACATCTTTCACTGTAACGGGTGATGGCATATCTCGAATGACATGAACCTTTTCGGGATCTACCTCAATGTCATTCTTAGTGATTATATAACCTAGGAACTTTCCATACGTTACCCAGAACGTGCATTTTGCGGGATTAACTTTTATTTTGTACTTTCTCATCTGATCGAAGATTCCCTTTAGGTCTGAAACGTGGTCTATCGCTGCTTTTCTCTTGAACAACATGTCATCTACATATACCTCAATGGTATTGTGAATCCAACTTTCGAACATATCTTCCACCAATCTCTGGTATGTTTCCCCCGCATTTTTCAATCCAAACGACATCTTTGTGTAACAGCAGAGCCCTCTAGGTGTGAAGAATGCGGTGTGTTTCTGATCTTCTGGTGCTAATGGAATTTGGTTGTACCCATATTAGTCATCCATGAGATTCAATGCTTCGTGACCATTAATCGTGTCGACTAGTTGATCTATATTAAGGAGTGGGAAACTGTCATTTGGGCATGCTTTGTTAAGAACACTGAAGTCTATGCAGATTCGGACTCCACCATTCTTCTTTGGTACGACTACCATGTTTGATATCCACACTGGATATTGTATATTTCAAATGACTCTAACTATTTGTATCTTCTTTAACTCGGCTTCTACTGAGGCCTGTAACTCTGGCGCGATTCTCCGTACCTTTTTCGAATGGGTTTAAACTTTGAGTCTATTCTCAGGTGATGACAACAAATTTCTTGGTCAATTCCCTTTATTTCCTCCATGATCCATGCAAACACATCTATGTATTCCTGCAACAAGGCTTTCAGGTTCGCGGTTTGCTCCAAATCTAACAACGATCCTATCTTCACTATTTTCCGTCCCGATGTTGAGATCCTGGGTTGGTTCCTGAGCCGTGAAATCTTACTTGGGTTCCTCGATAGGGGTTGCAGACTGGAATTGCTATAAAATCGGACTCTTGTTTTCTTTTCCAATCTCCTGAGTTAATGTCAACATCTTCTCTAGCTCTTGTGAGTGCTTCTCTCCTTGGACGCAGTTCTTTTTTATTATGTTCCTAGCTCGCTTATTCTCGTTTTGCTGGATGTCTGCTTGAATACAAAACCTTGCAACTTGTGGATCTCCCACCACTTCTGGTACTCCCATTGGGGTCAGGAACCTAAGTCGTTGGTGATATGTTGATGTTACCCCTTTAATTCCTACGATCCATGATCTTCCGATTATGGCTTCGTATGGTGAAACAACGTCTACTATACAAAACGTAGTAATGGTGTCCAAATACTTTCCCCCTGATACTCTTAAAGTAACCTTTCCTTTGGGTTTGGTGACTGACCCGTTAAATCCATAGATGCTATAAGTGGAAGGGATGAGGATGTCTTCTGATAGGCCCATTCTTTTGAAAGTGTCATTGAATAGAAATTCCACATAACTTCCATTATCCACCAATATCTTCTTTACTCCCCAATCCTCATCATTAGTGTAATTACCAATGGGTCTGCATGAGCTTCCGCATTCAAAGGCACATCTTTTGCAGAGAAGGATATTGGCTGCTTCATCCATGATTTTATCGGTAGAATCTTGGTTACACTATAGATTTTCTTTTCCGAGTGGTTTCTCTTGTGAACTCGAGACATAACTCCACTTCCTAGCTGAAAACCTTGAGTTATTGAGTGGGAAATCATGTTGCATTAGAGGACCATAGCGTCTCTCTTAATTCTTACTTGGTGTATTGGCACTTCTGCTGGTGTAGGTTGAGTTCTCACATATTTCTGTAAAAAAGGCCATCCTGAATCAAGTGTTGCACAATATCCTTCACGTATCGACAATTGTTAGTTGAGTGCCCTCCATATTGATGGTAAGCACAGTAGTCAGGGTGGTTTTTGCTTCTCTCGAATTGCGCTCCTCGGTTCGGGGGATAATTTATGTCTCCTTGCTTCTCTACTTCCCTGAAAATTTCCTCGAAAGGGGCATTTAACGACACGTATGCTTTATCTTCAAATCTTGGCATTTTCCCTTTCAGCATCTACATTTTTGAGGTCGCACCTCTATCGTGTCGTTCTCCTCTTTTCTCAACTCGTCTCGACTCTGTATGGGGAATGACATGCATAACCCGAGACGGTTCTGCCACCTTCGTGGTTTCCTGGACTTGGATTTCCTGCACCCTCCTTGTATTTCTTCAAGGGAAATGTAATGTTCCTGCAGCTTCCTGAGATCCTTCAGAGTTTGGGGCTTCTCATTGTAGATATCCACGTAGACTGTGTCCTTCTTTCTTAGAGCATTTTCAAACCCCAGAATCTGCTGGTCCACTTGTACATTTCCAATTTTGATGCATAGCTTTCTCCACCTGTTCTAAGTGATCACAACGATTCTTTGTGTCCTCTGGCTAGAGTAAACAACTTTTTCACCCTAGGTCCGGGTATGTTGTTATGCATGTAAGTTTTCCAAGAATATTTCAGTTAGCTCCTCATAGTTCCCGAATGATCCCTGGGAGAGTGAGTAGAACCAAGTCTTTGCCTCTCCATCCAGGCTTGCTGGGAAGAATTTGCACATCACCGTATCATTATGTCTCCATTGTAAAAGCGACATGTTGTACATCTTGATATGCTCCACCGCATCGCCTGTTCCATCGAATCTCGTCATAAAAATTGGGAGAGTGCGCTTTGGACGAAACTCTACTCTTGCCAATCTCCTAGTGAATGGGGTCTCAGTTTCCATCATTACTTTTGTCATCTTGTTATCATCTCCTTTGACTACCATCTTCATGATCATTGCCTCTAGATATTTTACCTTCTCCGACATGGTCTGTGTGCGCCTTCGATTCTCCTGCCTGGCTCTTCCTCAGAGGGGCAGTCTTCCTTGGCCCTACAATATCTTCGTGGTTGCAAATCAGGTTCTGGACTTGGGTACCGGGGAGAAGCGGGATCTGTTGTTGACTCATGCTGGGTTTTCGGATCGTGCCTCCATCTCCCGAGCGCGTATTATCACTGGATCCCTCTATTGGGTACTCCCTGGGTAAGATCCCTTATCTCATTCCTTTTTCTCTCAGCAAGTTGTTCTCTTATTCCAACAACAAGTTCCGTCTCTCTAGTGCCCTAACCAGTTCTTCATGTCTTTGCTGGTTTGCCAAGAACTTTGCCAGAGTCGTATATGTGCTTTTGTGACTGGATGTGTTGTCCCTCCTTGGAACGCTGACTCCCTCTGTCGTATGTCTCTTCCCTAGCATGATCTGGTACCGTCTTTCTGCTTCCGTCTCATCCGTTTCTCTTTGCGCCGGCTCAGCTATCACCCTGTGCTCTTCTTCATGAGCTTTTTCTTGTGCATGTTCCTCCTTGCTGTCCGAAGCAGAAAATCCATCGGGGGGATATTCTCCACCTCATGTAGTTTCACGAACCTGTCCATTTCCTAATCGAACCAGGAGGATCTCTTCTTCTACTGGTGGCATCTCGGGTCGATTTCCTCTAGCTAGGACCTGTCTCGGATTGGGGTTGTTTTCCTTCCCAGACGTCATAATTCCCTCTTGCAGACTTTCTCCTGCTGTCGTTCGACTGCGTAGATGTCTCGTTGGTGCTGACGAAGTGGCCATCGAATCTTGCTTATTCCCGATATTGGCCTACGTCCAGAAGAGAAACACACACACTCACTATATCCTATTAAGGAAAATGCGGCATATTTATAAAGTTTCTTTTATCGGGCACTAATCCCCAAATCTGACAGCTTATAACCGAAAATGTCAGTGTTCAGTGGTAGTTATTTGTCTAATGTTAGAATTCCGCCCCCAGAAAAAGATTTGTTGCGGTCTAGGTGCTTTTTTGTAAAAGAGCGTCATAGCCCATAAATTCTAGGTTTTTCTCAGTTAATTTTTAGTGCAAGTCTACTTTTTCTGCTACTAGGTGGGTGGAGTCTGACAAACTTGTCGGCTCCGGTGACTGAAAATTTCCCTGGGTGACATTTTAAACAAAATACAGAGAAACTTTGTTTTTTAAAATCATGTTTTTCTTTGATTTTAACCTTATTTCCTGTCCGGTGAACTTTGTGAAGTTTGGACTACAACCTCTATAAGTTGAGCCCAGACCATTCGAATGACCTTTAATTTTAACTGTTATGAGTTTCTCCTTTCAGTTTTGGTTTCCTGAACCTCAATCTATGAAGGTTTCCACCATCAATTTGTTAATAAGAAAAAGAAAAATAGCTAAATCCCTTTAGGTTTTGGAAATGAAGAAATTAACTTGTAACAACCCCTTTTATCACTTATGAAAAGTTTTCTTGTGCTTATAACTCTGAGAATGGGGAAAACTTAAGTCTTACATAACCTAGATCTACGTTAGCTTCTAAAAAAGTATCATTGACATCTTGGAGCTTGTAGATTTATAACCTTTGCTGCTTTTATAACATGAGCGACTCTTGTATGCATCTTTCAACTTCTACAAAGGTCAGTGATGCTTTGGAGCTTAAAAAATCTTTAAGATTAGTTATTGATAAAAGAATAAAATAAAATTGAATAATCTTCAACGAGAGTCTTTTAGCTTCTACAAAGATCAGTGACACTTTGGAGCTTATAGATCTCGTCGTTTTATGAAGTATTCTACCACAAAGTTACTCAACAAGATGTTAATCATCCCTGTTTCTAACGCCAAAATATAGTTGTATAAAATCGAATAACCTATATTAGACTATTCATCTTCCATTAAAAGATAAGTAATGACAACTAAGAATGTAATAATAGCTATCACACAAAAGATATACGTGGTTTGGTATGATTACCTATGTCTATGGGAGAAATGATTGATATTATTCGATAGAGATCCAACTTACAACAGGGGTAGACTTAATCTCACTTTACACACTCTCAAACACTCTCTCAAGTTTGATCCAACTTTCTCTCCAAATAACCTAACGTGCTTTCTCTCTTGGTAGAGCTTAGTATTTATAGACAAAAGGTATTATACAACCAAACTTCAGTGTTGGACGCTTGTATTTGAGTTGCGGTAGTTTTCTCGGGAGTATGGCCCGAGTCTCTTGATGTCATGCCCCGGATCTTCTTTGGTTCTTGATATGTTGGTCTTCGTTTTGACTTACTCTGGATGCGACCCGAGGTGATAGTGGCTTCTTGACCTTTTGTTAGTCACGACCCGAATAATGTACGTCGATTCTAAATGTTTCTGATCACACCACGCACGCTCTGTAAGCTCATTTAATGCTCTGTCTCTCCTTTCAAGTTTGACCGTTGATCTCCTCTTTTACTTTCCACGCGTCCTTACTTCTGGTTGATGTCGTAGATATCTCGTTTACCGTGTAATACCCAGAAGTCCTCTTCAGTGCTTCGCCCTCACCTTAATATCGTAATCCCCTAACTTAAGATGTTTACAAGTGTCCTCAAATATTTCTCCACCACAGTAAAGATAATTTAAAGATCGTGCACTGAGATTCAATTTCAACATCATAATCATCGGTCATAATCAAGTTAAGATCACCGATTATATTTAGAGAAATCTCACCACCTACATTATCACAAAAAAAAATAACAATATTGCTAATAGGGGTACCAACCCAATGGGAGGAACATTACATTTTTGTCTTATAAAGATAACGGTACACCCCAAACAAATTGGTACCCCATTAGCGGACATGAAATAAAATACTTTAGGGCATACAGACTCGATTCCCATATTAGTTTTGGGTGAACTCAACAATTTAGACCCATCAGATGACCATCTTTGGGAATGTTCAATACGCCTAGGGCTGAACACGGTAACGGTTTCCCACGAAAACCCGCCAAAACCGAACCGAATGGCCCAAAACCGAACCGAACCGTTTAATAATGGAACGGTAATGGAAAAAAAATGGGAAAACCGGTAGTCACGGTTTCGGTTTTGGTTTGGCCAAAAACCGAACCGTTATACCATGGAAAACCGACTAATTAGAGCCGTTCATCTAGATTTTGATAGATCTAATCTAGACCCTTCAATCCCCTTGATATATAAGCCCACCCTAACTTTCTAAACCTAATTCTCTTCTGATTTTTTGAGCAGCATCCTCTGCCTCTCCGCCTCCAGTCTCTTTCTCCAAGTTCTCTTCTTCTTCTCCCTCTCGTCCACCATCACAGGATTCACAGCCACCACCTTCTCGTTCACCATCACATCCACCACCTTCTCGTTCTTCTTCTTCATCCTCTGCTACTGCTGCCTCTAAGAGTAATAGCGCCATCGAAAGATCAGTAACAAAAACAAAGTTATTGATCAATTTTTTTATATAAGTTTATGATCAAAATCAATGAGCTGCTGGAAAAAATGGTGATAATTACTTAAATTAGGTGTGCATTTCTATTCTATGATATTCTTAATCTTCCATTTTTCTTGCATTTTCATAAGTTGAAACCAAGGGTTTCACTAATTTGGGGAAATTTGTTGGGATCTTTTTAATCTTCCATTTTTGTTAGTTAACGTGTTTAGTTTTCTGGGTTTCTTGAGTTTTGATTTTTGTTAGTCAACTGTTCACTGTTCAGGTATGAATCCCAACTTCTAATCCCAACTTCTGGTTTTCTTTTTAATCCCAACTTCTATTTGATTTTTGTTAGTCAACTATTCTAACGTGTTTAGTTTTCTATTCACTGTTCAGATATGAATCTATGATGTTAGAATAGTTGTTCTATATTTTTTCTTGAGTTTAGGTTTCATGTTTTTGATCTTTATGTTCATCTTTATCACAGGTATAATGTTAGGGTACTTAGACTGCTTTCTTAAGAACTAAAACAGTCGAATTCTGTTAACCTTGGTAAGTTTGATGTTCTTTATTTCTTTACTTAGACTGCTTTTTTAAGTGGTTTTCATGAAGAGCATTTCTCTGGTTCTTTCCGTAATATATTTTTTGAGGTTTCCTCTCAAACTTTCATTCCTTATCCTGACATTCTTTCAGTTCTGTTTCAATTTCTTGTTTTATTATATAATTTTATTTTAGTCTTAATTCGCAATAATTTATCTATGGTTTTTACTTACTTGTGTTATATGCTTGTTCAGATCTTTGAAGAAGTCGAAGACTTTTCTACTGAGATACAGGTTTAAAACAACCCTTTTTTGCTTCTGTTATATGTGATATGTCAAATGTTTGAAGGTTAGTCTCTTGAACCAGTTCCTTTGTCTTTTATAGGTGCTGCTGAACCTCTCCTTTTCTGAAGTTGTGCAAGGCTGTTAGAATAAGCTAAAATTTAATGCTCGTGTTCTTTGCGATTCTTGCAGTGAGTAAAAGTTGATGTGATTTCGTACTCTCCTAGTAATGTCATAGCACTAAGTTTGTCATTGGTTTCTCTAATGAATATCCTGTATTTTGGAATCTATAGCATACATGGGAAAATTCTACCAATAGAAGTGGGGACTTTTTCCTTTTGTGTAGCACATAACAACAAATTGATGCCACAACACACCTATGAATCACTCAGAATTTCGACTTGCATTAAAAATATATTCTAGAAGACTAGAAACAAAGGCAATTCGTAAATGTATACCAAGTTGAGTTGTTATTTTGCTTAAAATTTTGTTAATTTCATTTGCAAGAAAGTAAAATTAAACAAGTTTTATCACCAGACTAATTTAAGAGTTTTAACATCAGTAGTCTGTTTGATTTAGTTTTGGTGTCAAATCTTGTCTGTCTTGTTAAATAGGCCACGAGATTTCTGAATATTAACAGATTTTTCTAGGTTGTTTAAGGGCACACCTATAAGAAGACTGATGTTTTCCTCGTCTTGTGTATATTATTATTGCAGATGGACTTGGTCATCCAGCTTATGCAAAGATGAAACTGTGTCCAACTTGTGGAGGTGTTGGAAGAGTAAGTGCTCAGATGCATAATGGCAATGATTTGTGAAGCATTAACTTTAGATAAGCCTTGGTATCATGGGGAGAAAATGTTTCTCTACTTTCATTAGGGATTACTAGAGTCTGCATTTTAATGTATGGGATGAAATTTTATGTGTTTGGATGGTTTAATGAGTAATGATTTATTTTATTTTATTTGAATTTTTCATTGTCAGTTCCACGAAACTGACAGAATCAACCGGTTAACCGAAACCCGTTGGAAAAAACCGAAACCGAAAAAAACCCGACTAAAACCGAACCGACGGTAAACGGAACGGTTATGAAAAATTATTTGGAAAACCGACCTTGCCGGTTTCGGTTTTGGTTTGGCACAAAACCGAACCGAAACCGACCGTGTACAACCCTAAATACGCCCATCGCTTTGAAGCGTTAGATATATTGCTAGAAAATTGGAAATGACATCCATGTAGAAGCTGCATCTGTTTTGGCTGCTTGTGTAGCAAACTTGTTAGAGATCAAATTAAAGGACAAAGTTGCTATTATTGATTGTCAAAAGATCACAATCAGTTGAAGGAAGCTAATCTGAGCATAAAAATGCCTGCCATTAGAAGGGCTGGGGCGAGAGTTTTAGCACAAGCAGTTCCTGAATTTGAATTGCTGACCATCAATGATGGCAACTACATATCTGATGAAAGCATTCGTGGAGTGAAAGACATGTTTAAGGATTCCCTTGATGTGCTTGGTCCACTAGATTAGAACGACCTCCAAGGAGAAGATGATAACCAAGTGTCTAATGAAGGTGATGAGGACGACAACCAGTACTACGAACTGGATTCTCAAGTTAAAATTTTGGTCATCAGCCAACATGATTAGCACCGTTAGGTAGGTCTCTCTCTCAATTAGCAGAGAAACAAACTAAAATTGCCTTTATTGAATACTAAGACCCGAAACTGGTTGGCCTCTTGTGTAGAGTGGTGGTGGTGGTAGTAGTACTGGTGGTAGTGTAAGAAAAAAAAGAAAAACAGACAATTTTATTCGGTCTTTTCTTGATACTTGATAGCCTATAACGGTGAACTTAAAAAGATTGTTTTTTACATTGTTGTATACTTGTATGATATCTGCACCCTACTACACTTCTCCATGATCTTGATGGTGCAAGTGTTAGTATGTTATTGGGAAATTATCACCCCGAGCGCAGCGGAATACAGGATCATATAGGACAATCGGCGATTTGGACCAAACATGGAGAAATAATAAGAGAGTCAGAAGATAAACGAGCACAAAAGCATAACACAAGATATACATGGTTCACCTTTTGTAGATTACATCCACGACCAGCACCACCAGAAAAACTTTTATTACAATCGAAGACCATTCCATGTTCTTTCCGCAACCCACATAAGAAAACTGAAATAGAAAGAGTTAACAAGATATATCCGTGAACACCATTGAAGAAACCTTAGAAATCAACTCAAAAACCATCATTCAAACCAGCTTCATATCTTCTATTCCGTACCTTCTTTACGGTTGCTAGTAACTGAGGAGAAACATGGAAACTCTATAGAAACCTGATTTAGGGCAAACTAAACATTAGAACACTAAAATTCTCTCTCTACAAGTTTTTCTCCCACACCGATATTGACCTTCACGATAGCACTCGACCCTCCCTACCAAAGAGACCAAAAAACCTAAACACAAGATTTTACCAGTCTTCTAGGTTGGATTTACTAAAACCTCCAATGCTACTCCTATTTATAGAATTGGATTTTACCAGTCTTCTAGGTTAGCTCTTAAGAAACCTTAACTTTGGGAACAAGTTTTCTTAACTTGGATCTTAAGGTTCCTAAACTTTAGGAACAAGTTTACTCAAATAGAATTTGACCAAAAACCAAACTTATATTCACCGACTTAAACCAACAATTCTCCACCTTGGATCATGCTTTCAAGCATGAGATGATCAAACAAAGAATCACCTATGTCAGGTTGCACACTATCTCTATACCCGTATAATTATTCTGAAGCTCAGACTTGAACTTCCATCTTCATAGTATCTCTTCGACCAAAACACTGTGATGTTGATAAAAGTCTTCAAAACCTCTTCTACCAGAAGAACGCTTGTGAAATTGATCATGTTTAACAAACACCATGAAAATCTTCAACCACCATCAACAAATCCTTGCACAGACTCCAGCATTGATCACTAAGAGATCCATCCAAAAGAACCATCGCTAGCTCCACCTAACCAGTAAGCTAACACCATATTAAACACTAACCCAGAAAGGAAGAATTAGCTTCAATATTGTACTCCAGCACATGTCATGATTACCGTATGTCCGAAATAAATTATCAGACATCTCCACCGTGATTAACAGGCTTAATCCTTTGAGTGATTCCCAAATCCATCACCAATCTGACATACCTTTTACCACCATCACACCCAACATATTCGCTCGGAATATATACCGTGTGAATGCCCATATTACTTTGATACATGCTTTCGAGATCGGGCACATTCTTGATATTACGTGCAAGCCATCAGAAATACTTAAACATATATTTAAGAACATAAAATATATAACATCTCGTGCAGAATTTCGAAGCGTTGCTGGTTTTGCTACTACATAAGACCTCACATCCTCATCATTTCTTCAAATTTTGTAACCCACTCTTTATGGTGTATGATCACTAACACCCTTCAAGAAGTATATATGTATTCCACCTCATTCATCCTTATTCTGCATCCCATACTACATCATAGCAACTAGACGAAAAACATACACTTCTACCAAGTTGAACCTCCAATTTGTGAATCACATCACAAATCCATATTTTGTGCAAACACTGGTTGAAACATTATCTTCAAATATATTTCTCCACCGAACAATAAACTATCATTTAATACCAGATTCAATCCCACCAGCCCGTCCTTGTTCTGATACCAATTGTTGGGGAAATTGGCACCCCGAGCGCAGTGGAACACGGGATCACATAGGGTTATCGGTGATTTGGACCAAACATAGAGATATAATAAGAGAGACAGAAGATAAACAAGCACACAACCACAACACAAGATATACGTGGTTCACCTTTACAGACTACATCCACGACCAACACCACCAGAAAAACTTTCATTATAATCAAAGACCATTACATGTTCTTTTCGCAACCCACAGAAGAAAACTCAAACAGAAAGAGTTAACAAGACATACCCGAAAACACCATTGAAGAAACATTAGAAATCAACTCTCAAAACCATCTTTAAACCAGCCTCATATCTTCTCTTCCGCACCTTCTTTACGGTTGTTAGTAACTGAGGAGAAACATGGAAACTCTCTAGAAACCTGGTTTAGGGAAAACTAAACACTAGAACACAAAAATTCTCTCTCTACAAGTTTTTCTCTCACACCGATATTGACTTTCACGATAGTGCTTGACCCTCCCTACCAAAGAGACCAAAAAAACTAAGTACAACATTTTACCACTCTTCTAGGTTGGATTGACTAAAACCTCCAATTTTACTGCTATTTATAGAGACACAATTAAAAAACCTTAATTTTAGGAACAAGTTTTCCTAACTTGACTCTTTAAGATTCCTAAACTTTAAGAACAAATTTACTCAAATAGAGTTTGACCAAAAGTCAAAGTTATATTCACGGACTTAAACCAACATATGCCTCAAGGTCAACTAAAATTAGCACCAATTTTCCAAATGAGAAGGGAAAAACCTTATCATAATTTAACACACTCGTTTGTTTTGGTTTTTCCGATGTCTCAAAAGCTCTCATTTCATTAACGGATAAGCATGCATATTCATTTATGTATGTTTAATCTATCTGCTTTGTTTCTTTTCGAGAAAAAAATGAAACCAATACGATAACATGACATGACATGACACGAAAAGAAAAGTAGTCCTCTTTATAGTTTTATCAAGTAACAACCAAGTGTAATTAACATGAATAAAGCTTTCATGTCAGCAACACATGAGTTCTGAGAGCAAAAACTTGATGACCAACTAAATTGTTCACCATTGAGATATGATGAGTGGCAACATATCATGTTTTCTCTGCTAAGTATATATTCAGTTAGCAGCAATCATTCTAAGGTTTGAAAAGAAGTAAGAAAGCTTTGGTTTATCAAGCCCAACATTCTTCTTTTGAGTAAACCGAAATACCTCTTCTTATTCCTTGAGGATTTTCACAGGGATTTCAATATGGAATTGATTTAATCCTTTCCTCTCTTATGCAGGAGAAATGAACTAGTAGAAGAGTTGTGCATTGAGTAGTTTCCCAGATTTATGCGCTGCAGCCTATGCTATGTTATCTGTTACTACTATAGGAAGTTCTTTGTCAGTAAATGCAAAGTGTCAGTTGATTTTATAAATGGTGGAAGCTCAATAGTTGGTTAGAGTTGTAAGTTTGTTAATATGCTCGGTAGTATTTGAAGTAATGTACAGGCGAGGTAGAACCCGCACTCATATAATGTCATTGAAGTCTGGTGGGGAGGTTACCTCCCTCTCGAGAATAACCTCTTGTACGAGCGAGATTTTACTGCAATTTGACCATAAATTGATGCATTTCTTGCGGATGGATTGCTTTTATATCTTCTTTGCACTTGTCAATTACACATTTGTTATCCAGTTACAAAATGACAAGTACTTATATGATTATTTACTATATGGAGGAATTAGCATTACACAAGCAGTCGGATAAAAGAACGATACAGACAGACTACGGCTTTTTATTGCGTCGACTCACTTGATGAAACCATCCAATCCCTTTCAAGGCTTTGGAAAATTTAACAAGATTCGGTTTCCTCATCCCCAAATTCATCTTTCCTGTTGAGAATTTCAAAGCTTGTAAACAACACATTGGCCCCCCATCCATTTCTTCATCATCTTCAATCTCAGTTTTCTTTATGGCTGTTGTTGTTGTTTTATCCCTGTTTTTTGTCTTCTTCATTTTGCCGGTGTCAGTATCATAAGACTCCCAAAGTGAGTCCATCCCTTCTTCACTCCCATCAACGGTTTGTCTCTCTTCATAAAGCTTACATGCCAGTGTCCTTTTCCATTCTTTTTCCTTCCTCATTGATCCACAAACTTCAAAGTGCGAACCCGATTTCACATTCCCCTTGATGTATTCCCAGTCATTATCAGAGAAAAAATCAGTTGGAACTAAACACTCCTTTCGAATTGACCCACTAGTTTTCTCTAATTTCCTGCTGATTTCAGTCACATCTGATGTATCATTTCTGCCACTAACATCCTTTTGCAATGCATAGACTCCAGCAGCCGCTACATCGGACCGATCATCGTCTACTAATAACGGTTTACTATCCTTGAATGTTGCTGTTGAAGGACAACTAAAATTCTCTGCCACATCTTGACTGAATTCTTCTATATCCTTGTTATTCTCTGCTTCTAGATTGCAAGGACTAAACTGATCTTCGCATACACCGACTAAATCCCGAAGACTCGTCGAATACATGACTACTAGATTGTCTGCTGCACCTTTGAATTGATCAGTTTCTGAAGAAGCTTCATTAGTGTAATGATCTACAGGTAAAATGCATGCTTCAAGCTGTTGAAAGATGTGTAATTCAGAGTTCTGAACGTCGAGTTTAGACCGTAAAGTGTTTATGACCGAATTATATGCTTTTAGCAGAAATCCTGAGTTTGATTCGGCTAAATCATCGATAAGAGAGGGAGAAACTGTGAGGAGGGTAAGGAGGAGGAGTGAAGTGGTGAAGAAGAGTGGAGAAAGAAATGATAAGAGTTTAACAAGGTAAGGAGAGAAGAAAATGAAGTAAGAAAAGTAAAGAGGGTTTGAAGATATGAATGAAGAAATAAAGAGAAAATCAGAGAGTAGTAGTGTTGAGAAATTGGTTCTTGTGGTGGTGCTGCTGGTAGTAGTAGTAGCGGTAGTTGTAGTGGTGGTGGTGGTGATTGTGGTTTTAGATGCTGCTGCTGCTGTTGTGGTGGCGGTAGTGATTTTTGAGTAGCAAAATTTTGATGACAACTCTGCTGTCTCCATGACTAGTACTAGTGATGGAGAAATGTGCAAGTGACAATGAGAATGGTGTGGTTTTGTTGGCGTTTTTCATGATCAATAAAAAACTGAAAAAGGGACTGAGGAGACAGTAAAGTGTGCAGGATTAACAGTGAAAATGGCGTGAATGAAGGACACATAAAAAAAAGTAGAGAGCCAAGACAACCACTGGTTGACAGAAGAAACACCTTTAGAAGGTAGACAGTCAGTCAATCATCTCTTAATGCATTTCAAATTAACTTAACCCAACTTTAATTCAACACTGTCATAGGGAGGGATATCTAAAAAAAAAAAAGAAAATAATCAATGAGGTTTCTTCTTCTGGAGTTCAATGATCCATTACATTCATAATCTAGATTTTTCCTGGACTGGTACAAGACTGCTCCCTGTTTACACCTTGTTTGTTTAGGTCTGATTCGTCATTTGAATCTGAATCGATCTTAGTCAGATTATTTTTTTTATTTTTTTTATATCTGATTCGAGGATTAATTTAGCTCATACATATGACTTAAGGCTAATTGAATCATGTATCATTTTGTACCTAATCCGTTTAATACATATCAGACAGAATAAATAAGATAGAATAAGTCAATCCACGTAAATCAGTTGAGTCAGATGAAAACAACAACCTAACTAGCAGTAGGTATCAGTCATCAGTCCCATAAGTAAAAGGTAAAGAGTAAACATGTAATAATGAAGAGCATGTGGAAAAAGTACAGTAGATGAGAGTTGGATCAGTTATTGCTTGCTTGGTGTTTTTAGTAATAGAAGTACCTGCATTAATTGAAATGACCGCTGGTCCAACAGAGTAAAAACCATATATGATTAGCTCAAAAAGTGCGTAAATTATTATAACTTACTTTCTTCAATAGTAAAAATACCTCTCTGTTTCCGTCGGCAGAAATAATTTTTTTCTCTTTTTTTTCTTTTTCTCGATGACTTCAAACATGATCAGATCCTACTTCCTCGACATTTTATATGGTTTTGTTATATAATGGACTCCCAAGGTAAAAAAGATAGCGATGGTTAGAATTAAAAAGTGATTTTGCTTTTGATATGTTTTTTGTCTTCATGCTCTCAAAATGTTGCTCACTCTGTAAAGGTTACTGAAATTGGTTTGGGCATAAAAAGCTTTCTTAAATTGGTTTGTAAACTAGCTTTTTTCTATTTACTGCTTGCTACCTGCTCTGCCGAGCCTCTAATCCCACGGTCCAATTAATCATCTAGACATACACGGGTGGGGGAATAGAAGAACAAAAGCTGGGAATGCAGCAAGCTTTACAATATTTCAACAGGATATCTTCTGGTGTTGCAATCCAGACAAATTGTTGGATAAATAATCTTCGTTACCGATTTCTCCATAATACAGTTTATGTATTATATCCATCGATCTATTACAACTCTTTGTAACAACGATTTTGTCTATGTATTACATCCCGTAATACTAACTCCAAAATAAGAAAAGAAGAATAGAAAAGAAGATCAATCTAAACAAAACTTAAGCAAACTTATTTGGGTGTATCAAGGCGAGTAATCTCTTTACTTAAGACATTTAATGTCATGTACTTAATGTTGCTACAGTGTATGTCTCCAGCATTCAACAATCCTTTGGTGTTCTTCACAGCACTTCAAGGATCACCAAACATCGAACACGAATAGATGTAACACAAAATTCTTCTTTAACTCTTGAAGACAATATGTAAACTATAAAATTTCTAGTACTAGTTTATGGCTCTAAAAAATACACTAATACAATAGAGAGTAAGTGGGGTTTATATAGATGCAAGGGGACTCTTGGAGAAATCTTTTCGTGAAGAGTCGCATCCTTTAATGGAGAGTCACATCCTTAATTTCAATTAAAAGGGTTTATATGAATAGACACAATCCTTCACAATTTGGTTGTAACTAACTTAATTTCTATTCAAATTTCTAACAATCCCCCACATTGAATTGAAATTCATGCAAATCTAATGCAGTCACTAGAAAGAGTTTGTGTGCGGAACATCACTGCATCGGGAAAGATAGCTTTTGGCTTTGAATCTTCCGTAGTGAATACCTATCGGGTTTACTAGTTGCTCAGTGAACGCGATGTCTTGAACTGCTCAACTTTGTGATGTAAACTGATGCAATAGATATCACACAACTTATTTTCTTATATATCCGGTTCTCGGTTGTGTTCATTTCGGCATTGAACGATGCTAGTTTTTCATGAGTGCTCTAGACTAACTTAGCCTTATAGTTATCATAGAAGCGGCACCACTTCTCACTCATATAGGTGATCTCCTATTTAAAAAGTATCCCGCCATACTTTCTTAGTCAAACTAAGCCATAGGAATCATTAAGAGAAATTCTCAACCTCTCACTTGATAGGCAACACTGTTTCATCATAGAAATAGGAAAGAGAGTAATCTCTCACAGTGTTTCCGGTGAGTATAAATTTACAACTTGGTTGTCCCTTTTGAACCAAGATAACCATGGGATCTCCAATCCCTAGGTTGGGTTTCCTCTGTAATACTACTCTATTTGTAGGCAATAATCCCATTTCCCTCGATGACGTAATTATAAGCTCTCTAGAATTAGTATCATTTTCCGTCTTGATATAATTCACATACTATTTTTTTTAGATGCGTGCATTTAAAAGCAATTGATTTATGGTGTTATAACGTCAATTTATTTTTCGAGACATACCATAATTCCCAAACTATATGTTATTTTCAACATGCTATACTACAGCCGTAAGTATATATATAAGGAAATTTCAAATTCATTCTACTTCTTCTCCGACTTTGCGTCCAAAGCTTCGGAATCCATAATTAATCTTGCTATCAACCTTCATTTGGATGGTTTTCTTGCTACCACATTCCTTTTACAACATACATAGTTCACATTTGATAATTTTGAATCATCACTATCTAAGATTCAATCAACATATCTTAGAACTCTAAATATGGTTTGCATGTGAATTAGTTAAATTACCCTTGCATTTACTTAATTCATTTATGGCATACAACCATATATACAGTCTAGTACATTCATTTGCACGTATAACTTTTATATGTCCCAAAGATTTCCCTTGTACTAGATACATTTTCTGGAAATCCCCTACAATTATGTGTAGGCATGTACATGGTAACGGGTTTCCGCGAAAACCGAACCGAACCGTTTAGGGAAAAACCGAACCGAACCGTTTGTTAATGGAACGGTTTTGGAAAAAAAACCCTAGGAACCGATAGTCACGGTTTCGGTTTTGGTTTGACTAAAAATTGAACCGTTATGCAATAGAAAACCGAGTAATAAAGACCGTTGATATAGATCTTGATAGATTAAATCTACATCTTCCGTTAACCTTCATATATAAGCCATCTCTAAGTCTCTTACCCTAATTCTCCATCTCGTCTCTTCTCTTCCGATTCTTTTAGCAGCAGCCTCCACCTCCAACCCTAATTCTCCATCTCTTCTCTTACCTTGATTCAGTGATTCTCCATTTCCAATCTCTTCTCTTCTTCTTCTCAACTCCTCCACTAATACAGTAAGTTACTTCTATAGTTCTATTTCATAAACATTTTTGATTTTTTTCATACACTGATAGACTGATTTTTTTTCCATGCCTTTTCCTGTGAAATGGGTTTCAGTTTCTGTGGTTGATTTACAAGAGAGTTCAGTCGGGTTTCAGTTTTTGCGGTTGATTTACAAGAGAGTTCAGTTGGGTAGTTTTTGTGGTTGATAATTGGGTTTCAGTTTTCAGTTTTTATGGTTTGATTGAAATTATTGAATTGTGTTGTGGATGTATGTTATGCTGTAATTTTAGTTTGTTAATTAACTTAATTGGATTTTATTTGTATGCATGTTTTTATTTCTTCAATTGCGGTGTTGGTGTTGCAGCTTGCCGCCTCGACATCCTCCTCCACATAGAGGAGGAAGATATATACAGAAAGGGTAAGCAGAATCTGGCCACTCTGTATACTTCTGAATTTTTTGGTTAAGTAGACAGTAAATGGTTTTGTACAATACAATCTTCTTGGTTTATTGCTTTTTCGTTTATACAAAAGATGTATGTAGGAAGCAGGTATACTAGATGCACATATTCATCATCAGATGTCTGATTTTCCTGTCATATGAAATGTCATTCAATTGATTTTGTTATCTATAATTGAATGGTTTAGACCATGATGTCTGATTTTTCTTTAGTATGACATGAGTTTTATTTTTCTATTGATTGATTTCATCACCTGAGATGTTTGTAAATGATGGCATGGGCCGGTTCTGTTTTTCTGATTGTGCTCAAGTGTTTTATTTCTGTTGCTTGAGTGTGTGATTGATTTCATCACCTGAGATGTGAGCTTTAGTTAATGAGTGGCTATTATTACTGCAATCTTTTTGTTTTAGGCAGACAAGATCATATAATATGATGTAAGTGTAATTTCTACTAATTGTTTATGTTGATTGATGTAATTTATATATGTGTTTGTTGTTTCTCAAATTTGTTATCCTTCTTGAGCAATTCAGAATCACTTGTATCTGATTGAAATTGGTTCTGTGCAGGCTTTCCTCAAAGCTCAGAAACCTAGGGCTTACTTCAAGAGGTTTCAAGTAAAGTTCAAGCGAAGGAGAGGTTTCAAGTAGTACCTGCTACAAAGATGGAAGATATAGATAATTCATTTCTTTTTTTCTTTCTCTCTAAATAATTTTTTCCTAAAGCTGTTGTTGATTTGCAGCAACAGGCCTTTTTGAACAGCAGCAACAGCAACAACAACAACAACAACAGGGAACAACAATTGTGGATCCTTAAGGCTCTTAAGTTAAAATAGATTGTGTGCAAACAATTGTGGATTTGTTGGATGTGTTTGTTTTCCAAATATGCAAGAATTTTATGTTGTTTGAATTGCTTAAATGTCTGCAGGAATTTAATGAAGAATGAATGTAAAAATGTCTGTTTTTTTGATTTTTTTCTGAATTTTGTATTGTCAGTTTCATGAAACTGACACAACCAGCCGGTTAACTGAAACCGGCTGGAAAAAACCGAAACCGAAAAAAACCGAGTAAGAACCAAACCGACGATAAATGGAACGGTTTTGAATTTTTTTTTGGAAAACGGACTACACCGGTTTTGATTTTGGTCTGACAAAAAACTGAACCGAAACCGACCATGAACAGCCCTAATTACGTGGTACACCAAAATTTACCAATAATTTAATCACTGCTGGTTGAAAATTAAAATTAAATTTTGAATTCTTAAGTGACACGTCAGAAGTATTATTTATATCAAATTCCATTCTTTCAAACTTATTCCACTGAATTAAGTTTTTTCCTTTTGGATTGTATATTGCCTACTGGCAATTTAATCCATCCAATTCAAAGACTACTTACATCAACTAACAATTGATGATAAATTTGTTATTCCAATTAATCTTCCTACTGTAATGAATTGAAATATATCATTTCCATTCACTTTCCCATTAATTATTCCATAGCCCCAATGGATAATTCAATCTTATCTGGTTAATAGAACCATGTGATAAACCAAGTTATATCACACACCAAATCGGATACTAATCAGGTTTCCCCCACATTTAATAAGGAGTATTACGCATTGTGAAATCATGAATCCAGAGATACTAAACAATATTCACTTGCGTAAGTAATTATACAGTGCCACTCTCATACACCACCAATCAATGGTAGATACCTGAACGTCCATATTTCTGGATATAACGAGTTTCAATCTATATCTTATGCATATATAGATTGTGAGAGAACACTTACCACGCATAACCATGTCTTAATCTAATACACCATGTTCTGCCTCAAGAACACTTTCAGTGACCGATATAATTCTGCAATGAATTATAGGATCTGTGATTGTATTAGTTACCTTGTACAGGCACCCCCACAATTCCAAACAATGAAAGGATGACTGACTACAGATTGTATCTCTAATCCACTCTTCATCTCATGGGAAGAAACTAAGAGAGAGAACTGAAGCCAGTGACTTACTACTCTCAATTTTAAAGACTTTATAATCTCTTATACTAACTCGTAATAAAATGGAATCTCTTGGCAAGATTTAGTTCCCTAGATAATACCCACGAGGACATAGGGGAGGTCAACCGTTTTTCATTCGATTTTCTTAATTCACCCAATCAAGAAAATTCTCAGAACTATAATTACGTTGATGTATCTATCTATCTATATATATATATATGTTCTGATGGCTGACGGAGTTGAATGATTTATTCTGTTTAATTAGCAAATTAGTAATTGACATTAGTGGATGAACAACGGTTCTCAATTCCACCACCGGTTTACAATGAGAGGACATTGTCCATACTATCCACATTTGCAGTCACACATGATCACGACATTTCAAGGTCTTTTCTTTTGATTTTAAAGTAGGACCCAAAACAAAGTGAAACGACTTTTTTCAGATTCGTTGTTGCGTTTTCCATCATTTAATGATGATCATTCTTATTTCTCATTGTCAGAGAAAATCCATCGATCAGTCGTGATATTGTAGAAATTGTTCTACTCATAAATCAATAACGAAGATATAAGGATTAAATGTCTTAAGATTGTTGGATAAACAATCTTCGTTGCCGATTTTTCCATAATATAATTTGTGTGTTATATCCACCGACTCGTTATAACTCTTTGTAACAACGGTCTTGTCTATGTATAACATCCCGTAATACTAATTCCAAAACAAAAAAAGAAGAATAGAAAAAGAGAAGATCAATCTAACCAAAACTTTAGCAAACTTATTTGGGTGTATTAAGGCGAGTAATCTCTTTACTTAAGACATTTAATGCCATGTACTTAATGCTGGTACAATGTATGGTATATGTCTTCAGCATTCAACAATATCTTTGGTGTTCTTCGCAGCACTTCGAAGATCATCAAACATTAAACACGAATAGATGTATCACAAAACTCTTCTTTAACTCTTGAAGACAATACATAAACTATAAAATTTCTAGTACTAGTTTATGGCTCTAAAACACACACTAATGCAATAGAAAGTGAATACGATTTATATAGATGTAAAGAGACTCTTGAAAAAATCTTTTCGTAAAGAATTGCATCCTTTCATGGAAAGTCATATCCCTAATTTTAATTGAAAGAGTTTATATGAATAGACATAACCCTTCACAATTTGATTGTAACTAACTTAATTTCTATTTAAATATCCAACACAAAAATATTCAGCTTAAGAGAGATTCATCTTTCGAGTCAGACAGATGAATCAACAACGAGAAGAGGCAAGATATTAGACAAAACACCCCCATAGTGCGGAAAAGCAACCCCCATGGTACCAAAATGACTTGGACATGGATGAGATTTCTAGTTCACCACCATCCATCCACACTGGTTGCCTTCCGGAACCAGATTTTTCCCATACAGAGGAGGGAAGCGGGGACCCTCAACATCATAGTTGTTGCATTCACATTCACACAAGATAAAGGGTAAAATGAACCGTTACCAGACATAAAAAGTTTCTCTAGAGTCTATACTCATGGGTCCGTCCAACTAGGGGTAATTTTGTATCTACCTGTGCAATAATTAAATTAAATTATCTTTAGGGATTGATGCAGATAGCATGACAAGAAATCAGAAAAAATAAAGTAGTTGGACAAAAGAGCTAGAGAGGAGGAGGAGAAGGGCCTTCACATGGGAGACCACTCGATACAAGGGCACTCAAGTGTGTAACCCCATTTCCCCTCCCATGCAAATAATGGGTCACCGTCACTCTCTATTTTAGTCTTGCTTATTTTTTCACCTAAATATAACTCTAAGATCATCCTATAACGATTCAAAAAAAAGAAAAATCATTCCTATATACATATTTCTGCAATCTTCATAGCCAAAAGCTTTTTCAGAGTAGCAAATGCAACTTGAAAAATAAAAAATTGAAAACACTTAAAGGTAGACCAACAGAGGTCTATCAAATGCTGACCAATAATATCCAACCGTTCATGGATGGATTAAGGGTTTTATCCATGTTTTAATCGGTCCACTATCTACTATCTATGATTATAATTCGTTTTTTTTAATATTAAAATAATTAATAGAATGATTTGAAATCAAAATTCGTCAGCAACAAATTTTTTATGACAATCAATACTGTGTGAACAAGGAGCATAAAACAACGAAATATGATAACGCCCACAAAGAGAGAATGTGGGTGAAAACTTTAGTGGTCATCATATTGTGTGCCCCCTATAAGAAGGTCCCGCTGTGCACTGACATTTCAAAGTTGGTCAACTCTATAATTTTAATACAACAAAAACTACCACAGAATTCTATGATATGTTCATTTAAGGTTAGCAGAAACCATGAACATCCTGACTCATCATCTAGCAACAAAGAGTATTTACATAGAGTAATATCTTGATGTTACATTCCGTAAATAACAATTTACAGGCCATTAAAAGTAGTCAAAAATAAATGTACACAGACAAATAATCAATACCACAAGGCAATAATAGTAGTGGCATATGGCCGTGAGTGCATATGTAACGGTAGTGGCGAGTTTGCGATGATGGTGTTAACCCAGGGCTCTGCCTTAGGTGTAAAAGGGCAGGGTTTTGCCTTGACCTCTCCATCCAGGCTTAATAGCGCCTTAAAACACGTTTCCGAGCGAAGATCAACCCAGTCCAAGGTGTTAGTAGACTTATGCTAGGCAAATTTTGGCCTATATTTTTAGCTCTACTAAAGAAATAAGTTCAGCAGACTTGAGTTGAAGCAAGGAACTGTTTCATAAACTTCATACTCAGGTCGTTAAAAGTACATATTACATAATGAAGGTACTATTTGGCATCACGACTCAGCCATGCTGCTCCAACATATTTTAAACACCACCTCACAGCCGAACGCGGCAAAGCATGAGTGGTGAGGTTTTTATGTCTGGATGCAACTATTCAAAGAATCAAACCAAATATTTTTGCTTCAGTTAGATCAGGATTTTTTAAATTCCTACAGGGTCAATTTTCTACTTCCGTTACCAAAAATGTAAATTCTTTTCTGTGTTTTCAACTTACCCTATTATACAACAGAAAACCTACCTTTGTACTATTGCCAAAACATCTAAAATAGTAGAAGTAGTTGCAGACACACTGCAGACTTAAGACTTACAAAAATCGATACAGACGAACATATACTATCGTCCTTGGCAATATGAACGGCTGAAGCCTGACTGCGAAAACAAGTGACCCCATCAAACAAGGCCTTACACTACTAGCACTCGACTAGGTTGCTAAGCCTAAAATTCTGCAAAAAAATAAATAAAATTTTCTACAGAGATACATGAAAGAAAGTTGTTAACACCATGTAAATAAACTACAGAGATGAGCCATAGTGGACATCAACATGTAAACTATTTATCCAGTATCAAGTTAAATATGCCAAGCATAGATTGTCAGTTTGTAAATTACCCAATATAGCTTTCCTTTAGATTCTAAAGTTTCAGAGTATTTACTTTTTTGTGTCAGTTAACGAAACCAGTGATCTAAGAACGCCCTGACCAATCTTGTCAGAAAGAGCCCCTTTATCTGATATTAAAAGTGCCTGCTCCTTCACATAACTTTGAAGTTTCCTAGAATCAGAATCAAGTTGTGTTTGGTCATTCTCCAAGATTGTGTGACATGCATGAAAAGGAATGCTAGCAAAGACGTCTGCCCCAGGGAACATCATCCACGTCTTCTCCTTTGGGTCATGATTCCCACAGGTTTGGCATACTTCTTTGACCAATGGCCTTGATTCAGGCCCTTCAATTTCCTTCATGATTAAGTCAAAAGGAGTCGGAACACTTGTTTTTGTCGTTCGTGCTCTCTTTCTTAATGCTGTTAGAGCCTCTCTGTTACCATTTCTCACTCTATCGTTTTCGACAATTTGGTGTCGAGCAAGAAGAAGTTTCTCGGCTTCAGTTTCGACTTCAATCATCTTTTGTTGAATTTGCTTCATGGTGTCATCCATGACTACTCGTTCTTAAATCGTTCGAACCAATGTGGAAAGCACTTGCTCTTCTATTGCTTGGTGCGCACTGTAAACAACAATGATAATATCTCATCTTCATTAGATGAAACTTAGAAATGAAGTCTTTAATAAATCAAACTTCAAAATTTATAATCCACCCTAAAAAGATTGGACTTTCTTTTCTGTCTTAAGTCTTTGCGGTAAAACTAACTCAAAATAAATCTATTATTGCTACAGTAGGAAATCAAAAATTGAAACTAAATCTGCAAAAAACTGAGTTTTACGAATTATACTAAATCTGCAAACATCATATCTCATCATCACAGAGTGAAGATATAATCGGTCTTCAATTGTTTCTGGGAAAAACAATGTCTCTCAATAATGAGTTTTGACACCACAGAGAACTTTTGGTTTAAATTTTTTATCAAACTGGTTAGGTTCATCTTACATCCATGTTCAAAAACATCATAAGAATTTCATCTTACTTTACTAAAACATAACAACTACTTTATCAGTCTTGTTAAAAAACAAATGAACCAACGATTGATCGTCGTAACTCAACTGAATCTAACTCCCACTGAAAAAAGAATTAATGACATGCTTTTTTACTTTAAGAAAAATACTGAGAGTGAAACTCCCATTAGAAAACTGTATCAAACATACAACAATTTTATTACTGTTGTCATGGGCACAATAGTAAAAACTATAACCCCTTTGATTAGTAACTACTAAACTTTTGTAGCATCATGGCTACAACGCGTTAACAATTGCTAGACTTTAGCTTGTCTGACCACCATTTTCCCAAGCATTCTACAAGGAACAAATCAAATTATACGAGTTACAGTTTGGTTACACTACACATACATATATTCACCGAAACCAATTAATAGTGCGATCTTCAAGCAAACCTGTAGTACTCAGGAGAACTGATTTTATCAACAACTGTATCAAGTGATGAGACCAAAGATGACCATAACAGCAAACTCAATATTGCAAATTAACTGTATGGAAAGTCATATCGTGGAACCGTGTTAGTGACCTAACCTTCACTTAGATCGGACTAGGAAGTAATTTGTTCTACATACCAAGTCACAGAAATATAAGACCCTTGTTTTTAGGCCTGAGTGAGACAAATCTATGTCAAAACCTATGAATATTATTTAGGACATGGAGGTCTTAATGCCAAGCAGGCGAAACAAAAACTATTACTAAGCAGGTGAGCACATAAATAGCCATAGTAATAACTACAGTAGAATCGAAAAAGATTAGACAATATTATGTTTATAAAAACAAACTGATGCACTAAAGCGACCACCAATAGGTCTAACTTAGAACCATTTTCCCATCAATACACCCATTGAGTTCAGACTCTTGTTGTTTGTTTGAGGTCTAGCTCACAAGCACTGAAAATGAAATACTCAAACAACTTGGAAAACTAGAATCTGTAATATTGCTTTTGGAATATCTAACAAAATTTAGCTATAAAATGAAGCCTAAGATGATTGAAGAAGTTTGCAGCTTAAGTAGTGTTAATTTTTATATATTTGCAAACTCTCATACTCTTATAGATCAACGCCGGAGATATACGAGCATAAAACCATCGTTAACACCGCTAGTATAGAGCTCCTAGAACTCTAGTGAAGCAAGACTTTAATCTCTCTATTCTTATTAATCTTCTTGCTTGCTTGCTTACAAATTTGTTCAACCGACATTATATACTCTATTTTTTTCAATATTTTTTTTTTCTTTATCTCCAAGTAATATCCAGTTCACACTACAATGACCGACCTCTAGCTTTCCCTAGACAATTCTAACTGACTAACTTGACTAATCTCTTTACTCGTTACAACTCTCACTGTTTAGAATTCTCAACCTTCATCTGAACTGATCTAGACAACTCTAGATTACAAATAACAATTTCCAGCAAGTAGCAATCCTTACCGGTTTCTTCAAGCATACAGTATTATAAGAATGCTATGTTCAATGCAGCCAGTCACTTTACACACAGTGGGGCAATTTATAGCTCCAAAAGCTAATACAGGATAAATGAAATACTTGCCCTACAAATAACTAGTTTACTTGATGAACTTTACTCAATTAGTTGCTTTAGAGATACGACTATACCACTAGTTTTACGATTTAAGGAACACAGGGTTACTAACATTCAATCAAAAATGATCCACAATTGAAGTTAAAGGGAATGGAAAGATTTTTAACACCTAGAGATGAGGTAGAATAGAAACATAATTGTAATGATTTTATAAGTCATCATTTGAACACCAAGGTAGAAAAGAAACACTATTGTAATGATTTTATAAGTCATCATTCGAACACCAACCAGCATTCTGCATGCAAATCTAAGAGACAACACCAGTACTTTCAAAACTTAAAGCATAACTAATGGCTAAATTAAAAGGCATAATATCAAATCACAGATACGAGTACTTAATAAGATTGTAGTTCTATCAAAACAATCCTTCTACTCCATTCTTTTTTTCTTTGGAATAATTTTCCTAAAAACTTAAAACGATATCACAGACCTACTGAGAAGTCTCTTAAGCATTAACACAAACATTTGACTGACAGGTTTTACATGAACAATGAGATATAAGGGTTTAATCAAAATATATAAACAATTGACAGGCTTTATATAAGGGTTTAACCAAAAGCATTAATCTCACCACGTTATACCTAAACTAGATTTTGATTATTTCAGTAAGAAAATCAATATGATATCGAAAAAGTTGAATGATAAGCCAAAATTTACATAACAGGTATTGAAATCAAATTGGAAAAGCCCTAACCTGGTATGATTAGTAATTGTTGCTTCCCGTAAGCACCCTAATTCGTCTTCTTCTTCTTCTTTATAACAACAAAAACTGAGTAACTTTCTCCAGTCGCCTACTTCTCTCTGCCTCTTATTATTCGAATCAGGGAAAATCCCCCTTTCTATTCCCTACCTTTCTGTTTGCGGCACAGTCTATAACACTGTCGCAGTGTGGCGCACACTTTTTTTTGACTCAGGGGTGGCAACATGTTTGGTTCCGGTTTCAATGGGAACCACAATCAGAACTGGTTATTTGAGTCGATCTGGTTCGTAGCTTTTTTGGACTCGGATCTAAAAATAGTAGAACCAAAATTATAACGTAGAAATAAACGTTTATTCCTATTTTGGCTGGACTTTAGACGTTTTAGTCCTGTCGCGCCAAGTCTAGTACCGGTTAGTTAAAATCTTAGATTAATCAGTTTCTTTTTACCGTTTTCAAAAATTTATTTTTTCTATTACCCTAAATACTTTTTTGTATATGTTCAAAGAAAAAGGGGATATAATTTTATATCTGAGATTTTTAGGGAGAGTGAGGGACTATAATTTTATTTTAGTTAACCTCAAGTTTAACTAAAATAAATAAATAAATAACGGTCAATACTTGTTCACGCTTCGCATTAATAAAAACAATAGTATCATCGGGTTAATTGGAGGTGGTTAATTTTAGTTTCCCATTTTTCATTGGGAGGCCTGAAATTTTTATCAACATCTTGTGTCTTGCTCAACATATAACTCAATCACTAATCCAAAAACAACTATTAATGGCGTTTTTAAATGACAGATTCTTTATGTGAATAGAGCATTACAAATAAATTTTGTCATATAACACAAAAATAGTAGGGTCCATCTTTAACGTAAACAAGCCGTTATTTTCAAACGTGGTAATTTACTAGATCCGTAATTTAATAATGAACCATTAAATAAGTCCAACAAATAAATTAGATTTATATACGCCCACCACTAGGTTTCAATTACATACCCAAAAACGGCTAGCCACTTATAGTGTTATGTTCCCATTGGTTTGAAAATTGCTATCCACCGGCTAAGTTACCATGGGTCTTTTTTTGGTCGGTACACAGCAGATTAACCGAATCTCGGCTAAGTTGCCATGAGTCTTTCTTTTCTGGTTGGTACACACCAGATTACCATATATATTTTCTGGTCGGTTTGCCATAACCTAGCTCAAAACCCATATACTAGCAGAAATCAGAAGAAGAAGATATCGATCTGAAGATTGAAGATATGGATCCATCATCAACGATTGAAGATATAGATTCATCATCAACGACATCAGATACTGTTACTGCTTGTACTTCTGGTGGAGATGAGGACTCCAAAAAGAAAATTTCATCAGGTATAAACCTCATTCTTGTTACTTGTTTTTGCTATTTTTTACTTGATTTTCACATTTTTGCTTGATTCTGCAATCTTTGTTTTTGTTTATTCTGTATTTGAAGGAATTTTAAAGCATGGATTTGCTTTTTATTTAGTTTTATAAAGATTTGATGATTAGGGATTTAAATTCAGCAAGGTTTATGATGTGCTAAACAACCAGTTCCGGAAAGGCCTAGTGCTATTGCCATTTTCTTAGCAACCATTACTGCTTTCTCTTGGGGTATGTATGAGGTTTGCAAGGGTAACAAGATCAGAAGGTTAGTTTCCCTTTTTGTAAATCTTTATTAATTCAACCATCTTTGTAACCTATTTTTTTTGTTTCGATTAATTGATTTATAGATTTATTTGATTTTGATACTTTTCATTTCAATTCTACCTGATTTTAACATAGTTTTTTTTTTTTGTTGGTAATTTGGTATTATTAGTTTTAGGGCTTTGTTTGTTGTTGCTTGTGTCATTGGTGGCACTTGATGGATGTGTTACTGATGCTCTAGTTACTGCATTTTGAGTTGTGTTTTATTTGTCAAGTTCCTTTAACATTTAAGATATGTTTCTTGTTGGTATGTGCAGAAGCGGCAATGGAAGATTATGAATTTGAGTACTCTGAGGAGGAACAGGAGGGGCAAGATGTTGATATTGAGAACCAATAAAGGTACTTCCGATTAAAAGTCTAACTTTTGGAGTATTGGTTCAATACCGACTTTTTATTTCTTGACTGGGCAAACTTTTAATCTGCTGGTGTTATTTAGGGGCCTAGATTATTGTTCAGGAGTAGTTAATTACCAAATTTTTTGCCGGTACCTCTGGAACTATTTTCCTAGGAGCTGAAGTTGAATGTTTTACTTTGAACTTCAATATTATAGTTTTTATTGTTTTGAAGCTCACCCCTTTTAAGTTTTTATTTATATTGTTGCAGGTTTGGTCGAAACTGATCCTGAATGAGCATTGGAAGGATTTTCTGAAGTGGTGCCTATGAAATTGGATGTGGCAGAAAGGTAAGTTGCTTAAAATGCTAAGCTTGCCAGCTGGTTAGAATATTTATTGGTTCAATAATGGGAACTGTATATGTGAATCCCACTTCATTAGAATATTTATATGCTCAATAATATGTAGTAGACTTTAACTAGTTTAACTACCAACTATATATGTTTATTTTGGAGTTGCATTTCGTACTTCCTGTCATCTAGTCTAATGTATTCAACATTTCATAACGAAATATTGGTACTGCTTTTCATCTTAGTATTGTGTTTACTCAAGTACTGATGTTCATGTCGTTTGATTTATTCCAGAAACGCAATTGTTGAGTCTGTCAAAGAGATGAAGCACTTACAAGTGCTTTCTTATGTAACTTTCAGACATCTTCTAGCCAGGTTTTATGGGTCTACGATGCACTTTAACTGATGTTCTCTCCATAGTGGTTCTGTATGTTTCTACACTTATATCATATAATAAGAATTAAAAGATTGAAGTGTTACATGTCTACTTAGACACCTCTCTTCAGCTCTATTTCTCTCATGTTACTTGGAAACCAACTAATGCAATCCCTTTTGTATTGTTATGTCAGTTGCTGGGGAAGAGCTTTGAAGTGAGTTTGTGCATCTAGGCTGTTTAAGGAAGATTCTCAACGATGAACTATTGGCAGAACCAGAACCTTGCTCCTAAGTTGAGCCAATCAGTTAGCAATGTAGGGAAAGAGGGCGCAGTCTTTGTGGGTTAAATGCTAAACTGTATGAAATCTGTTGAAGTTTTCAGGTAAATTTTGTAAAAGAAATTGATGTTGAGCATTCCTAGTGTTGAAATTATCAAATTTTAAATTTGGCTGATTTTAAGCTGAAGTTGTAAAAACCGGATCCAACTCTCAGTTAAATGTTAATTTGGTTTTCTTATTATTTTGATCTCATTTTCATTATTAGTATTAATTCAGTTTTAATGTTAGGTAATTTTTTGATTATTGTATTCTAAAAATCTAAATACCAAAATCTGAATCACGAAAGTGACTAGCATTACTGTTTTAATCAGTATATTTATTTTTATGAAACCTCCTCAATTATGGTAGATATCTTATGTTATTGTATTTAACATACGATAACCCTGGTACTAAATAATAGATTCTATTTGTGATTACTAAGTAATAGATTCTATTTGTGATTTAAAGTCACATATTTTATTAGTCATATTTAAGTGTTTTATGTTTGTCATTATAAAAAATCATACTAAATAAATATCGAATGAGTATAAAATCCGTGAAAAATAATGTTTTATAACGGATTGCTTATGTTATTAATAGTCCTTTCTAGACTAGTGAATACTTCTCCAACAATGATAAAAAGGGAAAGAAGAGAGAGAATCACATTGACAAATGCTCTTCTGACTACCAAAAAGACCCATGTACCGTCCCGTTTCAAGAACCGAAAATTTTGAAAAAAGAAGCAATTTCGTATCTAAGCATGATAAACACATCCAAAACCTATTTTATACTATAAAATTTCATTTTAAAAGCTCCAATTAATGTTATTAAAAACCTTCTCAAAATCTAACTTATATATTCACATCATAATTTTTTGACGGAGTCTAGGATTCATATACTTATTCGCTATCAATACTCCAAAATATGCCGTCCCTTTATAAAGCTAGATTGAGATGGAGAGTACTATATTATCGGTTCCACGATATAGATAAAATACGATGGGATCGGTGGTACTGATCGGTACTAACGATTTCTTTTGAAATAAGATATTCTCGTATTTCATCATACATATTTGCACATTTCGGATGTCGACTACGTTTTCATGGACAACAGAATAGTAGGGGGTAACAAGGGCTTGGAAGATTAAAAGAAGCAAATAAAGAGAAAATTGAGTATGTATTATACTCTTACCTAATGACGTATTATAATGTAGATCTATTATACTCTTACCAACCCCCACCCCTTTTAATTGGGCATGTATATTATGACTAAAATTTATCCTGTATATTATGACTAAAATTTATCCTGTAAGAACAACATCGATTAAAAAACGGATCAAAGATGAAATTTGATCTTTAGTCGAGAAAATGGAGCCACAGCCGTGCGATTAAAAGTAATCTTTAATCGCTGAAATCCACTGTAGCTGATGAAAAGTAATCTCTAATCGGCGACTAAATGTTATAATCAAGCGGGGTACTAGAACTTCGTTCAGCAGCAAGCGGCGTCCTAGCAATACGTTCAGAAACACGGGCGTTGCGCTGGTAGTTCGCCTGACGAAGCTTTATGCTGAGCCTTCGCCTGATGAAACGGAGTACCAGATTAACGCTTACCTCCAAGCGGTGCGCCAGAGAATCGCCCATTGTGAGCGAGGTCACAGAATGCCGCTTGTGTGCGGAACTCCACAGCTGCGCCTGACTCTGAGCGAGGTCACAGAATGTCGTCCATCCCAGGCGTTACTCCAGCAGCGCGCCTAGATCCATCAGATTGTCGTTGGATTATGTTTACCGTTGAGATGTTACCGTTGATTTAACCGTTGGCGTTACAACGGTTATATTTTTACACTATATATGGAATACTAAACCAATTTCATTTTACTAAACTCACTCAACTCACTCATTGCTATTGTATTCGAAATTTCTAAAGTTTTTTTTTGCATTTAATAAGGTTGCAAATCGATTACAATTATGCCGCCATCAAAACCCCGAGGTCCAAATTTTTCTAAACTTGAAGATGTAACGATGTGTACAATTCATTTATCAATATCTCAAGATTCTAGTATTGGTACCGATCCATCCGAAGAAAAATTATGGTCTCGTATATTAAATCGGATGAAAGAAGCAATACCTTCGATGCCAGAACGTAGTTGTACCTCCCTTCAGAAACGATTTCAAATTATAAGCAAAGATGTGGCACTTTTGTCTACAAAGGAGACGGAAGTGGAAAGGGAACATAATACTGGATGGGGCCCCGAAAATAAGGTAACTACTCATTTAATTTTGTTGATTACATTAATGTTTCAAATTGTATATCCTCTACTAAATTGATTTCAAAAACTAGATTGCAGAAGTAAAGAGGTTTTTCAAGGAAACTGCTGGGAGAAGTTTTAAGCATGAAGATTGCTACACAGTTATGTTAGATAATATTAAATATTCCAGACGATCGACAGTTGTTTTCGATTCATCACAAGCTGAGTTAGATTACGACAGCGGTCATGACAACCAGGAAACACATGACTTATGCCTAGATGACACCAGTGGCTATGAAAACATAGGAGATATCCCTAACACATTAATCCGTCCAATGGGAAAAAAAGAGGCGAAACGACAGAAGACAAAAGGGAAAGCCAAATTTAGCGTCCAACAAGAAATGATGGAAAATATTTATAGAGAGCAACAAAACTTCAACGCCAAATATACGGAACAAAGACAAATGAAGATGGCGCAGAGAGAATCTGAGTTTGCAGCAAGACTAGCTAGGAAAGAAGCAGAAGAGGAGTTTCGTATAATGACGATGGATCTGTCGGGAATGGATGATGTATCAAGACAATACGTCGAACTTAGGAAGGCATAAATTTTGAAGAAAAGATTAAACCAATCATAGAGGCTAGTCTTATAGAAGTTGTCATATTAAGTTTTAACTTTTATTAATTAATTTAGTTATTCTCAGTTTATTTTTAACCAATAAATTGTTATGTTTTTAATGTATCCTAATTTAATTATAAATTTGAATTTGTTTTGTTTTTAAAAATTAATTCAAATACAACGGTTTGATTTTACTTGATTCAAAAAAAATGAATGTTGACACTTCAGATATAAAATGAACAATGTCATATAACAAGACCTAATAAGTAAAGCTACAGTCACTTTCGCGGGAATCGCGGCTACACTTACATGTGCAGCAAGCCTTTAAACCCCTAGGTGCCCCTAGTGGACGAGTTTTGTCTCGGGGGGGTTTACAAGAGATTTACCCACCAAACCTATAGAGAGTATTTATAAATGTTTACTCTTCACCAAAATGTGACCATATGTGTTCGATCAAGTCATTTCGCAGGAGAACCCCAGTCTGGTTATCGAATACTGCACGTCTGCGTTGGTCAATGCTCATTCTCGAAAGTTCAAGAGTGTTGTGTCTTGAAATATTTACTAGTGCACCGTGGCTGCGTTGCTCATACTCATGCGGCCAATCACCAGGTAAACGCTCATCTTCCACTATCATATTATGTAGAATGATGACAGTTTTCATTATATATGCTAACATGTCTGGATTCCACATTCGTGCTGGTTGTTTGATGATTGCAAATTGATTTTGCAGCACCCCGAAGCCGCGTTCTACATCTTTTCGACAACCTTACTGCATATCAGGAAATTTATGTTTCTTTTGAGAATCTGGATGTTTAATCGTAGTCACAATAGTTGCTATCTCTGGGTATATTCCATCACCCAGATAATACCCCATATTGTATTGATTTCCGTTGACAACAAAGTTTACTGCTGGTGCTTTACCGTTGATTAGTTTTCTGAAGATATACGAACGGTTTATCACATTGATATCATTGTTATAACCAGGCATACCAAAAAATGCATGCCAAAACCAAAGATCATACGACACCACTGCCTCCAGGATAATACTTTCACTACCCTTGTACGCAGTATAAGCACCAGATTTAGCCGATGGGCATTTATCCCATTTCCAGTGCATGCAATCAACACTTCCAATCATCCCCGGAAATCCCCTTTCCTTGTTCTCAGCAAGAAGCAGTTCAACATCACGCTTACTTGGTGTGCACAAGTTTTCTTTCTCGTACAGATGGACTATCGCCTTACAGAACCTACGAGTAGCTTCCAACACTGTGGTTTCTCCGATCCGTAAATACTCATCTATTGCATCTGCCGCACATCCGTAAGCTAACATTCTTATTGCGGCAGTCACTTTTTGGTGAGGGGTTAATCCAAGAACACCACAAGCATCTTTTTTTTTGAACAAAATAATTATTTACCGCCACAACATCACCAAAAATACGGTTGAATAATTCTCGACGCATTCTAAATCTTCTACGGAATACATTTGGAGGAAACGTAGGGTTTCTGCAAAAGTAATCTCTCCATAGAATTTTGGTACCGGTATCACGGTCTCTTGGTATTTTTATACGTGTATGTGGCCAGTTCATACTTGAAATAGTTAATCCAGCTGTGAGTGCTTGGTTATTATAGTTCAACGCAAGTGAACTTTCGTCTGATGAGTAATAACTATTGTTATCATCATCACCTAGTGAAGAAGAAGAAGAAGAAGTAGGAGGAGGAGGAAAAAAAGAAGATGAACCATAGTTGTGAATGTTATTTAGAGAGTTTTCCAAGGAAAAAAATTCGTTGGTTGTATTGGAAGAGATGGTGGTATTTTTGGTTTGTATTATTGGAGAATTGGGTGAGTTAATTTATAGGAAGAATCAGAAATGATTTTGAGAATTGAATTGACAATACACGGTCACCATTTCAATGCAAAAATGAGTGTTGGCAATTCAGAGATATTAATTATAGGTTGACAAGACAATGAAATGCAAATCACCAAAACGTGAAAGGGAAAAATGTCAGACTGGATATTTGACAATACACACTTTTTCTTATTTCAATGCTAACACAGTAAGACAAGTTTGAAAAAGTAAGACAAGACAAGAAACAATAGCATATGACAGTAAGACAAGACAATACAGTAAGAAAAAGTAATATGAAAAGAAAAAGTAATTTGAAAAGTTTGAAAAAGTTATAATTTTTTTTTTTGTTAAACTAACAATTAAGATATGAAATGCCAATAGCAAATGACATAAACGACAGAGTTTTCAATTGACAATACAAAACAGAAAATTTAAGAAAAGTAATTTGAAATGATAATTCAAATATGACTACAATTCAATGTTAATGAATAACTAGTCTTCCGGATCAATCGAATTTTCGGAGGCCGAGCGCGGTGGCATAAAAGGAGGCAAAGATGGTCTGACACTATAGATATTTGATTGGATTGTTGATGAAGATCCCTGAGACATTGTGTTCCACATTGGTGGTGGCATATTCTGAGAATAGGAGCCAAACCAAATGGGTGGTTGTCGTTGACGAAAATAGGCAAGTTGTGAGTTCAACATGGAAACCTCATTTCGTAGCTTCTGATTTTCTACTTCTTTGGCAATGAAAGAGTCCATTAGATCCTTAGTTTCATTTAAAGTAAATTCCCGAAACTCTTGGGTAAAATCAGGTAACTTTTGAACTAAACCATAAGCGGTGAGCTGTGATAAAAAAATTAAATTAACTATTGAACCAACAATGTAAAGTAAAATCAAAAATATAGTTTCATTTGTTGAATACTTACGTATGGTAGCTGTTGTGGGGCAGAATTGGTACATGTTCACCGCGACGTGGGATGTTGTGTTTGATACGGTCACCAACATATCCGTACGTTTCAACCTCTCAATCGACTTTCGTGACATATTTGTAAAGGTTAGTCACTTGTCGCCAATATTCAAAATACAGATCATAGTCCACGACACGTACATATTCACTTGCGGGAACGCGACAGTTTATAGTCATCTCCACAAATACGTCGTCGGTGAAGTTGCAAACCCGGCTAGGGGGGTTGGAAGGAACGCCCCATGTTGCATTGTTCTGCCTCTAACAACGATCTTCGAGATACATGTTATCCTTTATCCAAAAAAATTACAATAAACAAATACCAATTAGTTAACCAAAATACAATGACAAAAAAATTTAATTGTTAAATCAAAGTTATTTATAAACTCACGGTGTCTAGCCAAGTGAATATAACCTTTCTCCCAGAGAGCTCTAAAACTCTGCGTCGAATTTCAGGTTCCAGGTATTGTACTGCATTTCCCCACGGTTGCAAGTCACAGAGTCTACAGACAACTGATTCAAATCAGTCCTTGAACGAACAATGTCAATACCCTTCCTCCGGCTACACACCACCTACGACATCTAGGCAATTGATTTTCACTTTCAGGCGAATGGTTATTTGGACGACAGATGCCCAGATATTCGTACCCCCAAAACTACAATGTCATGAAAACCAATGGAATAAATAACTTAGCAGTAAAAAAATAATTTAATAGAATTTTAAATAACACAAACAAATTTACCTCCAAAATTTGGAAGGGTCCGGACAATGACTTTTATCCCCTGCCAGCTGCGGCGAGACCAGAATACTATTTAGACAACGCAGGAGTACCCCAATCGTACTGGTCAACTGCATTTAGATCCTCAAATTCCGCTAACCATCCAACATCAATATAGGTTGCATTTGAAAAGAAGAACTGACCCAAAACATACATATAGAAGGCTCTGGCCACTCTATCAGCAAGCATATTATCATCGTTAGACGCAGTCAAAATTTGTTCATCAAAATATGTGCTAAAAAAATCTGACAGTAATTGCATCTGAAACCCACTGGAACGGAATACCTTCTCTTTTACAGACCACACTATCTTTGAGTTCAGGAAATATATGCTCTCGGACATATTCAAATTTAAATTTCTCTGCATCATACGGAACACTACTGCCAACACCTATATTAATCCCTGTCAACATTACCCAATCAAGGGGAGTGAACCCAAGCTCACCAAAGGAAAAGTGAAAATTGTTTGTCGTATCCCAAAAGCGCTCGAATATATAGTCAATAAGAGCATGGGATGAACCTACTTCATCTATGGACAGTAATCGGCCCATCCTCCCCTTTCAATAATATATTTTACCCTAGGGGCATGTTTAATAATACCTCGGTAGATCTGAAGGACGGATTTGAGAGAACCACGATGTTAAAACTTGAAATTGGCGTCGCTTGAATATGTAATATTGAGGGAGACGTGCTCCTCCGTATCTTCCACAACTGTATATTGTTCCAACCCGGGAACATCAACCGTTTCTTCTCCCATACGGCCATCTTCTGATTCCTCGGTGATTTTAGCCTTTTTGGCCCTATTCATACGGCCAACGAATCTGGATGTCAAACTGCTCGACATCTGGGAAAACAATTCATACAACATTGAAAATCAAGAGTAAATCCCCAGAATGCATAAAGATAAAAATCAAGGAAAAACATGTTAATTTCATAAACACAAAAGTAATTATCTAATTACATAATCATATGTACCAACCTAAAAAAATCAAACATTGTTGAACAAAATTCATCATTAACAAAATAGAACAATCTCAATGCCCCAATTATACATCAAAATAATTCCCCAATTGCAAAAACTTCCTTACACATATGTTTTAAAATATAAACATTTCAAATTCCCAAATTTTCTAGACAATCTACTCAATTTATCCAAAAATTAACCACAACCCAATTAAAATTAAACAATAACTTCATCAATTCAACAAATTATCAATAATTTTTTATATCCAATTTATAACATTCATAAACCCTAAATATTTTCCCAATTCCATAATTAAAATCTAATAATCACAATTCGATAATCAATTTATAACATGATAATTACATGGTTAATCATTCAACATATATAACCAATTTAACTACAAAATCATCAAAAAAAAAACATACTCTACTTTTTATTTACAAAAAAATAATAATTTATACTATTTTTTTTGTTAAAAGATACCTTGATTGCGCTTGGAAAAATCTTGAGCGAAGTCTCAAAATTTTATAACGGGACTTTGGGTTCTCGTTTGGGAAGGTTAGTGTGAAGTTGGGTTGAGGAGATGGGTGTTGTTGGAGAAGATATGTGCGGCTACAGGAGAAAGAAGTGAAAAAATTAAGGTTCTTTAGGTTAAAAAACAAAGTTAGAGTGGGGCGGGCTCCTAACAGTTCGCCTGGATATACCAGGCGGTGCTAGGACACCGCCCGTTCCGTTCCCTCACACGCTGTTTTCGCACACGCACAAACTCCTCACACGTTATTTTCGCACACGCACAATTTACTCAGACGGGGTGCTGGAATTTCGCTTCACCAGGCGAGCTTCTGGAGAACCGCTTGTCGATGGGCGAGGTGCTAGGGTACCGTATGGATTTGGGCGTTAAGTTGGCATTCCGCTACACATCAAGCGGTACCCTATCACACCGTCTGGAGCAAACGAAGTTGTATTATCACGTCCGTAGTTCTCAAGCGTAGCCCTAAGCCTTCGCTCAACATTATGCGCAATACTAGAACCCCGCTTGACTATCCATGGCTGTTCTTGGGCCGGAGTAAAGATCAATTTTTTTGATCTTTAGTCTTTTAGGATAATCACATGACTGTGGATGCCCTAAGGCTGGTATAATTTATTTATTTTTGTAATTCTTATAAAGTTATAACATTAGATATGATTGAGCATATTTTATTTTGTTTACTGACAGTAATAATAATAATATAAAAAATATTAAAGTTCGAATTAACTTATTTTTTAAAATTTGACTAACTGGTAGATGTATGGTTGTTTGCTTTGTTATCTTTGTAGAGGATATGTACACGTAGAAACTAGATAAATCTTTAATGAATCCTTCCCATCTTTCCTGAGACTTTTAACCGAAATTCTATTGATTCTCCATTATGTAAAGTGGTTGATTACTGGCAGACAGTGAAAGTGAATGCATATGCTGGCAACAACCAAAGTTTGAATTGTATTCATTGCGTGAAAACAAGACCGAGTATCATCTTGACTAGCAAAGTAAGGTAACAAAGTAACCTGTTACTATGTAAAAGCCATGGATCTTGTTGTCTAGCATTATGAACTTGATCTTGAGTATCAATAGAATTATCAGGAAATAATAACACTCCATTTTATGTTTATATATGTGTAAAAATTTATGCAAACCTTAAAATTTACACGCGTATTTTACTATGTACATATCAACCCCTATTGGGTTGTGTATGTATAAACTGATACATGTTTAATTCAACATCGTACAAATAAACTAGAGATCAGTATTGATCAATGTCAGCATATACAAGTACGATATGACTGATATAACGATGCATCGACAAACTCGTCAAATCGTGTTTAAAAACATTCCAATTTTTTAATATCAGATCCCGAATAATAAGTAGCTTTACAAGACAAGTTCAAGGTTACTACGGTTAATCTAGATTTTAAATGTCACGAATCAATGACTCTACATTTTATATGAACGGGCAAGATTTATCATCTTGAATGAAGAATCATTGATATAATTAGAATAATAAAAATACTTTATGAACCGAAAAAAAGAAACACAACTAAAACCGACAGATATAATGGCCTCCAGAGGTGTACGGGATCTACCAATTAAAATTATGCGGATCGTTTCCGATGATGTTTAATTTTTTCGGTCCATTTAGAATTGTTATTTAAATAAAAGCGAAAAAGAGAAAATAAAGAGTCAAGTCAACAGTTAACAAGTCTAAACAAGGACAAAAGCTCCACGGGCATAATGATAAAGTGCCCTCACTCCAATATGCCCTACCAGTGTTTGTCTTTTGCAAACTTAACCCATGTATCACCAACAATACATGCATACTTCGGAAAAAAAAAAAACTATAGCAGCTTCAGCGGTGGTGGTCTCAAACCTCAATAATTAAATATGGCTGGGTGACTTATCCAATGAGTTCTTGTGTTGAATAGGTGGCTGCAAAAGCATCCCAACATGGACATAAAAGAATGTCAAGGTGGATGAAAAAAAGAAGATAGGACTGGAAACACTCAAGATCACAAGTGAGTAGCTTTATAATTGGTACCAGCTCCCTCCCGTTATCGGAACAACCAACTTTACTACTTTAACGTTTTACTCTTGGATGCAATTTACTGTTGTTCTGGCATTCTAATATGTGTTCCTAAAAATTATAGTATTTCTGTTTTACAAAAAAAAAATTACTATTATTTTTTAATTTAGTCTACCATCTGTAGAGTTAAAAATTAAAATAGTCTTTTTTAAGATCTCATGGAGGCTGGCTTGTTAGCAACGGTGTTAGCATCCGTCGCCTAGTCTTCTAGAGATTGGCGTTTAATTTAAATGACATTCAAATGAAGGTGGACGGTGGTGGTTGTTGGCAATGATGGTGCTGCCAATGTTTATGGGTTTGGTTTGCATTTAAATAAGTAAAAACAATAAAGTCATCCTGTATCAGTAAACAAAACAACCTAATTAAAGGAAAAAAAAACAACATTTATATCCATGAAATGGCAAAAAATCACTCTAAATGACATACACTACACTTTCTCAAAAACACTACCTTGAAATGAATAAATGCACTAATCTTGATAGAATGTCGTGGACCAAGTCACCTCCAAACCCATTAAAAACTCTGAATTTGATAATTTCGGTTTTGATTTTGAGCCTCGGGTTCATTTTAAAATAGTGAAGTCATTGCCAAATACAAGTCGTAGCTCCTAAAAGTCATAGCCAGCCACCGCAGATATAAAGAATTGTATAATCTGCCACCTTTGAAGTTGCAATGATATTTCTTCGCGTACAGCAACTCCAACTCCAACTCCAACTCCAACAATTGAGGGTGAAATGAACATGACTTATACAAATAATCAAAATGATGGGGTTTCCAAATTTTAATACAAATACAAACAAAAAACAATTATTAGGTCTGGTATAAACATGTACTCCAGTCCAGTGTATTGTAGTTTGGTATGAAAATGTTTTAGGGATGTAGAGGGGGGTATATCTGAAATTATCGTCCAATCTTCTGATTATATAATAAAAACCATACGTCTCGCATTCACCACCCTCTCAAATCCCTTTCCAAGATACAACAAAATTATAAGAAGAAAAGAAAGAAAGAAAGGTGGTAGCTTAATAATATTCAACCACCTTCTTCTTCTCCTTCTTCCTCCTGACAAGTCACAACACAACCCCCTCATCACCTTTTCAACATCTCAAAGCTTTTGTTTCTTATCCCCCTTTGTGTGTGTATATCTCTTCTGCTGCTTCACCTCAGGTATGAAATCACTATGCCCCTCTTCTTCAATTGTTATGGGTTGTGTTTCTTTTCTTGATCAGTCAATGGGTTTATTTTCTTATCTTCCTATTATCATAATACTGTTCTTTATTATTTTTTTCATGTGGGGGGGTTTTCTTATATTTCTCCTAATGCTTAGTTGTTGTTGTTAATGTCTACTACTTGCTTAGTTGCTTTCATAGGTTGACAAGTACATAAACTACAGATTACAAATTGTTTTTTTCTTTGTGGTGTTCATTTTATTAGTGGGTTTGGTTTTGACATACATTCTGAAATCTATAATGACAAAAAGATTGGATTTTTTGAGTCTTGGTTTCAGTGGTTTAAGATCTTGTTACTATGTGATATACATCTCATTAGCAATTCAATTTTGGCTAGCTGATTCTATTCATTGTGGATTTAGTAAAAAAGTGAAATGGGTTTAAGTATCAAATTGTTGTGTTTTTTATGTAAAACATTGACTAGCTGAAGATCATCTTGTCAGACAGTCTTTGCGAGATGACCCATTGGTAGGAGTAATTGAAATGCTTACTATTCTACTAAAATTGGGGTTTCTTCTAATGGTATTTCTGTACAATATTTATCAAGTGCTAGTATTTATGAGATGCTAAGCTACCGATATGAAACCATAATGTTAAGTTATATTGTTCAAAATCTGGAATGTGTACAAGGTAGTTTAAGTTCATGTATGTCCATATGTTTGAAATTTTGTAGAATCTTCTCTGTTATTTTGATCGATTGGGACAGCGCTATAAGAATTTTTCTTAGTAGTTCAGCTGTTGAATAAGTCCTGATCTTTGATGGAACTTTACATGTCAATTTACCCTTTTTTTCTTGCGGGAATGGTGGGTTTGGTAGTACACCACTGCGACTTTAGCATCTTCCGCGTGTATCTTAGTTATAAACTGCAAGAAACTTCCCTTACTCGCTGTGCATAAAGCATCATCAACTGAACCTTCTGTGCTATTACTATTAGGGAGGTTGTCTCAACCATGGTGAGCATTCGGAGGCGGAAAAACTTGGGGATTTCTTCTGGTATATTAATCTCAACATAAGTAAATATGTATATGTTTATGGAAAATCTCTCATGAATTTTTACACCTAGTAGGAGATTTTAAAATAGACCTACTAATAGGAATCCTCCTACATTAAATTCTGTTTAGCTCTTTGTTTGCAACCTGTTTAACTTCTTCATTCTGATACTTATCAATACAACTATTTCATGTCTTTCCTAGTTATAGATAAGAGATTGTTTGTGGCTACCTCCTTATGCTTCAATAAGACATTATTCACAAATTTTACTGGGTCTTGCAGGTGTAGATTATTCCTCTATTCAGTTTCCTAAGTGTAATGAAAATGGAAATATTTCTAAAACTTCTGTTAAGAGAACTAATTCAGTCAGTTCACTTGACGATAGCCTATCAAAGAAGGTACAATTCTTGTTTTTGTAATCATGAGTTTTGTTAGTTTATGCGATGCATAAGCATTTTCTTGACTGCATGAACTGTGCAAAAGATTGATCGATTGCTCATCTGACACTTATATTGGTAAGGATGTGTCTTCTTCCAGAATAACTTGAAATCAAGTCCTGGATCTGCAAATGTATTTGGTTCTAGCTTATCAAAGGAGGAGTCCGATCAACAACTTCCAGGTGAGCCTTTCTTTGTGTAATTTATCATACTTGTGACTCGTATATGATCAGCTATATTGATACTAAAGCTGTTCAATTCAATTTCTTTTGGTACCTCTTTCAGTCTTCTTTGTTATTTATTTGTTGTAGCCTTTATCTTTGTATTGAGCAACTTAGTTTTGGCACAATTTTCTGATCAACAAATTTTCTTGAATGAAATGATAGAGGAGGATAGGCATGCAAAAAATGAAAATGTAAGTTAAGGTACTTAGATCTTATGTGAAAGGGCTTGATACTTGTTATGAAGAGTGAAGACTAGTTTTATACTCCAGAGGGAATTTGGAATTTTGCTTCGTCACATGCATTTCCTAGGTTCGTATGGAAGAGTGTTTAGAGTTATACTTTGATGTGGGAGAGACAATTTTATGGGTACATTTGATGACTATTTAGCCGTTTGCTGAGCAAAATGCAGTGCTTTGCTGCATAGAGAAGCTTAGCAATCCTATCCATGACCCATGTGTAGTTAAATGTTTGTTGTTGTTGTTGTTAAACTCCTTCTGCGACAACACCCAGAATCCCAACCAAAAATCAAGTTCCCTAGTTTACTGTTTATTAAAAGTACTGGGTTTGAAATCAATCACTGATTATCTTAATCATGAGAAGGAGAGACTAAAAAGGTTACTTCTTTCCAGCTAAGATTGTGGGTTAGGCAGCAATGAGATTTCTGGATCAGTGACAACTTTGTCAATAATTCAAGATTGAAGTTGGATATGGGTGGATAGCTCCGTCAAGATCATAGTGACGGCATTTATAATTGTACCACCCTATCATTTTAAGGGATGTCTTACTTTTGTCTCTCCTCTTAATCCTGTAGTATTTGTTTTACTAACTCTTAGTCCCATGCTATCCTAGGGTTTCCTGTAAGTGATTTGCATACGAGAATGCTAGAGATGGTTTCTATAGCAAGGTTGAGAAGACACATTAGTGTCTCCTAAAGATTAAGAAGACGTCTACCTGATTTGTAGAGGCTTTTCGTTTCTAAAGTGAATACAAATGTTCCGCCTTTTCAGGATATGTTATAACCTTGAAAGAATATAAAAAAAATAAAATGCTGCATATCATGGCTCAACAATAATCAAGAAGGTGTAAGAGTAGTTCTGGCTTTTGTGTGTCATTTCAACTGACACTAGGTTGTTCATGTTATGGTTATCAGTGTAGTACCATTTATGACTCTCCTACAAGGTTAAAAGAAGATTTGCAGACATGAGACACCATTGTATAATCCTATGACTATATCAATATTCTATAATCTTTCCTCTAACAAAACATTATTAATTTCTAGTTCAAGATATCAAACGCAGAAAGCTGCACCGGCGAAAAAATTTCTCAGAACATGGGACATACTTACTGAGAGGTGTGTATTACAAGAATATGAAATGGCAAGCAGCAATCAAGGTGGACAAGAAGCAAATCCACTTGGGAACTCTTGCTACGCAGGAGGATGCAGCCCATTTGTATGACAGGTATATAAGTCTTGTTCCCCATTGTTTCAAACTAGTAGTAATATTTCGATACTGCCATCACATCGTGTGATAATATGGTTTCTTACCTCTTAGTCATTTGACTTTCATCAATTCATTCTAAGATTCTTCATAACTTGAGATTTCTAGATGGCCTACATTCATAAGAATCATAACAGTCTGAGTTTCTGAATTATTAACCTGTGATCCATGGATATGCAATATTAGCTTAGAATGCTTCTGGTTACCTGCTTCAATGTAGTGATAGTTACTGTTTGCTAGAAGAGTAATTTGGATTCTTACTATTGATAACACAGGAGAGAAATGCATATGTAGTTCAAAATCAAATTTGCATAGAAGTGAAACTTTTCGATTGTTAACCCTCTAGACAAGATTGTAAAAGCACTGAATGCTTATACGAGCCAAAATATAAGTTCTGATAACATTCTAGAACAGTTCATGTTTTGGACCATTACTAAAGCTATTTGTAATTGGAAGCTACTAGATCTCTAGGAGAAACGTTTTAGCGGCTTTATGCAATTGGCTAAAATCCTAATTAAATTATATCCATGTTTGACTTGTGAAGGGCGGCCTTTATGTGTGGTAGAGCACCTAACTTTGATCTGCCAGAGGAGGAGAAACAAGAACTCAGGCGCTACAATTGGACTGAGTTCTTGACCATGACTCGCAGTACACTCGCATGCAAAAGTAGTTTTTCAACTCTAATATACTAGGTTTTTGTTTTACATCAACAGCTGCAGGGTGAGAATTGAAGGAATCAATCGGCTTTTGTACATGGCAAGTTTAATGTCTTTGAAACTCATCTCAGGTTAACTGCAGTGTGTCCAGTCATACTGGTGCACTGCAGGGAAATTCTGTAGAGTTTGAATCCTTAAATGCGCTGCATGGCAAAAGCTTGCTGATTTCTTAGTCCAATAGTTTCGCTTAGTTGCCCCGAAATTGGACTTGATCGGTTCTACCTTAGAAGTTTGATTTCTTTGAGCTATAACTGTTAGTTTAAATTGATGGGACTAAGTGAATTTATTCTGGATTTTCAGAAGTCAAGAGGGAGTTGAATGCGGAAGAGTTACAAAAAAAACCTTGGTTAGCTTTTTTACCGAGCAGCAATGGTGAAAATTGAGTAGATTGTTTCTCAGCTCTGGAAGACGTAAATGTACATACGCTCATTTCATAGTTGTTGTCCTTTTATTGAACAAGGCAGCACAACCTTATTCTTATGCCTTCTTTCTCATCATTTGAACTAATTCATGTGTTGGTCTTGAATTGGTCCCTATTCCTGAAAAGTGCCTCATGAGTCATGACCAATTATAAGTCCATAACAAAATTAGTTAGAAATTTTGAGAAAGTAGGTCTTAGTTTTTATGTACACAAGGGCCCCTATTAGGGCAAAATTGTGGAATACTTTTCATTACAAGTCATTAAGCAGTTCTTGAGCTCAGCTTATCACATTGTTACATATATTTGTGGCTAATAGAAGGTAAAAACCTCCTTATATTTGAGCTTGGAGCTTTGTTCACCTAGGATCTGATTTTGAATCATTTATGATAACAAGTCTTATGGTTTTCTTATTAGAAGTTTTTTCCACAATACCTTGAGTCTGTTTAGCAATCCGTCGCAGAAGCAATTCTCAGAAGTCAGAAGCAAAGTTTTTTTTGCTTCACTAGTTACAATACTTAATGATTATCAGTTTCAAAGACTGTTATGTCATTCTTGCGTTGTTGCCGATTCTGCTGCTTCTAGAATAGCCTAAACTTAGCTTGATTCACATGTTATCAACAACCCAACGTTGGTATTTGGACGACAGAAATAAGAAGCAAAATCATTTTGTTTCATAAAAAGTCATTTTGTCAGATATTAGTTTGGATGCCAAACTAATATCTGACATTTTAGCTCGTTTAAGTCAAAAGACCACTTCTCGTTAAGACTCCATGTAACAAGTCTTTCTTCTACTCCAGAAAAATCTCAACCGTCTAAAAATAATACTCCCTCTGTTTCAGAAAAATAGTTACTTTTCTAATTTACACAATTGTTAAGGAACTTTTATAATTTATTTCCAGATTTACCCTAACAAAAAGTTTAATACTACATATATCTTTATAATGAGAATAATAACATTTCTTAAAATAACAAGGTAGTTTTGAAAATTTGTTATATTAAAAAATGAAAGTAACTCTTTTGTTGGAACAAAAATTTAAAGAGAAAGTAACTCTTTTCTTGAAACGGAGGGAGTATTATATTTTTTCCGCTTTACTTTATAAAAAATAAACTCGTATAATTATAACAACCATTAAGAAATTGTGTTCTCAAACATAATTCACTTAATTTTTGATTTTCCGATTAAATTAGGTTGGGAAAATAACTTTTAAAATGATATCCAAACAACCTTTTGATTGATTCTCCTCTTGATTAATGTATAAAAAATTACTTTTTAATTTTTAGAAGTTAAAAAGTTAAAATTTAATTTGGATATCGAATTTTAAAACGATTTTTAGAAGTCAAAATTATCTTGCTTCTGATTTCTACTTTTGATTTATGCTTTTGGAGAACAAGTCAATAAAAGTCAACTGACCCATATCTTCCCATTATTCCCACGAGAAACAAGTCTTTTTCTGTCCAGAAAAATCTCAACCGTCTAAAAATCATGCATCACTTTCACTCGTGCGTACAATCAACTGACATCACCATCGGTCAGTTTATCTTCCTTTCTTTCTTCTTCTTCGATATGATCAAAAAATTCCACTTCCGCAGTCGATAGTAAAATTCAAAAAATGATTCCTCCAACTCCAAGAAGGAAGAAATGGACAGAAGAAGAAGAACGAACCCTAATTGACAAATACGGTGAGATGCTACACAATGGAACTCTCTCCAAAATGAAAACTCGAGAGAAAAAATTCAGACCAATTGCAGCTCAGGTAAATTCTCTACATCATTGTCTAGATCCTATTACTTTTCCATGGCAATGGTCATGGAAAGATACATCTACTAAAGTTCAAAACATGAGACATCAGTATCTTCTTGTTAAACAGAAAATAAAAAAACCTAGAGAAGAGATTATCGATGATAATAATAATAATGAAGAAGAAGTAGATGATGAGATTTTGGATATGGATGAGTTTGATTGGGGTGAGGGTTTAACTCACTGGCCTAATTTTCTTAGATATAAAAATGTATTTGGTGATGTTGCCCTAGGAGGATTTAGTAATAGTAATCATAGTAATAATTGTGTTGGGAATGAATTGATGATTCGAGGAGAAAATGGTCGGAGTTTTAATAGATCTGTTGTTGTTGATGTTTCAAGATTTGGGAATTTGGGGGAAGATGGATTTGGGGTTGGGATTGATGATGGTGGGGAAAATGGGGTTCTAGGTTTAGGGTTAGGAGGATTCGATTATGATGGAGAAGAAGGGGATCAGCGTAATCATATCAATAATAATGTGAAGGAGAATGGTGGTGCTGATAGATTTGAGTATGAAGAATTTGGTTATAGGAGTAGAAAAAAAAGGAAGAAATTGAAAGGAACCGATAAAAGGATCTGTTTTTTTTTGAATAATCAATTTGTGCATTTGAGGGAAAGAGAAGCAAGTTATGAAGATCGTGAAGCTGAGAGAGAGCGAGAGAGACAGAGGAGGGAGCAGATTAGGTTAGAGCATGAGCACGAGCGAGAAAGGAGGTTGATGGAGAGGGAGAAGCAAAGGGAAGACAGAGAGAGGAGTAGAGAGAAGATGAGAAGGGAGAGGATTCGTGAATGGGAAGTGATGGAGAATGAGAGTATTGAGAGAGAAAGGAGAAGGAGAGAGGAAGAATTGGTAATGGAGAGAAAATGGGAAGAGAGGATGCAGCGAAGGAGATTGGATTGGAAAAAGAGAATGGATAACATGTTAAATCAGCACAGGATTGCAATGGATCAAACGCAAACAAGAATTCTTCATGATCAACAAACGGTTACCAATCAATTGCTTGGAATACTATCGCACTGGACTGGTCATGCTCACGGACTTCCCGATCATACAGGATCCGGAAACGCTTATCTATCACAAATGATACAGAATTTGCACCCGGTTAATGGAATTGTTCATGGTGAAAATAGGGTTGAGGTTGATAATCAAGATGACCAGTATATAGTTGATGGGTGACTGGATTGTATTTCGTAGATTGGACATTTGAAGCTCATGGAGTCGTGAGGGGCGGTGCCTATGTGGATGACTGCGTGCATCTGCTGGCGCTGTATTGACTTCGATTATGTATGCTAATCTGGTTAGTCTGAAATTTCTGTTGCATGGGCTTCTTCATCTTATTTATGTTTTGATTTTGGCTGTAAAATGTATATATATGTAGAATGCTACATCAGATTGATGATGAAAAACCATTCACTTTATCCATCTGTTTCTTTCGTCAATTTTCATTCCAACGCATTCATATGAAGCTATGGGATATGCCATGTTATTAAATTAATGATTACTTTGTTATGTAAACATGTTAAGTTCTGCAAAGTTGAATGACGATTGTCAAAAATACTTCTTTTGTAACTTCATTCTATTTTCATAACTATCGGCCATCAAAATGTTCCTATTTGCATGCTGCAAACATTAAGTTAACATATTGTCCACTAGTCAAAAGTTTTGGAAGACAGAGGAGAGTGAATCACTTCATAACTTCATCAGAAGAAAAGAGAGAAGATGAATACACAAAGTATAGCTAAGCACTTCTGTACTTCATAGTTTATAGCTATCTCTGGAGTAACATAAATTTCTATGCCAATGGAGACTGTTTAGAGGTTTACTTGTTGATTAACCTCAAAGGTCATTGATATTTAGTGATGAGCAAAATAATCTGATGTCTCTTGTGTGTGTGGAAGAGTTTTGATGCAATTTTTTGTTAAACATGCGAGTAATCATGTTCTGTAGTTTGCAGAGAACCAAGCCAACTTGACTGATTTACTTTTATACCTCTTGGCACTAAAAGCAAGTTAGGTTGAAATCAACTACATGACTTCGGTCACTGGTGTCTGAAAACTACTGCACCACTGAGGTTTACTAGGGGGAGACTATACAGACACTGGTTAACCTCAGGTCCTCAAGTGACTCATCCCGGGTGGTCTCACCTCTCTGAGAAAAAGTCTGAAGTGGATGTAAATATGTAAGTAGTGAAATAAATGGAAGGTAAGCTATATTAGGGACATTCTGTGGGAAGAGAAACTGCAGAGTTCAAAGAGTTATCTCAGAGTGATGATGGGCTTACATCTGTAATTCTCAACAGACTAAGTATTTTGTGTAGATGAAGTGTAAGAATTTTATCTCCTGCATTGTTTACTTTGCTTTCAAGATGGACTTTGAGTTTCATATACTCCGAACGAGAGTGAAGAACAATAAAAAGAGTTGGTGCGCATCAGAACATGGTAAACAAATCTGTATTTTCGTTTCATCCTTTTCTAGTTCTCTTTTAAAGATGATTGTTCTTACGTTTGTTGTTTATATTCACAGTTGAGTTGGTTCTGTGCTATCTCTTGTTTTCTTGCATGACTAAATGTCCAGTCACTTATGTCCTTCAGTTATTTATTTGATTCTTGCCAGGACCGCTGTCAAACATAGGATTATTGTCAAATTCAGTGTGAAGTTTATGGCTAAGCAGATTCTTGTCTTGTGTGGATTGGACCATCCTAATGTTATGAAATTGGAAGGTTTGATAACTTCGAAGATGTCTCGTACTTTGTACCTTGTGTTTGATTACATGAAACATGATTTGGCTAGTCTATCTGCATGTTTTCCGACGATCAAGTAAATCTCTCTTACTTTCATCTTTTTTACATTTTTGTTATGTATTTTAAGTGAATGGATTGATTGGCCGAAGTTTGTTTGTGCATGGGGAGGTAAAGTCTTACATGAATCAACTGTTATCAGGGCTCGACTACTGTCACCCCCTGTGGTGTACTTCACTGTAACACCGATGGGTCACATCTCCTCATTCACAATAATAGGCGGATGCTTAAGATTGCTGGTTTTGGATCAGCCTCAACCTTGTCATTTGATCCGAAATCCATGACTATTTCGTCTGCCAATTTACTGTATAAAGCGCCGGAGATTGTTTACGGGGAAAATTATGGTATAGGTGTAGACTTATGGAGTGCAGGTTGCGTATTAGCTGCGTTTATGGGTGGTAAGCCTATTAGGGCCGCACAAATGGAGGTAAGTTGTGATCTCTCTCTCTATCTTTATGTTTTAGAAATCCTGATTGTTCTTCTTGTTTGTAATCTGTTCCATCTGTAATCCAGAATAGGATGGTGTAATAGTGGTACAACAATGATCTTGCTAAAGCATGTGTGCTTAAACTAAATACTTTCATATCGGGTAGGCAGGAAAATAAGCTAATTTATATTCCCATGCCATTCATTGAAGTTTGAAAAAACACCTAAAAGTGCATAGCTAATATGCCAATTTTCGTATCATCCATTTAGATGAAGCAATGGGTTATGGTTTACAAGTCATGTGGAATCATTTCTGAAGAAGGCTGGAGAAGGAACTTTTCATCATACAAAAACAGTGTAAAAGAGACATTTAAAAAATTCCCACCATCATCACTGGCGCTACTTGAAACTCTGCTTGCTACTGACCCAGCTGAACGTGGAACCGCCAGTGCTGCCTTGATGAGTGAAGTAATCTTCAGATCCTTCTAACTTCTTCTTTTCTTTCTTTCAATATGTTTCTATCTCATGGGCTTATCCTCCAGTAGCTGATGTATGGCATACGCTGTTTATTGCATTTTACAATTTAGAACAAAGTAGTTTTAGCTCTCTTTGATTATTCAATATGGTTGTACTAAATTTTATATTCTCAACAGTGATGTCAGTTACTTGACCCAATGCAAAGAGAAAAAGTGAGAACTTTTCTTCAGTTTTGTTTCCATAATGTGGTGTTTGCAGATGACATCCGCTTTTTCCTATGTTTTAATACAACTAGTTTTAACTTTTAAGGCTACATCTCTAATCTATGGATGGCGTTCTAGTTATTTGTTTATGTTATGCTCCACCGATAACATTGGGGGTCCTTATCTTTGTTTTCTAGGATCCTTCACATTGCACTCTGCAGAACCATCTCATTGATTTCGTTTATCAAGTCATTTGACTTGGTTTAGATATTCAACTTAGCCAACCAATAGTTATGCATATACCCACATGTGTGTATGTGGCAAGCACAAGCAGTCCTGGTGACTTACTCATTGTATTATGCAGTTCTTCACCACAGGACCATATCTTTGTCAGGATTCAAGCTTTTCGCAGTACCCTCCTAGAGAAGAGTTGGTTAATCTGAAAAAGAAGAAAGCTAGGTATGTGGATAAATATTTTATCCGAGTGTAATTAACTTTAAGTTTCAATTCTGTTGCTTTCAAACCATATAAATTCTTTCCACTTAATTTTCTTATGTGTAGGAGGCTTCGGCATTCAGATAGTAATGAGGTATGCCATCTAAAATGCGTTTTAAGACCGTCAGTATATTCTTTTTGGTGAAGTGCATATTTAGGATTGTATGTCCTGCTCACATGTGAACTACCTCATATTGCAGATTAGTAGAGCTTCATCTGAGTTCCTTCCTCCAAGTCCAATGACTCCAACCGCGGGTATACCAGTTAAATGTGCTAGGTATGTAAAGGTGTTTGTAAGCGATGGATTAAACCATCTAAAACTACTGTAAAGTTAGCCTGAATGACTGGTTGCATATTGCTATTCTTTCTAGGAAGGTTAATCGGTATTCCATGATGAAAATCATCCTTACTGATTAGATCCCTCTTGCAATATATCGCAGTCATGGGCAAATTCTTTAGTTCGGGATCCAAGGAAGGAAGCTACTTCTTTCTGATTATTCAACTGTTTCTATTTATTGATCTATTTCTATCCATGATTTTGTAGGGGGGGTGTGCAATACATTGATGGTTCCTAGAAAGTATTATCAAATCTGCAAGAAGTCCATGGAACACAAAGAAAACACCACTTTCTTTCTTTGTCTCTGTTTATGCCTGTGTGTGTGTGTGAGCGCGCGCATGAGTAAATGAAATTAAAGAAGAGAACTTCCAATGTAAATAACAAGCAGACACTTGAATCGAATTTTCAAAGTTTTCTTTGTCCATTCTAGATATTTTTTAATCAGTTATTTTGAATTCGGCAATGCTTGTTTGCGTATTTGATATATTATCACGATATACTGATATGCTTACTTGTTCGGTTACTGAATTACATTCAGCGGTTTGCAAAAACAAGATCAAGTTGTTAGGTAACTTTGAACTTCCAAATCCATTTTGCGATAACTAAAACCAGACATCAAAAGGCTATATAAAATTAGTCTTGTCTATCTAACAAGGATGCACCAGTGGTCTAGTGGTAGAATAGTTCCCTGCCACGGTACAGACCCGGGTTCGATTCCCGGATGGTGCATTTTTTCCTTTTGCTGCTCCGGCAGTGGCGGTGCTTTTTTCTGTAGCAAACTCTCTCTCAACTCCAAATAGTCCTCTGCATATTCATTTCTTCTCTCGCTGGTTTTTACTTCGAAAGACAGAAAAAAGAAAAATGGATTCAGAAGAAAAGATCGAGACCTCAACATCTTCGACGAAACAAATTTTAATCCCCACACTTGTTCTAGGTTTGTGTCAATGATCTCTTTGTTTTCAGTTCATTTTACAGTTGGGATTTTTATTCTAAAAACCCTAGATTTCATTTATGTGTTGTAGGAGCAATTGGTGGAGCATTTGGATTGGTAAGTAAACATAGAAGAGTTCTTGGTGTTGGTAAAAGTTGTGCAACATATGCTACTAATGCTGCTATTGTTACTGGATCTTATTGTGGTTGGTACCACTAAACTTTCTTTCTCTTAGTCTCAAATTGATAGTTTTTTCTTTGTCTTTATTAGGATTACGCATAGTCTGATCTCATATAATATCTCTATTTTGATTACTCATAATCTGATTATTACTTCAGAAAAGAAAAATTCAACATTTGTCTATAGATTAATATTGGTAGGAAGAAGAGTTAGTTTTTTAGATTTATAGTCATTTCAAATATTGCCTTATGCCCTTATGAACTGCTTGTAAAATCATTATCAAACTTAGGGTTTAGAACAATTAGTGGAATATAACGTACAGGTTGAGTTAGCATTTCTTATTATCTAGGAAATAAATCTATGATGTTTAGAGTGTGTTGTGATACTGTAATAGGGCATTTTTGCTGGTAAACTCCAGACTGTTCATCCCCAACATGTCTTTTTTTCCATAACTAGAAGTAGGTATACTGAAAAGTTTTAAGCTAAGCTCTTTACTTATCTGTTTGAGCATGTCAGACATCTCATCATTTTTTTCTGCATGCAAATAACCTCTTCTTTTCCATCAAGGTGTCAAAAAGAACATCGGTATTTTTTGTAGACCAACTTACAGAAAATTAGAAGAAAAACAAACACTACTTGTTTCATGCAGCCGCCTTATCGAGTTGTATTGATATGCATTTCCTGATTGTGATTACGTGTGATTGGGGGCATATGATCTCACGTCATATAGGCATATACATAAATAAACATTGAGCTTCCTCACGCACACATACCTGATGTGTTCCAAATTATTAAGTTGATAGATGTGTAAGAGCAAGAAGAGGAATAGGCACATGTTAAGTATGCTTTATCCTTTCAGGTCAACTACTGATTGATACTCCAAATTAATTGGTAAGTTTCGTGTCAAAGTCCCTATTGGAGGTTATACATATATTCAGTAAATCACACATGTCAATAGAAAACTCATCTTCTGATGAATAAGTAAAAACTATAACTTCTTAATAAGTGATGCGGGGGCAGAAACCCATCAATAAGACTTTACAAGAAAGGACAATTTGCTAGCCTTTCTTTAAATTTGTCGCTTCAGCTTTCTAGTATTTATAGGACACAAGCCTCCAGATCACGGAAGGAAGCCCTAATTTGAAACTCTTGGATGAGTATTCCATGCTATCCAACCTTGATCTGTGAGATAACTGAACTCTTGAAATTGGTCCAAGAAGGAGAGGACACTTTTAGTACTTGAAAGTGTACTAAAGTGTAGTCATTGGATATTTCTGGTTTTGTGAAAACTTTATCCAGTGCTTTTTATTTTTCATTTTATGACTACTGAAATTTCTCACTGCAGGCACTTGTCAGTTATATCGTTACGTAGGCATAAAACCTACTACAGGAAACAAAATGTCAATTTTGTTGAAACGGATTAAACCCCTAAAATGAAGTATTGTGCTTTATAAGCTAAACCATGTATATAGGTGATTTATGTTGCACTCATCTCCAGCTTTCGTTCTCAGTTCCTCATTTTGTTTTGCTGACCTAACAGGAGCACGTGAGTTTGTAAGAGCGACTCGAAATTCAGAATCTGGTGATCTGATTAACTCTGCACTTGGAGGGTTTGGTGCTGGTGCTGTCCTTGGTAGACTTCAAGGTCGAGTTTCACAATTCTCTGTTTCATCTGCAAGTAGTCATATTACCATAAGTTTGAGCGTAGCCATCTAACATGGTCCTCCCAGTTATATTTTTTCTCTTCAATGGGGAAAACAAAGAATATTAAAAGAAATAAAATTAAAATACTGATATCTCTCACATTTTAGGTGGTCCACTCGGTGCAATCAAATACTCGATGATGTTTGCCATGGTAGGCACTACAGCAGATTACGTCATTCCTCAATTGTGGCATCTCTTGGAGACAAAGAAAGAGTCTCTTTTGGGGGACAGTCAGAATCCTGATAAGAATTGGTTGAAATTGCCAGAGTGGTCGCCCATACGAATACTAGATGAGGAAGCTCTTGCTGCAAAACGGGCTCGTGAGCAACAGCTTTACGGTCAAACTGCCCCAGTTAATATACATGAGAAAGAAAATTGACTAGTCTTAGCATAGCATACTAGAACAATTTTGAGCTTCATTCTGTATATCCAGGCTCTGGATCCAACCAAGATCGTGTAATCTTTCTTTTTGATTTTTCATTCTGTATTTCACTTTTTACTTTTTACTTTTTACTTCTTTTTATTTTCCTAAAATCACGTTACTATTTTCTTCCTCGCTCTCACTCTCTAGTTTTTCTTTCTCCATCTTTCAACCCTGGATATGAGAGAAGTAGTACAAAAAAATCAATTGCTGGATTTGTTTTTTCTATATTCATTGCAATAACTATGGATCTTTTCTCAACAGCAGTAATACTAATTCCTGGTACACTAACAATTGTTTGATTTCACAAAGACTGATCTAACTCCTTGATAACGATAACGATAATTGAAGTAATCTAAGATCAGAATCATCAATAACATATGATATGCTTCGAAAAAAAACATATGATAAACCGATATGAGATGTCATTATTAAGAAACTTGGCCATTGTTGACACTAAAACATACTATGGAAAAGATGTAGAGTAAACTGGGGATTCAAATCATGCGCCCTTCACAATAGGCACTATAGCAGAAGGCGGAGATGGTGGACGCACAGAGTCATTATCATTGGCGGCGGGGTCACAGTATCCACGTAGTATATCTCCTTCCTCTTGAGTGAAACCTAGTGACCCAAGCATAGCAGGCCAACAGCTGTGTTGGATTACATGAATTGCTCGACAGCAACTGCTACCTAAATGTGTCTCACCATTAAGAAAGAACTGTATAATCTCAGCACTACATGCTTTTGAAGCTCCATTACGGAGTCCCAACATTCTGAGTATGACCCAGTCGATTGTAGTCGGAGCAGCCAAGGATATCATTGGTGATCCTGACGGAACATGCAACAAAGGTCTTGCTAGTACGGTAGTGCCAATGTTATCCATTGCGCCGAGTGCTACTGCAATCAACATTGTCAGTCCAAATAAAAACTTTGAAGAAGCGAAATAAGCTGCAGCCATTGTATACGCAGGTGTAGAGAGAGAGAGAGAGAGAGAGGAAGGTATGATGAGTAAGGGAAATCCTATTTATATAGGCTGAAAAGGTGAAGTTAAATAGTATTATTGATGCATGCGAATAGTGGAGTGGTGGAGTGCGTTACATGGATGGGATTGAATTGGGAATGAATTTGTTAATCAAACACTAAAACGAGATCATGCATTTAAGGCAAATGAAGTGTAGATCAGCGTTACATGGAAGTTGAAGAGGTTATCGACATTTATGATACGTCATTTCATTAAATACGTCCACTTCAGAACTACTCGAGGCACAAGTTAAACAGGAGTTGTCAGCCTCTATACTGCAGCATCTTTCTAGTAGGCAAAAAAATATGTAGTGCAGCCCAAGTGCAGAATCAAACTTTAGGAGGAGCCCATTTCTTCCATATCAGCGTATGCAGTTGAACATCACCAGCTGACCGGGTACAAGTCGAGCAATATCCAGTAAAATAGCCTTGTTAAGGTTTCCAGATGAGAATTGAGTACAGTCCATAATATCAGCAACTCCTGGATGTAACACAATGTTACGCAATTCCTACTTTTAAGTTCTAGCAGGTCAATACATTCTGCTGGATCCAGAGCTCTCTTAAACGTCAGGTTCAATTCATTATTCAACTGCAAATCACTCACCATTGCATCCTTGTTCGAAGCAAAAAGTTTGAACAGACAGAAGAAAACAATCGATAGTCCTTTTCTTATTCAGCCACCAGTCATTCCAGAATCGTGTTGAATTGCCATCATTAACCTTCACGTCCACTAGAAGCTGCAGTGAAGATCTAGTCCTTACTATCAATTGCCACACACACCCTTCCTTCGGCCATGTTCAAATGACTACCCGATAACTCTGTTTTTGATTCATGCCTACAGCTGAAAAACTTCTGCAGAAGGCACATTTCTTACAAGAAAAACACTCCAACACATCTAACATGAACAACATCAAACCATGCATTAAAGGAGAAAGAGCAAACAAAGTTAAAAACTAGTTTTCATAACAATCTAAAAAAACAGTTAGCAAATTCAGAGACTTATACATTTTTGATTGTTCGAAAATGATATCCTAACTAGTTTTCTCTTGCTGGACTCCTAACCAAAATAACTTCTGCAATTTGAAGACCCACAGAAGCATCTTTTCTTTAGTCCGCAATTCACATAATTATATGTTAACTCTGTCATTGGAGGCACATGTTTAAGTGCGTAGAACATGATATGTGGGAAAGAATCCTTACTTCGGCCATGTAAAACGAGCTGCCAAAGAACATTTGGAGAGCAGCTATGGTTCATGAACCGAGCAACATTTCCCTTCGTCTTAGCACTGATCATTATGGGTGACGAAGGCTTGAATTTCTCATTCAAATCCATGTGCCTCTCTTCCTCTATTAGCTCTGGGACATAATTCCATTCATTTGAGTAGTAGTCTTCTGTATCGGTAGCGTTAAAGGTATATTCATCATCTACATTTGCTCCTCCTCTATCATCTTTACCAATGACTTCCCCTGCATATTCACAAATGAACGTACCAGCACGTATAGGATTCCAAGACCGAAGGCCCCAACCTTTATCCTTGGTCTTAAAAACCTCCAAACGAAGTTTCAGACCATTTTGTGCCACTTGGTTACTGCAATCAGGGTAACATGAACAAGAAGGACCACACTCATGTACCACAGATTTTTGAATCACAAGAACCCCATTGGCATATGGGGTATCACCTCCATTGGCCCAAATACAAGAGCAACCGGAATTTGGAACACATGTACCTTGACAACTGCAGCCAATAGAGGATTCCGTAGTTTTGGAATGCTTGAGACCAGTGGTATAAACAAATTGAGGAGGTTTTGTAACACCATCAACCTCATTTACAAGAGAAACCGGTACCTTCTCCGCTCCTGAGGTTATGTCTTGTAACATAAGCCCAGGCCGAGAGCTAATGTTATTCCTCCATGTTTGAATTGATTTCCAAATAGTGAATGCTTCACGTTGCCCAGGTATTCTCGCCAACTTATATTTGAAAACAGCTGCACCCGTATTGCTTTTATCCGTCCATGACTCTTGAATTTTATATAGACCATCATACATATACACTTTACAATTTGGATTCTCAACATCCTTGACACCCCGAATAACCCTGACTTCATTTCCCCGGTGCAAACTCTTCTCCAACGCGAGATTTCCCCGCTCAAGCTTTTGATCAGTAGAGACATTGCCACCTTGACCAGTATAAATCAGCACTTTCCCATCCCCTGAATCATCTTCATACCCTCCAGATGAAACAACGCTTACAGCGAGAGGTTCCTCAGCCTCTTTCGCAACCATATAATCAATTCCAGCCATAATTGGAGCATGTAATCCAACCAAGCATGTCTCAATCCTGAAATAGAATATATCTCCAATATCAATCCCTGGAACATTCCCAATCCTCTTCCTCATATTCGTTCTGAACCCATTATTCATCATTATCGTTCCAGCTTTTAAATCCGGGCGCTGATTCGGTTCATCGTTTCCCATTTGCGGAAGCCTTCTTCTAAGTGCATCAAATTTCATGAGAACACTTGATACAGAACCACTATCCCCTTCTAGTGATGATAACCTAACTTCTTCACTAATCTTTAGTTTCTTGTTTGATTTTGCTGCACTAGTCTTTGATGAGGGTGTTTTTGAGTTTTTTTTCTTTGATACACTAACCTTAGCTGGTGTTTGAGTATCCGTATTAGGAAAGGGGGTTATACCTGGAGGAAGACAACGCAAAGGTTTTGCATCTACAACTTCAAGCTTGTCAAAACCTGAAGAATCCATAGCAATTCCAAGACAAATAACTAGTACCAAATGAATCACTGAGTCGGTTAAGCTAGGGTTTACTTCTCTGCCTATTTACAACAACTACAAGTACCACAACAACATGAGTACAATCTAACAGTGACTAAAAGAAATAGAGTAGATTTGAGTACAAACTTTACCTTAAAACGATGGAGAACTGAAGTGAAAATGAAAATCTAAAGGAAAAACTTAACAGATAGGAACCAAAAAGATTCAACTCTTTACTCTTTACTACTACCTCAATAACTAACTAAGAAAATATATTCTCATGTGGGACCCATGTCGATGTTCATGAGGAACAAGACGTGTCCTACATCTAGGCATATTCTTTTACCTAAGACATACCAAATGTGAACCCTCTACTGTCTTGATAAGCGAGTCTGCATTTCCATGTCTCCTTCTGTCTGAGTGTGAAGAGAACCCTCCGATGCTGTTTTTTTTCTTTTTTTCAAGCTAAAACTGCACATAAAAAAAGGTGGGGAAGTTGTTAACGGCAGCTGATTGACTCCAGGGGCAACCGCAGATTTAGCCAAAATATCTGCCACAAGGTTTAAAAACAAAACAAAAAAACAACAACTACGGAATCCGAAACTTACTATTCACAAGATAGACTATCAGGAACTGGGACTCCACCAAGGGACTAGGAGTCCACCAAGGGATGGATTTGATCAGATTCATATCTGGAACTTAAAACCTAAAAATTAGGCTTGAAATTTTATAAAACAAAACACACTTACGAAAGAAAAGAATTTCTTTTATGGGCTTTTGAGGACAAAATATAAACTTACAAAAACATTCTTTTATGGGCGTTTAAGGACAAAACCCAGACTTATAAAAACATATTTTTATGGGCTTTTGAGTAGGCTTGAACCTGAGTAAGTTAGACTTTAGTTCCACCCTATAGACTATATATATATATAGAGTCACTAAGGCCAAGTCTTATGTATGGGATTAAATTGGCATGGTGACATGACAAATGAGTCGCAATACTATGAGAAAGTTATTAAGCGATATAGATTCTATCGAGCGACAGAGTCTTGGTCGTCAGTGATCAAGACTGTTGTTCGATAGAATCTAGCTCTTCATCGACTAACTTTCCTCCGCCTATAAATACCTCATTCTCCTCATAATTTTTTCACAATTTTTTTAAAATTTTTTTCTAAATTTTTTTTCTAAAAATTCTTCTGCCACAATGAGTTTGTTAAGGAATAAAAGAAACAAAAAAGGGAAAACATCAAGCACCCCAAAGACTGGAGTAGACTGGAATCAGAATAAAGACGTTGAGTTCCAAAATATTAGACAGCAAACGGGCGTTGGTGTACTCAAGGACCATATATCTGGTCATCAACAGAGAAATCAGTATACCAAGCTAAGAGGTGGGTTGAGCAAGTTCAGTATAGTGTATGCGTGGCTCCCTCCTGCAGTAAAAGATAGTACCCGAAAATATCCTTTATGGCGTTTCTATTTTTTAACCTAGAAGAATTATGTGTCTCAAATTATTCAAGTAATATTAGAAGGTTGGTGGAAGACTACAAATACATTCTATTGCAAGTATTTCGAATGCGGTGAGTTTGTTTGTTCTCTAATTCAATTTTTGGATTGTCATTTTTGGTTTTATATGCAAACTTTAGGATTCACATAAATTTGGATTACACAAACTTTAGAATTCGCATAAATTTAAATTATGCAAACAAATTATAGATTATCCAAAATTTAATTTTAAAACATTGTTTATAAGGGGTTATACCGTTAGATATGTACATGTTTACGGGAATACAATTTGAGGAAAATATGGTTCCATTTGACCAAAGGAAGTGGACAACACCATGGACACGAAAATAACGCCTTTAATTGTACAGTGATGATGAAAAAGGAAATAATATGCACAAACATATGCATGCCGGTAGAATAAGAGTTTTCGGCTTGAAAAATTTCTTACAATGCTATTCTCTGAGAGTGAGAGAGAATTTAAGTTATGAGGACCCCGATCAGTACTATGATGAGCTCGAAAGAGTGTTTTTGTTATATATGTTAGGATAATGTCTTTTTCCAAATGCTAGTTCATTGACAAGTCTTGGTTTTCTCGAAGAGTTTGAAGATTTAGATTTAGCTCCAACGTATAACTGGGGGTATGCACTGTTACCAGGGTTGTACGTAGGCCTCAATGAATTCTCAAGCTCCAAACCAAATTTGAATTTTTTTTAGGGGGGGGGAGGAAATGGAGTAAAAAAATAGTTTTTTACCTCCATTTAATTAATTTTTTTATTTTTTAAATGTTAACTTAGTGACTAATTAACTTTTGGCAATGTTTTCACAATATTTATGGTATACTTACTTTCGTGTTGGTGAACTTGCTTTACGTGAAAACAATAATATTTTTCCAACTATGAAAAGTATCAAACTCATAATTGGATGCTGAATCAGATTGATGACGTTCGAAACTCTACCATGACTCATAGGCTTAAACAAATGTGAAAAAAAAGCCATAACATTGTTATCATGCCATACATGGATTATCCAGAGTTCCAAAGTGAATAGGCTCAAAGGATGCTATAGTCGAGCTTAAGTCGATCAATGTTTTACAATGCTCCTTCTGTAAAGGGCGTTGATGAATAGGTCGTGGAGCCTGTTGATAGTAGTGATTATCTTGATTGGTTAAACACAATTTGCAAGCCTAACATTGTTACGGAGCCGTAAAATTTGGATGGGATGGATATGCCAGTTTTAGGCAGATTGCCACTTGATACCGATATTCTTCTTTCCCAACCTCCACCACTAACGCCCGATGCCTTTGTGTATCCCGGTAGTCAGATAGGTTCATCTTCTTCGTCAGCTATGCTACCGTTTGATTGGGAGGTGCAGAGTATTGATCCACAAGGGGAGACTATCACAGTTCCAATTACTTCTCAAGCTTACGATCGAACTTATCCATATTGGGGGTACAAGCAATACAAGAGGAGTTGGAGTAGGATGAACTATTTTTATTGGTGATCACAAAGAATACATGAATATCACTTGCAGCAGATGACCCAAATGATGAACAAGATGTATTTTTAAATATCTAGTACAGAAGCATCCAATCGTGCAAGTCTAAGAAGTCGTAGAAGCCGTTAAAGAAGTCGTGCAAGAAACTCATATGACGCATAGTGGCCTTGGCGATGCAGGGGTTTTAGAAACTCTTGGTGGTAGTTTATTCTTTTGGGATGTTCCTCTTTATACCACGATTGCTACTTCAGGAGCCCGTAGCCTATACTCCCCCCCCCACCCCCACACCTTCCTATGATCCTTTTCGAGATTTTGATGGTTCTATCTCTTTTGTTAAATAACGAATACGATCCAAATTGGACCTTCCAGGTCAAAGAAATCAGTAGATTAAATTTAATTTTAATTCAATGTAATGGAGATTATTGATTTAATTGAATATATTTTGGCGATTACCCTAGTTCTTAATACATTTCAAACTCTAAGAAGTAAAACTGCGTGTTGATTAAAAACAACTAGCAAAATTTTATGAAATGATGCAGTAAAATTGATAGGTGCGGTAAAATTAATCTGTTTTATGAAAATAGTAAAAAATCAATCAAGAAAAGGTAAAGTAAATTTATAAATTTACCTAATTTCCTAATGTTCTTTGTAGTATATATTACATGCGTGAATGTTAAACTTTTACGTCTTCTATAGTTGTGTGTGGTGGAAGTGGTTAGACGCGTGTTTCAATAGAAAGTTTACAATAATGAAAGATCATGATCGAAATTAGAAGTTATATACAAATCCTTAGATGAAAAATTAATCAACGACTGAGATTAGAACTCAGGACAGAGTCTTTGTTCCTGACGGTCCGGACTAAGCCGTGCGACAAAATCTCTATCGAGCAACAGAGTCTCTATCGCTTGATAGTTACTCTGCCGTAACGTGCAAATAAGAAAATATATTGGTTTTCCCAGCCAATTGCCCATTTTCCCTGTCCATAGTGACTCAAAATGGGAAAATCAGCTAATTTGTCATGTCCATAGGACGGCCTAACAACCTCTAGCTTACTAATACCCAAAGAGAGAGCTATGTGTAAATCATCTCTGATAGCCCAAAGTTCTTCCATGTTACTCCCATTCTTGTAGATGTGCTTTGCAAAAGAGTGAAACCCAAAATTAGGGGTTCAAATGGGAATCAATAGATAGTTTGCTTAATTTTACTAACTTTCTCTTGTTTTGATATTTTTCTCTATTGATTTGCCGAAATTGCAGTGATGGATTGTTTTTAATAGTGACGATGGAGATGGTGGTGGTAGGTTTTGTTTGATTGATTTTCATCATATTACAATGGTGGGGTTTGTTGTTGATACGAACTAGAAGGTGAAATTCAACGCAAAAAGATGAAGAAGGAGATGATAAGAAGATACAAAAAAAGAAATTGTAATGCTGCATTTCAGAAGATGGAGAAAAAGATATGGCTGTGGTTTGGCTTCGGTACGGTTGACAAATGAAAAATGAGCAAAAGAAAATGGGGATTATAAAAAAAATATAAGACAAATGTTAAAACTGGGATTATGAAACATATATTTTAGTTAAAAACTTTTTTTTGTCTTTCATGGGTATTTGTACAAATCCGACCAATATATAAGATATGTTTATACGTTTATACATTCCCACTTGATAAAAAGTAGAGATAATTTTATTGACTATCATCGTTGATAGGGTCATCTAGAAGTTTATTCATAAATTTTTATCTAATGTTGAATTAGAGACGAATTTTGTTTACCGAACTTGAATCATATCTAACAATTTAGTGGATTGTTATGAACTATTTTACATAATTGATAAAGGGATATCAATAATCACAGGGATGCCAATCTTTACAAAATAAAATAAATATGACCACTTAGTCTCTAGACCGGCGTCTCTATGATATTTGGTATCCCCTTTATAAATTTGTGTCATTCTTCTCTCTTATAGCTTCTATGTGGATAGCTAGATAAAGGCATAAAACTGCTCACTACTGTGTATGTTCAACAAGTCAAGCTCGGCGTCCACAAGGACAACTTCTTTTTTCTTTCTCGTATATATAACGCGTTACTCTCCCATTGACCACTTGCAAAAGCACGAAAGCGTTTAAAAATGTAAACCAAGGCAAATTTCAGTTCTCAGTCACCAATCAATAACATTTGCAAGATGCGATTTTCGATTTTTTCCTATTAAAACTTTTACGTTTCGTGATACGTGTTATGTTGGACTCCCAATAGTTTGATCCATGATTTTGACGTACCGGGTATTCGCGTGCAATGCGTGGGAAGATGGGGAGACTTCAAAGCTTTCATACTAGGAACTGCATTCTATAAGGGCTAGAAATGATTTAATATTCAACAATAACCAACCTGTGGTCTCGAAGATAATGCATGACTGCCATTATTGGTTCAACTACAATATTCCCCCACTGAAGTAGAAAACCACATTGAAGTTCAAATTCATCGTGTTAGGCAAAAATAAGAGAGGAGGTGAATGATTCAGTTTAAAAGGTAGGCAAAAGATAAAACAGAATATTTCTTGAGATAAGAAAAATTAGGACAGATATGGGAGAAAATTCAAAATCCGTGAAGATTATGGATGCTCTTATAGACATGCCTCCGCAGGAGTTAGAGACGCCTGTTCAGATATTCATAATTCCAAGTTATGTAAAAGAAAGAAACCCAGATGTGTATCAGCCAAAAATGGTGTCCATTGGTCCATACCATTACGGTAAACCTGAACTCGAACCCATGCAGTCGCACAAGAACAGGGCCGTATATCAGTTCCTTAAGAGATCACCGACCGGAGCTACCGTTGAAAAGTACGTGGACGAACTGAAGCTAGTTTATGATCGATTGTGGGGAAGTTATGAGCAAGACCCTCAGTTGGGCAATTGGACGCCAGATGACTTCATCAAACTGATGATGGTTGATGGAATTTTTCTTTTGGAATTCTTGAATGTCTTGCATGGTAATCGAAAAGGTAATGATTATGCTGATACCGATCCTATATTTGGTAAACGAGGACATATCTTGAAATACAGTTATGTGATAGAAGACTTGTTGTTGTTGGAGAACCAAGTTCCTTATCTAGTTCTTTCTATATTGCTTACTGTTTCCGAAGGTTGGACTGTAGAGGTAAAAAATTCTCAACTCCTTGCATAGTTGCTTCCAGCCAATACAATTTCTAGTCCATGCTAGTAATGATCAGCAGTAGGGAAATTCATTGCAAAAATACTTATTAAGTTAATATGCAATCTAGCCATCTAATAATTTGTCTATGTTTATGCTATTCATGAATGGCCAGGACACTGAGAACAATCTAGCCAGACTGATGCTTACTCCGCCTGCAATCAAAGGCCATCACTTGTTAGACATGTACATAAAAGGAACATTGGGAAGAAGAGAGCGTCAGGAAGCAGTTACAGGAGAAGGTGCCGTAAAAGTTTCTGCGGCCGAGCTTACCACCAAATATGGAAATGAAATTTAAGCCGGTTGCAACCTACAAAGATATAAAATTTAGGAAAAAAGCAAATTCGCTGCATTTACCTACCATCTTCATCAGCCAAGGCACAGTACCTCGATTCTACAATTTAAAAGCTTATCAACTTATCGGAGATACTAGTAAGGAATTGATATCTTACATACATCTCTTGAATTTTTTTATTCGTTCGGCTGATGATGTTAACTCCCTCCGTTCCCAAGGGATCATTGTTAGTTCTTTGGATAGTGACGAGGCTGTAATTACGGTAATGAAGGAACTCACAAGGGACACAATGGTTGAAAATATAGACGATAAGTCTGCTGGTCTAATAAAACAGGTAAAGAAATATTATGACAAAAAAACTAAGGTCTACAATTGGTTTGGATGGGTTACTAGGCGTTGGGCGTTTGCAATTTTAGGAACTCTTCTGTATGTAATCCATTTCCTTGATAGCCTTTACGCAATTAGGTATTATAGGGACTATTTTAGGAACAATTACTATTAGAAAACTTTTTTCTTTGTTCCTTATATATATGGTGTTTTTTTTTTACTCAAAAATGGCAGTGGACTAATGAAAAGCAGTTCTACGCCAAGACGTTATATGGAAACTGAGAAAATTACAAATGAAATTAAGTTATAGTAGAGCCTAAAAAAAGCAAAAAAAATCTGAGGAAATCCAATGAAAACTAATGCATAACAGAATCCCAATTGAACCAAATGAACAATACAATTGGTTAAATCTTTGAAAATGTCTGTACCTACACACCAATTGTAGATTAGTACCTTGACACTGTCAATGATGGTCTCTAATTCTTTCTACTTTCCATTGAACAATCTTCCATTCCGCTCCATCCACATAATTTACCAATTAGCAAAGGGAATGACATCCCATACCCTACTTCTAACACAAGGGTTGGTTTTGGAACCCTTCTTTTTGTGCCACTCCCATATGGTATTTCTGATGGATTCCTGAAAAACCCATTGCAGAACATATCCCTTCAAGAAAATATGCCAAACCTCTTTAGTTGTTTCACAGTGTAAGAAAATATGATATGTTGGTTTGATTCAGGGGCCTTCTTACACAACAAACAACCATCAACCAAGAAAGAGTTCCTACAAATGCCGAAAGTAGGAGCTGTATTTAAGCATAATGTCCAAACAAAAAAGACCACCTTCTGTGGATTCTTAGGATTCCAAACACACTTACAGGGAACTAACAGCAAACCATCATCTTCAAGAGCTTTATAACTTTCATAGACAGAAAAGGATTCATTCCCACGCTGCCAAATTCTTTGATCCCCCCCGTTCGTTCACTGTCTGAGATATGCTTTGATGGGTTGTAAAACTAAATCCCATTATGGTGGCCTTTTTGTTATGAACTTAGATGTTCATGACAGGTTGATGATGCATAGTAACGCCAAGATCCTCACGAATCAAGCCTCTCGGTTCCGAAGAACACGGTTTAATCGTTTAACCGATCTGTTGATATTTAATTTTCTCAGATAAAACCATTCATTACAGACTCGATTTATATAACACTACTCAGCTACTACCCTAGATCTAACGACTAGATATCCCCCACATCTCAACCCCCTATTACAACTGATTACAGCCACTACAATTAAACTAAATACCACCAACATGAGTAATACTAAGCCTAATATAGAACGTGATACGGGCACCCTCCTCTCCACAGTCGGGTACATGACACTTTTCTCAAGTCATGATGACTTTCAAGGGTTTTCATCCAGAAGAGCTTCAGCCCGCCATTTGGCCGGTGTATGTCTTGCACCGGGATTTACGTTGCATAGCGTGTGTAAGTTGTTTGTTTTTGTATTAGTATAAATATACAAATATTCACTTTTGTTAAAACAGAGGGGATATATAATTGCTCTATCTTTCGTGTGAATAATGAATATCGTTATTATACTTCTATTTGGTATTCTTAAATATATATCAACTGCCCTTTATTTATGATAATCCGTACTGCTTTCGGTGGTGGTACTGGCGTCTGGCGGTATAGTAAATATCATCCCTATTATCGTTACCTCCCCTTGCAGCTAGACGAATTCGAGTCGCTAGTCGTTTTGGCTAGTGATCTTATTTTAGTGACATTTCTTCCTCTTTTATTTCCATTTTTTGTTCTAGTTTGTTGGCTTAATAACCCCTAGATCCTATTTTATGGGTGTGGAAGACAAATAAATTTACATACTTTTCAAATAACCAAAGATCTTTAAAATACTATTGTAATATATTTAATTGTGTAGTTTGCACAAAATTTTGATTTATGCTCTAACTGATTTTGAAAATAATGACATAAATACCTTTTTTTGTGTCTTCCTTCAAAACTGCTATGCTTACATGAGAGTCATCGTTCATCAGGAGGAATTGTTTGAGGAAACCATAAACAGGCAACATGGCATTAAAGGAGGAATCGACTGTGTAATCCAACTAGTTTTAATTCCAATACCTCTGGATAATGAAACTTCATGGCTTAAAAGGCAGGGCATTAAAGGAGGAATCGACTGTGTAATTTTTTCATGGCTTCATAAGTGAAACTTCTAGCTTAGGAAACTTTGAATCAAATGAGAATTTCTTGCTCATGTGGTGTATAAAAAGGTTTGGTTGAGTCACAAAAGAGGCTAGGAAGGTTGGGTCGAGCTCAGGAAGCTAAAAAGATCGAAAAAAATCAATTCATAATTTTTTTTGATGCTGCTGTTGATGAAGACGGGAAGAACAAAGAAAAGGCAACAGTTTGTTCAACCAATTAGCAACGTTTTTTTCAGCTTTGCAACGTCTATTTTCAACTGCAACGGTTTCTTCAACCAATCAGCAACGTTTATTTTAAGCTTTGCAACCTTTATCTTCAGCTTTATTGTAACACTTAATTTGTAACATCTAGACAACGTTGCAGATTTCCTGTTTTGTTATTTTTAGCTATTTTTCTTCTTCTCAAGCATTTTTGAGCCATGTACCAATTTTTTGAGAGTGTTTTGAGCATGATGATACTAGTTTCATACTAGTATAAACATGGATGAAAACACATTCAAGCTAGGATGCAACCAGATTCATCATTACTATTTTCGAATATATTTTTTCAATTTTATTTTAAACCACGATGCAACCAGTTTCATCCAAGCTATTATTTGAATATATTTTTTTTCAATTTTATTTTAAACCATGATGCAACCAGTTTCATCCTAGCTATTATTTAAATATTTTTATTTTCTTAGTTTAAAACAGGATGCATCCAGTTTCATCCAAACTATTTTTTGAATAAATGTTTCTATTTTATTTTAATTCAGGATGCAACCAGTTTCATCTTAGCTATTTTCTTTCGAAAAATTTTTCTTCTGAATTTATTACTATCAACAATGGATCTTGTTTTGAAGAGAATTTAAAATACTTTCCAAAAATATAAGTTTTATTAAAATCGAATATATATTTTGAGAGTTACGAGTGTTTTTGTGAATTTTTTTTAAAATTGGAGAAAGAAAGGATAAAAAAGAAATAATTATAAAAGTGAGGGATATAATTGTTTAAATTGTTTTGTGTCCATTTCACACATCCCTAATTTTTACAAGTCCATTAGAACTATAAATTAGGAAATCTTGGATTATAGATCCATTTTCCCTTTTTGTTCACCTATCACCGAGGGATCATTGTCAGCCCTTATGATTAGTCTTTTCTTAGTCGCATGAAGTGGTTCTGGAATCATGCTGGCTTGAGAACTCAAAGAAAGTGAATAAAAGAAAAGGATTAATATCAGTTTATGGATGACGACCAAACTAATTCAAATGTAAAGTGATGAAAAACTGAACTAAATACTTACATCTGATTGTTTTTTGCATTAATCTATCAAATGCTTCTACGGTCGCTTTTCACTATTTCCATTGTTATACGTGGTGAAAAGCAGCCGCAGAAGTAATTGATTATTTAACTTTTCGTCAACAGAACATAAAAAAAAAAAAAAACATTTATCAACAGTTATTCGTTCCATCTAAGATGTGCCAAATGCATTTACAGTGTGAAAATCTCGACAAACCAGTAACAAGTGAGGCATCGGGTCACCAACGATGTTTGAATTTTTCATCGGGCATCATCATCCCAGAAGATTCAGTTACGTCAAAAGCCTGGTTTACTTGATCCTTAATTAGCCCACTTACTGTAAAATTTCTTAGCCCGCTTTAGCTGCCATTTCAAACCCCTCAACATCACCTTCTAGTTGAAGCTTCACATCCGCATGTTGTAGGGCTTGATCCTGGTTCAAACTTTCAAGTTGTTGGACACCTACACAAAGAAATAGGAGAAGCAAGGATTTATAAAAATGATAACGGAAAAGGACGACTATCAACACAACCAACCTACCTTCACACAAGTCGAACTTACTGAAGTCATCCTCTAAGGTCTAGTATATAATTACAAGGTTTTTTATGCCCATGCAATGCACGAGACCGTTCTTTAATATATCGACGTCCGACGGATTTCATATTTTCATGTCCTGGCCATTGTTTTTCTTTTGCTTTTGAAATTTTCTTTTCATGTATTACCTCATACTCATTTGCTCATATTTTTACTTGCAATACTAATATTTTATTCGAATACTTTTCTCCTACAATAATCATATTTTATCTGATTTTTCTAGAATTTCTGTGAACAATGTTTGAGGTTCGAAAAATGATATAATGACTAAGAATTGGGTCCCGCGGATTATCCCAATCCTCACAGAAAGAGATCTACACCCCATAAATACCCCTTGTTAATCCACGATTTGAAAAGGGGGTTAGTTTCTATGGGGTCAGAATAACCCGCGGGATCCGATCCACGATCGTTATATCATTTCTCTTTGAGATTACTCATAACTTACACAATATTCCTTTAATGATGTTAAAGTTAATATCATCAAAAATATAAGGCACAACATAGTTATAAAAGTGATTTCGTTTTGGGAAAGATAAAAAGCGATTGTGATGGATTTTTATGGCGTATAAAGAGTGGTCAAAATAATAGGATCTTTTTAGGTGTAGCGGTCTGAATTTAAAGTTTATACAGATATGATGAAGAAGGTCATTGGATGGTTAAGATTCCGTGATGGATTTCAAAATCGACTCCTGTGGCTCAGTCGAAAGGCTTCCACGTATATGACTGAGCCACGTTGGGTTTTTGTTCCTCTCTCTCGCTGATGCTTCTCATTATTCCCTCAATGGAAGACCTAAAAAAAAAATGCATCAAAGCAGCGTTTCAAATTCATGGCAATCAATGGAATGTCTTGGCAATTAATTTTTCCCTCAATGATGGTTGCTCTTTCCGTGTAAATTTTTCTCAAGGCAGGTAAATTATTCTCACCATCCTTCTTTATCTTCCTAAGTATATTACTTGGTTTATTTACCTTGACTTTACTGTTGTGTGATGTGATTTTTAACCACTAACAAAAAAATGTTCAATAAAAAACTCCGAATCATCATGATTATGACAATCATTCATCACCTAGAAAGCTTATATACAGATATATATTATTGAATCTGTTGGGGACAAAATGATGTTCGCCCGAAATGACGTCATCATTTTCCCGAAGTGACGTCATCATGTATGCACCCAATTAAAATTTGACTGCCCGCAGCGTTAATTGGACCGTAAGCCAGAAATGAAGCATTTCAAGTCCGCATGCTGATTCCCTGAAGCACTTCCGTTCCCAGTTTGTCTGCATGCTGAAGTAGACAATTTATTTTTCCCGCACTTAAAATCATTCCCAAGTGAAGAGAACATAATTCAAAGATGAAAGTTCCCTCTCAAGCTACGCAAGCCCAGCCCAATAAAATGGTCCGCTCGTGAGCCTGTTCCCGCAAGACAATGAAGTCCGTAAGGTTTCATTCTCGCTCAGGTGCTGTGTCTGAATCATAGAATTCTTGTTCGTCCTGCATGAAGTGAAGTGGAAAAGTGTATACATTTGTTTCCCGCCAAGACTAAACTTTCGAACCATCCAATCATGTTGATCGAAAGTGGTAAAGTTTGTATGCTTGCATTTCCCGCTCAAGGCATCCTTATAATGTCTGAAGCTTTACATGTCCGATCCAAGCATGACCGCACAAGCTGTGCCCGATGCATTATGCCCGATATACCTTGTCGCGATCCATGCTATCCCGATGGACCAAGTCAATCACGACCGTTCAATCTTGGAACGATATACCAAGTCAATCCCGACGCACCAAGTCAATCCCGATGCACCAAGTCAATCCCGATAGACCAAGTCAATTCCGCACCAACTTTTGGATATGTCATTTTGAAGATAAGGACAATAAGAACACGTGGCGGATCCCGTTGATACATGGCAAAATATGGTGAATCCTCTTCGACACATAGCAAGCTTAGAAGAATCTCCATCGACACATGAAGAACTTTGATGACATGTGGCGAAGGACATTTTAGTAATTACCATCATTTATGTACCCTATAAATATAAAATTAATGTATGAGAAGGGGGGACATTTTGGGCCGATTCATGGCTTCTTCTTCTTCATTTTCAACTGTAACCAGAGGTATCAATAAAAACTCCAAGTCTCATTACCCGTGGATGTAGGTTATTCATAGCCGAACCACGTTAAATCGTTGTGTTCAATTTCTTCTATTTTTCTTTGATAATTTTGTCTATGATCTTTGGTTGTTTTTTCCCATGAGAATTTTGGCATAAACAATTTTGCGCTAGAAACAGGGATTGAGTAAAAGGATTCATCCTACCTGATGTATAAATTGATAGAAGCTTCAGAGAATTGGGGAAAAAGAGAAATCAGATGGAAACGTCACCAACAGTTAGTTCGAAAAGAAGGAGCCTTCTCTTGAGTTCTTCGTTTTGTTCTTGATCTTTAGACTTGAAATTTTAAAACAAAGCTTTGTGAAATCATCTTCTCAAACTTTCGGCTTGCAATTTTTGTTTTGAAACATTTGATTTTAAAACGTGTTAAGAAATTTTCTTCGGAAATTTCATCTTAAAATAAGCTTTGATTACAGATTTGAAACATACAAATCATGTATTATAAACCCATCTGATTGATTTTTAAAATTTTAAGCATTAAAATTCTAAACTGATTTGGGTTACAATTTTTATGATTATATGAAAAAATCTTGTCAACAGAAATAAAGGCTTTGTTTAGATACCCATATGATAGATTTTGAGTTACAGTAGCAAGAACTTGGAAAAGAAAAATTTCTCTAAAAACTTTCATTCAAAACCAATTTTGATTTCAGATTAACTATTACCAATTTATGTTTTACAAACCCATTCATTCAATTTTGAAAACATCTAGCATCAAAATTTCAACTTGATTTGGGATTTTTCTCATTAGTTGGATCAACTCTTCTTTATAAGTTAACGGCTATGATTTTGATGATTAAATGAACGATTTGTATGAATGTGTATGCCTTGAATAAGTATATGATTGCAGGGGAAAAGCTGGAATGGTGTTAGGAATCACCAACATTTCCATGGAGGAATCAACAATGGAATGCACACTAGACGTTTGTGAAATTTTCTGGCTTGAAGTGTTTGAGCAGTCGTGGTTCTGAAAGTGAGATACTTTAGACATGTCAACGATAATGCTTAAAATGGTTATCTTAGCTGATCTATTAAACCAAATGAAGGATATCTCTGATAGTGACTTTGTGAACTTGAAGATTTTGTGAACTTTGAGAAAAACAGTCAGTTGGGCGAGAAGGGTGAATTGCTAACTTGATTGAAGACCAAAAAACACTAGTCTCGTTTGCCCACAGCCAAGGAGAAGGGTGAAATTCTCACTTCACAACAAAATATCTTTCACATTCATCCGTTGCCGGAACCAACACAACCCGTGATGATGCTACCAGTGATGCATGAACACCACAACACTTGCAATTCAGACCCAAGTTTCTTCTACTGCCAAGAATTTGAGCCTCAAAGAAATAACGATGTCTATCAATGTCAAGATAGTTAGTATAAAATGAAGCTGATCATGAAGCAATGCCATATGTGAATAAACCACCAGACCCACCAAATATGTTATTACTGCAAGGTCTCCGGAAGGCTTTAGTTGAGTACCCAGAAATGGCTGGCAGCCCAACTTTTGGAGAAGATTCATCAACAGATGATTGCACTCAGGATCCTCAGCAACTGATCTTTTCTCTTGGTTCAAGTTTTGATCTTCTTATACAGTAACAAAGAATCTTGGCTATATATCAAAACCATATCTCTAATCTTACTTTCTTACCTGTAGAGAAGGAGTATGTAGTTCATGCTCCATGAACATTGATGGCGTCAATACTGTTGCTTGTTTAAAGCCCGAAGATACTTGATACGGACATAATTCATACATATTTACCGCTTAATTTATATTTGCTAATACTTGAATTTGTCTTAATAATATATTTTTATTGTTTTATTAGGTGGTTCACATAAAATCCAAAGTATGGACAAAATATGGTTAAATGGGCATAGCATGGTCTCAAACTGGCTTAAGCTCTCGGACAGGCTGTACACAGTGATAAAGAAGTACCTGGACGGCTAGGTGTAGTTCTTTATTCATTTGAGTGAAGAGTATAAAACAAAAGAAGTGAAAGTGATGGAGTTCTCGGTTTGGTGATACAAGGTGTAAGGCTAGAGGAGTGGGTTTGCATGCTAGAGAAGGAAAAGGCTGCAGACTACCTAGGGGATATTGAGAAGAGTTTGTACGGTTTTAAAAAAGGCTAGGTTATGTTGTTGACGTATGAGATGGAAGTGAGAAGGAAGTGATACCAAGTCTATGAGTAGTTCACGTGCGGAGTCAAGTGGCTAGAAGGTGAGAAGAAGTTGGTGATGCAGTTGATAGAGACGGTAGAAAAGGGAGGCTTGTTATAGGCTATAAATGTGAGAAGTAGGGACAAGCCCATGTGACGGTGGCATAAAGGGTACAAAGACTAGCCTGGGAAGTAGCTCACCTAGAGACTAGGTGATTGGTGAGAGATGAAAAGTTTCTTTTGAGTTTTGTTGGAGTAGGCTAGGTGTCACACGTGATAGAGAAGTAGGGAAGGAATACCTAATTTTGGCTACTTGGTACGGTGATTAAGAGTGAAAAGAAAGAAAGAGAAGAGACTAGCACGTGAAGAATTTCCTACTTTAACTAGGTGTCCTTTTTTGTGGTGGTAAGTGGACGTAGGTTTGCTTTGACCGTGTGAAAGAGTTGAAAGAAAAAGAAGGAAAGTATAAAAGAAAGAGAAGAGGACGTGATAGGCGTTCAGAGGGGAGGCTGTACAGGAGAGTCTGCTTTGCTAGTTTTGCTGTTTGGGTGAGAGGGATTTTCTTTGGCGGCGGACGGATTTCGAGGTACTTCTGTACACTTTTCAGAAGAGAGGAAGACGGCTGCTGTATAACTGGGTTTAATCCTTGTCCTCTACTTTTCTTAATTGTTTTTATGGGTTTTAAGAAACTCATCTCCATGTCTAGCTAATTAATTTGTAACTAGGGTTTAATGTTGAAACCACTTTTTGGTACAAGACTAATTAAATTGAATTATTGAGTAATAGACCATTATGATTTGAATATATTAATTTCCATGATTTTGATTTATTAAATTTTATTAAACAATTGTGATGTCGTTTGATGGTACATACTTGACCTAGGGTTTTGATGTTCCATGCTTCTGGTATACAGTTGTTGTTTTAAAATCTACTTGTTGCAAATATATTTGTCTACTTATTTGATATTTCATGCTCGGGTTAAATCCTTTGATGGGGTATGCTTAGAATAGTCAGATATTATTTGTGCACCTATTATTAGTTTCCTACAATTTTCTCGCTAACGCAATTTTATGGTGTATGCTTGAGACTAGGTCTTTTTGATGCACCATGTTTAGGGCGTCCCAGTGATATTTGCGACTCTAAATATTCATGAGTTATGTTTCACTTCAGTAATTAAATAGAAATAGTGGTGGATACTGAAAACCCTGGTTACCGACTCTCTCTACTCGGTCAAATTTTATTAGTTTAGTTAGTTTATTATTTTATTTATTACTATAAAAATCACAAAAATATTCCTCTTGGTTAGTTTCTTAGAGATATTAATTGCAGTATTTCCCCGCTCTCTGTGGGTTCGACCCGTACTTGCCGTTGTCTACTAGTTAGACGCCGTGCGATTGCGGTTATTTATATTGGGTAGTCCCAAATCACATCAATACTGATACAACAGAGCCCACATTTGTTATTCCTCTTCCTCATGTGTTTGTTGTCAAAGACTTGATTGTTGAGCTCACCAGTTTCAATAACCAACACAAGTGGGGAGAAAATTTGCAGCTTCCCAGGATTTTGGATGGCTTCAACATTTCTCATGGGCTTCATCCAGCGTAAGAGGGTGAAGAAAGTCAAAGAGAAAACTGACAGCCAAGCTTATCGATAAGCAGGACTTGAAGTACCCTCATCAGCACCAAAAGCCAACTGAAGTCTTTCTAGGAAACTACAACCAGATGTTTTAGAGAGCGAAACCTCGGCCAAGAAAGCAGCATTAAGCTCAAGAAAATACATATATACGTCAACATCACAAGAAATACATTTAGTGTTGATTTAAGAATGAAGCTAAGGAAACAATTGTAGATGTTACTAAAAAAGCTACACTTATTGCAAATGAGAATGATTCGCATCAAGTGGGTAGCGCTATTATTGGGTCCACACTCAAAGACCAAGCCTGCATTAAGAGCCCACATCAAATTCAGGACTTGGAGCTAAACTCTTGTCAAGACCTCAAGTGCATGCCTTTTCAGGAACAGCTGTTGCGCCTCTCCTTGCTGCACAAGTCAATCTCGGAGATGACATGAGGACTTGGGTAGTAGATTTCGGTCTTGATCATAATGCCCAACCTTTCTCTAGCAAGATCAGCTCATCTTGGACTACAACTTGGATAACATTCTTTCCTACCTTTGTCTCTTAGTTTCTTATTATTACATACATGATACATTTTAATGAACATGCATGGAGCATGTGAAAATAATTAAAATAAATTTGAGAGTGTTTCAATTAGATCGATTCATGCCATTCTCACACGTATTTTTGTATCTTGTTAGAAATCCACAGATGTTTTTAGCATGCTACTTCCTAAGCCATGATAAAAATCCATAGAATAAGAGCTTTTTCAGTGTATTCTCATTCATTAAAAAGTGATTTCATAACTCTTTGTTAATTCATTGTTTTTACATTAATAATGAAAAATTTATGTTTGATTTAAAACATTTTTGTTGGGACCATTTATAAAATAGATGACTGGTTAAGATTCTTAAACATTAAATAATAAGTTATTACTAAGAGTTAAGATTTAATGTTTTCAGTTATTATCGCGTTTGCACGATAGAACCATTGTCATAGGATAGCTGTATATGTTAAAATTAGTACAACACCTTTCTTAATTCAGAAAATCTTATTTAAAGTAGCATGATAGTGTTAATTGTTATTAAAATCAAACACACACTGTTAGTAATATGAGTAGTAACTTCGATTCATCATTTATCCATGTTAAAATACTTTGTGGATTCATGCATTGAATTTCTACTAGCTTCTCATTAAAAATATTGCTAATGCAAAAATTACATTTACGGTAATACTGAATCTACTGCCGATTATCATTTTGAATATTATGAATTACTTAAAACATTCTTTATGAAATGTGAAGATACTTATCTAAGACACTTCAGAGATGCGGCATGCAATAATGATGCACTGAGGGGCATGCTATAAAGAAATCAAATTTTTAGTTGTGAAATGAGCTAAATACTGCGCGCCAATTAGGTATTTCATTTTAATAATTAATTAACGCTAAATAGATATAATATTTTTCTCCACTTTGTGTTATATGCCTTGTACTTATTAACATAAGGCAACAATTGATAGATACTTCATGTGAGTCATGAATTACTGGTGCTTTCACTATTTCAATCGTATCATGGAAACGTTCTTTGGAAACGTTCACGGAAACATTCATGGAAAACTTGACTCAAAATGAGCCTTCGAGAAATGATATCTCAAACGACTTATACTTCACGAAGAATATTAAGTAAATACTTCAATTTATTCCGAACTTCTTCGAAGGGCGATACTTCATATACTTCGTATGAGTTATGATATGAATTTTCATTCGATACCTCTTATACTTCTTGCGGTAATCTAAACGCTCCTACATGAATTATCATTTAAAAATGGGTATCTCTTTCAATTTATTATTAAATATTTCCGGAAGGCGAGTATTTCTATATTCGTATACTTCTGATCTCTTATATAACGATTACTTCGGAATAAAATGATATTTCATCTGGATATTCCTCATGTCTTATTTAAAATACATTTTTTTTTCTATATATGCTTCTCATGTATATATAAGAATATGGGATGTATCTTAAATAAGAAATGAGAAATGAGAAATATCTGGATGATTACATTTCAGGTATATTTCTTACCAATATTTCTCCGTTCAGGAGACAATCTCTTCGGAGACAAGTTAAGACTAGTGGGTCCATCCCCAAAGGGGGAACCCATGTAAGAGTCTTGATACAAAATTTATGGACCACACACTGTTTTCTCCTTGCCAGAGGAAATTAGGCGTGTGTTCCTAATGAGCTCCGTGGCTGGAGACCAAATAAGACTATTAGGTTCATCCACAAATGGGACCCATGAAAGAGTCTTGATGCAAAATTCAAAATTTATACAAACATTTGGGATCACCTTGTAGCTTACTCCTGGCCCGGGTATGACTCGTATGTGTGGTTGCCTTATGTCATAACTCCGTGAAAGGAGGTGTGCTCTCTGGCACAAAATTCTATAATATTAACCCAGGGTACAAGGGAACCTTGTGGATGAAAACTAACAATCAGTATAAATATATTTGTATGCAAAATTTTGTTTTGAAGGACAAAAATACAACATAAAATAAAAATGCACAAGCAACATTAACCATCACATTATGATTCGGACGAGACGTGAAGTCGTTTTCTTAAAAGTTTTTCTTCAAAAACTCTCAAGAAAAAGAGGGCAAGTTGTTGGGGACAAAATGATGTTCGCCCGAAATGACGTCATCATTTTCCCGAAGTGACGTCATCATGTCTGCACCCAATTAAAATTTGACTGCCCGCAGCGTTAATTGGACCGTAAGCCAGAAATGAAGCATTTCAAGTCCGCATGCTGATTCCCGGAAGCACTTCCGTTCCCAGTTTGTCTGCATGCTGAAGTAGACAATTCATTTTTCCCGCACTTAAAATCATTCCCAAGTGAAGAGAACATAATTCAAAGATGAAAGTTCCCTCTCAAGCTACGCAAGCCCAGCCCAATAAAATGGTCCGCTCGTGAGCTCGTTCCCGCAAGACAATGAAGTCCGTAAGGTTTTATTCCCGCTCAAGTGTTGTGTGTGAATCATAGAATTCTTGTTCGTCCTGCATGAAGTGAAGTGGAAAAGTGGATACATTTGTTTCCCGCCAAGACTAAACTTTCGAACCATGCAATCATGTTGATTGAAAGTGGTAAAGTTTGTATGCTTGCATTTCCCGCTCAAGGCATCCTTATAATGTCCGAAGCTTTACATGTCCGATCCAAGCATGACCGCACAAGCTGTGCCCGATGTATTATGCCCGATATACCTTGTCGCGATCCATGCTATCCCGATGGACCAAGTCAATCACGACCGTTCCATCTTGGCCCGATACACCAAGTCAATCCCGACGCTTCAAGTCAATCCCGATGCACCAAGTCAATCCCGATAGACCAAGTCAATTCCGCACCAACTTTTGGATATAAGTCATTTTGAAGATAAGGACAATAAGAACACGTGGCGGATCCCGTTGATACATGGCAAAATGTGGTGAATCCTCTTTGACACATGGCAAGCTTAGAAGAATCTCCATCGACACATGGCGAACTTTGATGACATGTGGCGAAGGACATTTCAGTAATTACTATCATTTATGTACCCTATAAATATAAAATTAATGTATGAGAATGGGGGACTTTTGGGGCCGATTCATGGCTTCTTCTTCTTCTTTATTTTCAACTGTAACCAGAGGTATCAATAAAAACTCCAAGTCTCATTACCCGTGGATGTAGGCTATTCATAGCCGAACCACGTTAAATTACTGTGTTCAATTTCTTTTATTTTCCTTTGATAATTTTGTCTATGATCTTTGGTTGTTTTTGCCTATGAAAATTTTGGTATAAACAGAATCTATATACTATAATATTAAATATGCATTCATACTTCTCTGATTCATCCAATATGCAGTCTAAGGTGCAAACCAAATCCATGGAAAACATGGTTTTTGGTACCAAATTTTTCTTCAAGACCGCATATACTAATTCTTAGGAATATGTGGTATTGGAAGAAAAAACTTTCAGCCGACACAATCTTCTCAATACCAAAGTGCTTAACAACTTGGATGAAGTGAAAGTTGAGAACATTGAATATCAACACTAAGGTCAAAAACAATAAAACATACATGATCCAGAATTTGGCTGACATTTGAACCTCTAGTGGATTACTTATCCGAGTTTGAAAGCTTCAACTTGAAACTGATACCTAAGTAAAAGAAAATTCATGTAATCAACAAAAGCTAGTCGCTGTTTCTTTCTCCAGGTAATTTCATATGTAATTAATATGTTCAAACTGTTTGAGAAAATATGATTCATAAAATTTAAGATGCTTTTGCTACGCCATATATGTTTCCATTGCTTATCCGTCAAAAGTAAAAAGGAATAATAATAATATCGAATATAGAGAAAATAGGAAGAAGAAAAAAACTAAGTAATTTTTGTTCTTATAAAGTTATATTTAATATTAATTTTCCTTTTCTTTTTTGGCTGATAGTTTTTGATAGTATCTAAGCTATGGAAATATATATGGCGTAGTACAAGAAATCTTGAATTCATGAATCTGATATCTTTTCAAACAATATTTATGTATTCCGTATCAAAAATACAAGGAGGAAGAAAAAATGTTAGCTTTTGTTGATTCGTGAAAAGTTACTTAGGCATTAAATTGAAACTTTTAAGTAATCCACTGAAGTTTCAAATGATAGACAACTTTGGATCATGTATGTTTTTGACCTTAATAGTATATATATTGTTCTCTATTTTCTTGATACTAAAAAAAAAAAAGAAATGCGTGTAAATCACAAGTACGTAAAAGTATAAGTGATCGAATTTCCATTTGAACGAAAAAACGCTTTAGAAGGAGAACGAAGAAAGCAAAAAAAAAGTAATACCCATTTACTCTTGCTAGCCAGATGGATTTTTAATGTTAAACGTATGTGGAAAATTCTGGTGGTTAGTAAGGATAGAATCCAAATTTGTGCACTCTAAAAACTAGGGTACATAAGTACCCCTTTTTAATTTGATAATTCATCTTATAAACATGTATGTTTTAATTTGTATTTGTATAGGAAATGGGAGAAAAAAAATAACATAGTGTTTTCAAAATGAATTATCTAACAACAACAAAAAAAATAACTTGTACACTCAGCTTTTAACAATGCGTAAATTTATACTCATAAAGATAGAATCACAAATCAGTAAATAAAGTGAAACTGTAACTGTAACTTCAAGCATAATAGAAATTTTGATAAAAACAAAAAGAAAGAAACTAACAGTGGAAAATCATTATTCATTTTTCTTTGGATTCCAGTGTTTGTTACTTTTTTTTAGATAACCGACTTTGGAATATTAGATTTGGCCATGCAGTAGAATACCACGTCAATAACGTTTTAAAAGACCTAAAAATAATTTTCTTTATCTTCTCTAGCTCATTCTTAAAACACGTAAAAAAACCCTTATCATCATTAATTCTTACTGCTCAAATCTGTCCATTTCGGGCCAAATCTGAGCAGATTTCTTTTCACTTTTTTATTTTCTTAGATTGTTAGTAGTCTAGGTTAGGTTGGTTTAAGTTTTTGTTTCAATCTTTATTGCTTTAAGATTTTTATAGTGTTTTTGGGCGTGTTTTGTCCTTTTTTTGTGTCTTCTCCTTTATGGAATTTCTATTTACACTCTCATAGAGGTTTTTTGTGGCTTTAATAGAGATTTTTCGTGGAAGTTCTTCAAATTTAGAGATCAAGATTTAATATTTTGGGCATATTACTCTTTTTTTTATGAGAGGATAATTTTCTTTAGAAGAATAAACTCTACCACAATAGTTAGGAACAAGTCTAAACTCTATCACAATAGTTAGAAACAAAACCATTCATTTAATTCTCGGATTGCTAGTAATTTTGTTGGTATTTCTTTATTTTCACGAAATATTCGTTGTTAGCACTTTTTAATTACATTTTAAACTTTGATCTCTATTTTGCCCTTTCATAGATTTTACTTAAAATTTTTAAAAATAATAAAAAATAATAATATCCATAACTATTCGTTGTGTAGACTGGACTTAACTTCCCAGTCTTTACTTTTTGGAGCTGCAGTGGTTCACCATGTTAATTGTTAACACAGATTGTCAGCCAATTTTATTTTTTAAGCCAAACTTAGTGTTTACCAGCAGGCTAAATCGCTAAAGCATTTCCTTATTGAGCGCCTCCCTATGTAACATTTTGCAACTTCCCCTGAACATGATTAGATTTATCTTTTTTGTTTGTTTAATTATACTCAGTCAATCATTTTACTATGAAACACGGATATAAGCGTCTGAACTAGCACCATCCATCAAATTACATTTGATTACTCACAGTTTTACTTTACTGTTTTCCCTTGATATAAACTTAAAATTTAAAATTTAAAATTTAAAGTTTTTCATGTAAAAATCAACTCAATTTTAACAACAGTTAGGCTCATATTTAATTCATAAACCAGAGAGAAATTACCTACTTATTTACATAAACTAATTATTAATCTTATCACATTTACAATATTGGAAAGAAAAAGAAAAAAAAACTAATGATCAACAAAATTAAGATCAAACCCGCGCAGTTGGAAAGAGAAGTAATGGGAGATTTGATGAAGAAGAAGAAGAAGAAGAAGAAGAAGAAGAGTAAGGTAAACGTGTGAGAATAAGAAATCTAACACGCCTTGGAAATGGAGCATCACGAAACACCTTTTCCAAAATCCGTGTGAGTATTTGTGTGTACTCCCATAACATCTCCGCCACTATCACTCATCGATTGGTAATATTTTTTGTTTGTTAGCCTGACTGTATATCAAGGATGGACCCAAAAGTATTCGTTGAGAAACGCTAAAATATCATTGATTGGTAAGGCGGCTTAAGGTTACGGGACGGACTGCATAATTAGTTGTACTAGATACGTAGAAAAATAAAGATCAAAACAACCACAATTATAATAAAATATGATTACATATATAGTTTATTGAAGAAAATTCGGTGATAATACGTGGAGAAGAAGCGTTTTTTGTTTTAAAAAAGATTTAAATTTTAAAATCTCTCGTGTGGGCTAAAATTTATATAGAGAAAAAAATTTCATTGACTAATTATACTCATATATATCGACTCAAACACAAAAATTAATAAATTAGCCATATAATTTTTTTAATAGGTTAGAAATAAGGATGGTCTATAATCTGGACTATAGTCTGGTTTAGCTCCTTGCTAGGTCTGTCATTGTTGTATATTTCTACCCTTCTGGTCTAATCTTGATTTTAAACGGAAAGAGAGCAATTATTATATTGATTGGTAAGACGGTTAAAGGTTACTCTAATCTTGATTTTAGACATTTTCGTCATATATTTTATTGTAACAAAAAAAAAATATTAACAAGAGAAATAATTTACATAGGAAAGAAAATCTTCTTATTATTATTATTTTATTTTTATTATAAAAAAAAACTTTCATTAAAGGGAGAAAATTAGTTTTTATATTGAGTTGGTAGGGAGCCTAGCCACAAGCTGAGCACCTGCCCCTTTTTGAATGGAAATGCATAATCTAAAGAAAAGGGATCGCCTATTTTGTAGTTATAATCATGGCTAGCCATACAATTGTGCAGTCTCGTCATGAAGCCAATCATGTCTTCTCCCAGCTCCCCTAGAGTCGTAAAGGCGATTACACCTAGGCCGTATCCGTGCTCATTGTATTTGTCCAAATATTTATTGCGTTTGCGCATGACAGCGTTAGAGATGGCAATCCCGGGCGTAAAAGCAACCCTCTCGCCTCCAGCAAAAGGGACTCCCATGTGACGTCAAAGCACACATTGCGACCCCCTCCCAATTGTGGACAAGTATATCAGCGGGCCTAAGAGCACTTGCATTTTCAGATAAGAAGCTTAACTTGACTTCCTTACGGGCCGAGACACCAGCTTTAAAACACATGTCCGTCACCACGTCTCTTACTAGGTCATGCCTAAATTTGAGGCTCACCTCACTAGCACAATGTAGAGCATGATCACCATAGGCTTCATATCTTTACCGCAGAAAGAACATGAGTTGCCCTCAACAAACATACCAATGCCTAGCATGTAACAAAGTATGGCCTAGAATTGGCGAGGCCCAACAGCTTGGTGTAGCCCAGCAATTGGGATGAATTTGAGGTAGTCTTGTGCATGGATCATTCTATTACATTACCAAAAAATGCAATCGCGTTCAGTCTGATTGAAACTGCTACGGATGCTCTTCTTCACCATATCAAAGTACAACACTGCCAGAGAATGCATGGGTCGGGGGGCAGTTGCTTTAATACTGAGAGTAGAAGGGGGGATCCCACAGACCTGACTGAAGCTAAGCAAGGCTTGCTGGAAGCTGAGATGATGTACAGTGTCCCTGTCCACCTTGGAGAATGGTGTTCTGCACCTGGGTTGTCTAAAGGCAGGAGGCAAGGTAGTTGTAATAGCTAAAATCCAGTGTACACCCCCAATCCCCCGTCCTTCATGGGAAAAGAGGTTATGCGCATCTGGTAGGGGCCAAAGCCATCACTATCACTAGTAACCAAGTGTCTTAGAAGCTGACATAAATACTGGTCATAATACTCAGCTGACTGGTGCAGGATGAAGGGGTTGGTGGTCCTCATAGTGAAGTACAGGCGAGACACTCCAACACAATTTTTGAGAATGAGCAATTCACTTTGGGGATCCTGCAGAAGCTACAGGGAATCCATTAACTGAAGGGTCTTCTCCACTCTGTGCTGAACCATCTCATTGAAAAAGTTAGCATCCAGGATAACAGGCCCACCTAGGAGCTTCACTCCTCTTACTGGTCTACTAATGTTGGCAGGGAACACCCTCCTCTCTAAACTTCTGGAGTCTGTATTGGGCCAGAATAAATCTGTCTTGTCAATATTGAGGGATAAGCCTCTACTGCTACCCTCAGATTGGATAATGTGTAGAGCTTGAGCCACCTCTAATGTGTCCTCTACAATGGTCTCATCGTCCAAATACCAAGCATGCATGTCCAATGTACACTTAGAAGCAATTTTTAATGTGAGGGGGTGTAATGTCAAAGCAAACAGTTGAGCACCTACACCTGACTTCATTAATGAATTGCAGTTCTGTCCACCAAATTAAAAGCATTGTTGAAGTCTATTGAAAGCATGCACTTGGTTAAGGAGCTACCTTGCATCTCCAAAATTATGTTTGCTGAATACAAAATACCTTCTCCACCACATTGGACCCCCACGCCAAATTGGTAATCCCCCAGGTAAGTGGCCATTTCCTTGCTGACCCTTGAAGCTGCCAATTTAAAACAAAGCCTCCTCCAGATAGTGCCCGCAGCAATAGGCCTTATGCCCCCTCCAGGATTGAGCAAAGGGGTAAGGGGGGCACTAGCAATGTAAGCACCAAGCATTTTTGGACATCTACCACCTAACCACAGGTTAATTACTCCTGTCATAAAAGACAAGAGGTCATCTGCCACTGCAGCAGCAGGTCCACTGAGTGCATCCAAAAGATGTTGGACTCTGAGGCCATCTCTGCCACATGAGGTTCCTTTGGGAAACCCTTTGATGGCACTTAGAACAGCTGATTTGTCCACACAAATAGGCTCAACCATAATTTGGTCTACATGGATGCAGGGAAGTGAAGCAGCAGGGTGTTTATGGATAAGCTCTGCAACAGTAGCAGGGGAGCATGGGGCGATACCACCGGAAGCCAAAACTTTGATAGCCGTTGTGTACTGGCCCATGCCCAATTTCCTTCTGGATGCTGCAAGATTGGAGCCACCCAATACCTTGTTGTTGATCAACCCCCTTTGATGCTGTCTGGACTGCTCCAAAATGGAATGCACCAAGCTATGACACTCATTACCATCATTTCATTGTAGTAAATCTTGGTTGATGTTGGCCATCTGCAACTTCTTTTGGGTCCCTGATCTCTCCTCTATGGTCCCCTTGGGTACGTACAAACTTAAAGTGCACACTGGCAGTAGCAACAGTTGTAACCAAACTGACAGGTCCAAAGGGTTAGCTATGACCTTGTCTAAGGAAGCTTTGAGGACCCTAGAGAACTGAAGCATGCACTGGGAAGGAATGCTTGCAACTGTAGGGATTTGATGTTGGTATACAAGGTGAAGCAGGTCCACATCCAAGATTGTTGAAGCTACAGGTTCCATATCCTTCAGGGGCACTGAGTTGGGAGGCATGGGTGTGCTAATACCATACACCAGGCAGGTTGCTGAGGTCCCTTTGTAAGGGCTGGGTATAATGCCATCTTTGTGCTGCCTACAGGGCCTTCTCCAAGAGTACATATGCATGCACTCTGAGAAGAGACACATTTGCATTTGCGACAAAACATCCTCCCAAGCACTAAACACTGCCAAGTCCATATTGACACCCTCTCCATGAAAACATCCACAGCTTCCATGGTAGGGAGGTGTTTATCTTGCAAATGCCTATAAAATCATGATCGACTAAGTCTTCTGCCCCCAACCCCATTATTACAGCCATCAATGTTTTTGTAAGGGCAGTGAAACAGGGTATCATTCAAAACCCATTCCCCCTTCTCAGCTGAACAATGGGAGTCTGAGGATGATCTTGTTCTATGCATAATAGTAAATGATTGAAGAAGGAACTTGAAATTTTTGAAAAAGTAAAATCTAAACACAGATGCAGAAGACCAAACTGAAACCCTAGAAAAGTATGTAAAAGGAAGAACTAAAACTCGAAATTTATGGAAATGCCTGTATATAGACCCAATTACAAAATATTAACCAATTTCAGCATAACCCCTAGAACGGAAACAAACCCCTATGACTCTAATTACAAGTATGAATCTAAACCCTAATCGTAAATTTGTACCAACAGGAGAGAAAAAAGGCAAGAATGGTGACATAGTACCTTGGAAATTTGAAGCTGAGATCCCAAAAACCCACACACTCATAACTCCAGAGTTCTTCTGACGAAACCCCCAAGAAATCTCTTGAAGTAATGGAACTCGAAATCACCTGAATTAAATGCAGATGAAGCTCCATCGAAGTCGCCTGTAATGAATGCCCGGAACTTCTCCCTCCTCCCTCTTCCATTATTATTATTATTATTATTGTTATTATTATTAATTAAATTATAATTAAAAAAAATCAAATAAGCCAATTATAGATGTAAAATTATTTTTCAATCCGTATGTTGCATTTCTTCCCCAAAAAGATTGCAAATTAATATTATCTTTCCTAGAGATTCAATATTAATACCTCTTTCTCGGTTTCCTAATTAGCTGACTTAGCAGCATTAAACACCTAAATCAGAACTACATGTTGCATACAAACTATCCAAAATACCCTCGAACCTAAATAACCAATTTAGTACACATGGACGACCTAAGATGAACAATTTGTACGGTTATATTTGTCCCAGAAGATAACCGTTAAACAATCTGTATAGTTATATCTAAGTTGCATTTTGGCTAAAAAGATACTAAATAATTTATCATCCGACATTTTTTGCTCAATAATGTTGGATAAAAATATTCACATTTCAAAACCTTTGGATATTATGATTTTTATAAACTTTATATTGTTGTAAAAAAATTTAAAATATTTATACAACAATTACAAACGTGACTATTAGATTATATATATTTTTTAGACAAAGATTTAGTGACATTAAAATGATAATTTTATAAATGTGGTCTTGTTTAACGTGAAGTATCAACTTTTTGGGGATAAAAAATTAAAATGGGAGACACATTTTTATGGAATGGGAGTATTAAAGAAAAAAACATACATTCTTAACCATGGAGTTGTCGTTCAACAAATATATACACAAAACTCGATATAAATTTCTACATGATTACACTCATAAAATACACTCCAAAGAGTGTAACCCATGGTTATTAGTTAATAATGTTCATTAGGTTTTTATCGTAACCTATACAATCCGTGACAACACCTCTTCGAATTTTCCTAAACACCCGAAATTTCTATTTAGGTTTTATAACTCAGAGTGATCTCTATGCATGAGTTGGGCTAATTCGAGCGTACTAGTTTCCAGAAACAAATTATATAACCATATTTGGATAGAAGATTTTTGTTTCAATTGTCTTTTATCATGAAAAAAATATACTTTTTGACTAGTATTTTTCTTATAACTGAAGTGCATTCTGAAATTTTTTGCATTTTAGGTATTATATATGACCAAGTTATCAGATTTTCTTGTACAAAAAAAATCAAATATATATGTAATAAATAAAATTCACGCCTAATTTATGACCAAAATCTTGCATTTATCTGTGATTCTAGTAGAAAATATCTAGCTAGCGTTTTGTGGGATATTTGTTTTAAGTAAACAACAGTGCAAAAACTCGTGTCTAGTAATCAACAAACAAAAACACAACCTAGATTGTCTAAACATATCTTTTACATTCAGAAATCTAATATATAGTCTCAAGTTCAACTCTCAAGGTGGTGTAGACCAAAATTAATGAAAGCATGGTCTTTGATTATAATTCTTGGGAATCGGTGATATGTTGTATGAGTCCGATCTTCTTGATATCCCAGCTCTTACCAGCTTGGAAGATACAAAACAAAGAGGAAGGAAACTAGCTATGACGAGTATGGGTGGGATGTACCCATCGACACTTAGAGATCGAACAACTGGAAAGTCTCAAACGTGGTTCGCATGATCTAAAAAGCAAGGTTACAAAACAATCCTACAATTTTTTTTGCCTGTAATAGAAGGTGTTAATGCTTATACCAACCCATTCATGTGTACAACCACCAATCAATCTATTGGAGCATTTTTAGTTAATTATTTTGAAAGACGGCGGACTGTGGAGTCGAATCGAGGAAACATATCTTAAGATATCGAAGAATACACATCTTTGAAGTTGTTCAGTATCATCAATGCCAAATTGTAGTGCAGTAGGGAACATCTAAAAGAAGTACTGGATTAGAGATTTTGTTTGTATTGGTGATCTGTACGCATATCATTCTTTTTAGTATCAAGAAAATTGAGAACGATATAACATTAAGGCCAAAAAAACATACCTAATCCAAAATTGACTAACATTTTGAAATTTCAAGGGGTCACTTAATCCGAGTTTGAAAGTTTCAACTTGAAACTGATACCTAACAACAATTTCACTAGGTATTGGTAAATTTGTCCAAATGCCAAACTAAATAAATGGGCAAACTCGGTTTTGGGCAGTGGGGAAAGGATAAAAAGACGTAATATGAGTCGACTGAGTCTCGGCGCAGCATAGGCCGAGTGGATCTTGTTGCCTCGATAACGATCATATCCAAACGACATTAATCCAACGGATGTAAACTCATCCTCTATAAATTCAACTCAAAATCATTCTTTTCTACTCACACCAATCTTCTCTACAATCTTCGGTAAAAACTCTTCATATTCCGCTTAAATATTTTTTTCAAAAAAAAAAAAGTCTCAATCTCAAAATATTAGTCGAACCCGAAATAGAAAACCACCCAGAAATAGATATACTCAACCTCTACCGACTCAACAAGAATTATAGGATGAAGAGAATCCTAATGTAGTTTCTAGTCGAGAAATATCCACGAGTCAAGGTCATGTATCTTCAGTAGCAGACCGAGATGTCAAAGGTCAAAAAATAAGAGGTGGTTGATATGAAATAAAACCAGTTTATGATAAACTCCCCGAAAGTACTAAAATTATTATGAATAGATTTCCTTGGAGGACTTTGTACCATATCGAGGCGAAGAGACATTCGGCCAAATTCATTTCGATGATGCTGGAACGTTGGTGGCATACTACACAGACATTTCATTTTGATAACTTCGAAATAGGTGCGTCATATATTTTGATTTATAATTTTTATGCGAAAAATACGATTCATATATGAAATTAACAATTTTAATATTTTTTCACGAATAACGCCATTAGATTTGTATTTCCTGCTTGGGATACCTTCCAGTCAGGGACAAAATGTTCCATTTGAGCAACAAAGTTGGTTGGCAAATGCACGTTATAAATATGAACCTCTTTTGTATTTTCAAGTAGTAACGGCACGCAAGCATACCAAACTAAGAGGTATGGGGATTCCTAATGCCGGTTTAAAGGCATTTATATCCCAATCATAATATAAAGGGGTTGTAGGAGAAAATCCAAAGGGGAAGCCCACGTTACAGAAATTGTAAAGGTTTTTATTTTATGGATAATTAGTGTGTGTGTTTTCCCCAACGCAAATAGTAGTGTACTACCAGGATGGCTAGAGGCATTGCAAGATTTAGAAAAGACTGTCAGTTATGATTGGGGGTCCGCTATATTGGTCGAGTTATACGTTAGTCTCGATGTCGCCTGCTTGGGTGGGCCAAACATCGAAGGTGTTTGGGGAATCGTTGAGATAAATATGATAAATTAATCGTACAAATTTATATAAATTTTTAAATATTTATAGCAAATTAAACTAATCATACGTTGTTTACTTCAGTTGTACTGGTATATATATATATCAATATTAATCTACAAGTCTAAAGGTGTTTATACGAACTTTTTTCCAATTATTGGTGGGATGTACCCGTCAAACACTTTAGAGATCGAACAACTGGAAAGTCCCAAACGTGGTTTGAATGATCTACCGGAGCCGCGTCATTTGGTGAGCATTTTTGGTTAATTATTTTGAAAGACGGCGGACTATGGAGTCGAATCCAGGAAACGCATTTTCAGATATCGAAGAATACACATCTCAGAAGTTGTTCGGTATCATCAATGCCAAGTTGTATTGCAGTAGTGAAACATCAAAAACAAGTAGTGGATAAGAAATAATTATTAGCAACCTGTACAAAACTCAAAAATAAATTTTAGGATCAACTAACTGATGAAAACGTTTACTAAAAGGAGATTAAAAAGTGATTTTAGAAAAGCTTAAATCAAAGCCGACTTGCTGCCTAGTACCAGTTCGATATATCTTTTTAGACTAAAATACTCTTCTTAGAGCAACCACAATGGATCGACTAGAGTAAAAGATCAAAGACTAAAAATTTTTGTCTTAAGTCCTGCCCAAGAACAGTCGTGTATAGTCGGGTGGTGTTCTAGCGATGCGCCTGGTGTTGGGCGGTGTCCCAGCGATGCGCTTGGAAACACGGGCGAAATCCTAGCATAACGCTTGCGTGAGACGGAATCTTAACGTAACGCTCGATGTGGGGCGGAGTCCTAACGTAACGCCTAGTATTTCTGTCTTCCTAAATTCGAAGTACTGTCTTGATCCCGGATCCATCCCAGAGACATCCATCATCATTATATGAAATTCCTCGTCCGCTTCTTTCCTAGCTTGTTTTGCCGCAAACTTTGCCGATTTCTCAGCTAGTTTGCCGATTTCTCAGCTAGTTTTGCTGCAAACTCGGATTCTCTCTGCGCCATCTTCATTTTTGTTTGTTCTGTATAGTTGGTGTTGAAGTTTTGTTGCTCTCTATAAATATTTTCCATCATTTCCTGTTGGCCACTACAATGTGCTTTCCTTTTCTTTTGTCGTTTCGACTCTTTTTTTCCCATTTGACGGGTATATGTGTTAGGGATATCTCCTATGTCTTCATAGCCACTGGAATTGTCGATCAAAATTTCATTTGTTTCCCGGTTTTCCTCACCGCTTTCGTAATCTGACTCAGCTTGTGATGAATCGAGAACAGCTGTCGATCGTCGGGAATATTTTATATTATCTAACATAATTGCGTAGCACACGTCATGCTTAAAACTTTTTCCACCATTAGCTTCCTTGAAAAGCCTCCTTACTTCTGCAATCTGTTTTTTTTAATTCAATTCAGTGGAGGATATACAATTCAAAACAGTAATGTAATCGTCAAAATCAAATGAGTAGTTACCTTATTTTTTTGGGCCCCATCCAGTATGGTGTTCCATTCCACTTCCGCCTCCTTTGCAGAGTAAAGTGCCACATCTTTACTTATTCCTTGAAATCGTTTCTGAAGGGAGGTCCAAGTGCGTTGTGGCATCAAAGGTATGGCTTCTTTCATCCCATATAATATGCGAGACCATAATCTTTCTTCTGATTGATCAGTACCAATACTAGAATCTTGAGATATTGACAAATGAATTTTACACATCGTTACATCTTCATTTGTAGTAAAATTTGGACCTCGTGGTCTTGGTGGTGGTGGCATAATTCTAATCGATTCGGAAAGTAATCTGAAATGAAAAAGAACTTAATTATTTTCAAATACTAAGTAGATAACAATGAGTGAGTTTAGTAAGATGAAATTGGATTAATATCTCATAAATAGTGCCATAATATAGTCGTTGCCGTTGCAACGGTAAACTCAACGGTAACATCTCAACGTAAACTAAACTCAACGGTAAAAATATAGCAGGCATTACTCTAGAGTAACGCCCAAAGTGGGGTGGATTTCTAGCGACACACCAAATTGCAAGCGCAATTCTAGGAACCCGCCTGGTGTTGGGCGTAGCTCCAGTGAACCGCTTGGATGGGGCGGTGTCTTAGGAGTCCACCTGGTGGTGGGCGTGATCCTAGAGTCTCGTTTCAGTAGGCGAAGTCCTAGTGTGCCGCTTGATCAGGCGTATTCCTAGCTTACCGTCCTTGTTTCTGAGCGTTGTCTCAGGATAACGATTCATTCCATGCGGTACACTGCGACGCCGCTTGATGCTAGGCGTAACACTACGAGTTCGGCCGAGTAAACCATCTTTAGTCCAGAAAATAACCTAAATCTAGTATGCTACAGGATAAAATCTGGACTAAAACCCATTTTTACTCGCACCTCTGCGCTACACATTTACGGACCAAAAAAGATATTTGATCTTTGGTCCGTGTTTTACTCGCGCCCTTGTGGACGTTCTTATCCGCACAATATTTTCCTACGCTTAACTTAAAAAACCTATGTAGCTAGTAAGATTTAAAATATCTCCTTGGTATTTTTTTCGCCTTTTTATTATAGCGATTTGCACGCATATCATTCTTTTTTAGTACCAAGAAAATTGAGAACGATATTTTTAACATTAAGGCCAAGAAACATACCTCAAAAATTAACTTATATTTTGAAACTTGAAAGGGATCACTTAATCTATCTGAGTTTGGAAGTTTCAACTTAAAGCTAGGGATTGGCTTAGTGAGGGACTAGATGAGGCACTAGACCGTCCTTAATTTGGTTAGTCTTTTTTAATGTTCTAATTAGTATAATTTTTATTCTTAGCCCAGCACTAAATTAATATTAGCCCAACAATAATAGTCCAAAGGTATAAAAAGATTTATTTAGCCCATATAAAATTATGATAGCTTATTAAAACTGATGTATGTGTATAATCAATTAGTTTCCCACGCTGCCACCACCATTCATTTATGAAGAAAACTCTAAATTTAAACCTATACTTATGAAAACAAATTGATTTTGACGAAAATAACAATGTTGATACACTAATTAATCCACAAACACATCGCCCTAAAAATAAAAAGCAAGACACTTTATTAGTATTCTATTTATGAACCATAATTAGCTACTAATTACACGATTCGTTCAAAAAAAATTGTCATGCCCTTCAGCCGCCTTGTAAATTAGTGACAATCCAGCCCTACCCAAGGAAGAATCCTGGGTCCATCCCTGCTTGAAGCTGATACCCAAGTAGGAAATTAATGCCACCAACAACACCTCTGCTTCTTTCAATCCTCTAAAACCACCACCAACACCTCCTTCTAATATATCATTACCAGAAAATGATGATACATCATCATCGTCAAAATCAATGTTGTGTTGGTAAAATTACAAATTTATGTTGAAACCAAATTCGATTCTATCAAATTTTAAAAAATAAATTAAACAACGTTAAAACCAATGTTTTTGTTGGTGAAAACAGTAAGTAAACATATTTGATCTTCATATATACATGTAGTTTTGTATGTAACTTTTCAACCCCAACAATAGTTTTAGAGAAATAATAAGTGCTGTATCTTGTAAATCTTGGGGTCAGTGTTTTAGCACAAACAGTAAGGTAAGATTACAATTGTTATTTAGAAACATAAAAACTAAAATGAAAAATAGTTCGTGCAAAAGCTCATGCAAAGGCCTAAAATCGGCTCTAAAAAACTTTGCACATACGATAGCATAATTAGTCGGTCGCAATGAAGAAAATTCAGGTGGTGATAATGGTTATGTTTATGATTATATAAAGTGAAAACTAAAACTTTCCCACAAAATTAACGAGCTGGGTTCATTGATCCGCCAATGATTGGACCAGCAACAAGGATATTTGTACCACCAATGTTACCAATCGCAATTGGGGCAATTGTTCGTAGAGATTTCTTCTGGGGATCAGCAGCATTAGCATAAACAATGTATACTAATGGGAAGGTGATAATGATCTCAAAAAGACAGATACACCAGATGCAACACCTTGAGTTGGATGGCCTACATGTAAAGATGAAGAAGCGGGTTAGGAAAACCCAAATAGTGATTCATTACTACTAACTCATTCATTCATATGGTGAATCATTCAAAGAAAAACACATGCATGGGTGATTTGGTTAAACCTTAACAATCAGATCAACATGGTGATATATGGATAAAACAACAAATCACAATCAGCCCAAACAAAATGATTACATGAACAATCAGAAGATAAATTTTAGGTATCATTAACCATCTTTTTACCACAATCAAGTAGAAAATATCTACTTATAATACATCAATGGTATTTTCCGTAAAACAATAGAGGAGTGATAAAAGGAAAAATGAAACAAAAGGAGGGAACTTACCAACTAGTAAATCATTCGTTGATGATCGGTAAAATAGTACAAAAGATTTACATAGATTTTTGGCTAATCATTTCAACTGAAGAAGAAGCTGAGGAATAAAAATGGAGTTAAAAGAATAAGTTGTACGGGGGTGATAAATTAGAAATCCTAGATTTTAGGTATTATATCCATCCCTAAATATTTGGTATTCGACTTTTTTTAAAATAAGGTCAACTTTTACCAATCATAAAAATAGGTAAACATTTTTAACGTGATAAACGTCATAAATATTATAAACCAAAAATTTAATTACTAAGATGTCTTTGTGTCTAAGATTAGAGTTTATCTTGGGCACTAAGTCTTCTATCTTATATAAATTGAGGGTTAAACTCTTATATTCGACACATATTAATAAAATTTCTCTCCTTCTTCTTTTTATTTTATGTTTTCTATTTTTATTTTCTTTTAGTTTTATAACACGTTATCAACACGCTCTGATCATCTAGAATTTTTATAATCGATTTCCTCGTTTTGTAAACATGATGGATAGTTTTCTATTGTTTTAAAAAAAACAAACCCCTTCTTATGAATTAAACTTTTAAGAGAAAAAAATATTGAGTTATTATTATAATGATATATCTATGGGTTTGATTCTTTTAATAATCAAATACATATGGTATTTTAAATTTTAAGAGAAAAAAACAATTATGTTCCCTAATTGAATTTTTTTTTTTTTCTGATTACTCACATGAAATAGAAGCAGCAGAGATTTCTACGTCGATGTCTTATTGACGTAAAGAATGTCTCTTTGTAAATTAAGATTTTATTTTATAGTACTAATGACTCAATATTTGACTCTCTCTTTCAGGACTTTCATCCATAGATATGCTACACCTTGCTTGGCTTCGAAGAGTAGCGATCCTGTTTGCAAAGACAAACACATGTTCGATAATGGACGCGTCTAATTCTTTGTACAGTAATACTTTAATAGCTTTTCTTTAATCCTTTATAATATTATTTTTTTACTGTATATAAGCAGTGGCTAATATATTCTTGTACAGTAATACTTTAATAGCTTTTCTTTAATCCTTTATAATATATTTTTTTTACTGTATATAAGCAGTGGCTAATATATTGCCGAATAAATCGGTTTTTCTTTCTTCTCCCATTTTTTTATAGAAAAAGAAACAAATAATTATTGAAAGATAGTTTATCGTTCCTATTCCTTCAATGAAACTATACGTAATCATATATTGTGTTATCATTATTTAATTACTTTACGTAATCAATCGTATGTATGGTTAAAATATCTACGGTCAATTAAATTTAGTATATTTATCCCTTAGACAATGATCATGTGATTTACCTTATGATTTCTTCTTTTTTTTCTACAAGAAACCATCCATCAACCACAAAGTGGATTTTCTCTATGCGATGACCATAACGATAATTTTTTTTCTTGTTGATTTGATTATGACAAAATTCAGATATTCACACGACCAAGAGGTACTGGATTTTATTGCCCTGAAAGGGGAAGGAAGGCTGGAATGCCAACAGACAGACGTCTATCGCATAAAACCAATTGGTGATTTCTCTATCGTTTCTTTAAGATGAGAGATAAAATAGATTGACATATTTTTCACTTTATCAATATGATGTGATTATTTTTTGTCGATTCTAAAAGAATGGCTTGGATCATAGGTTTACAAGAAACCTTTACCATCAAATATGGTTTTATCTAATAACAAACCATTGGTTTCTATTCCTTCAAAGAAATCATTCATCAACCAAAGAGTGGATTTTTTTTTTCTAAAATCAATAACAATAGTGATTTCTTTATTTTCTTGAAAAGAATCATATCAGGCATTTGAGAATAACTTTCTCTATCGGTCCTAATAGGATGAAATATCGTTATATGGCATAAGCCATTGTAAATACCAGTGAATAATGAATCACTGCATTCCTGAGGGATATTAAGCAGTTTTATTTTTCTTCTTGGTACTTATCTCTAAAATTTGGAGCCGTTCCACTTGTCGTTTGAATACGGTAGGACACTCAAGGTCAGTGGGTGCGCACCCGACTTGTTAGCCTACATCATTAGTCCTTGTAGTGACTATATTAATCTTGAAATTAATTTTCTTTGATACAAAAAGTGTCTATAATTTCATTCTTAAGTGAATGATTATCTCATTGGCATACAGGTCACAGAACTTTTTTTTTTGAGATTTATTTGCATATTTTATATGCTTTTTGTTTTAACCAATAAAATTTATGGTTGATGTTCAATTTGTATGTCAAGTAGACTACAAGTTTATGACATTTTTCTATGCCTCTTGAAATCAAAATCTACTACCTGGTGTTATTAAAATCCAGATATTATTATGAGGATATGTCCTTGAATTAATCGGACAATACTTTACGAATTTTCTTCTTCGTATATGAGATGAAAATATTTCCGCCATAATCAGGGGGAGACTATACACTACCAGAAGTTGGTGTTAATTATCTTAAAAGTTATATCATTTTCTCTCCCATCTTGATCAAATCGATAAAGGCTTCCATATATGATTGGCTGAAATGTCTCATTATGCTTTTATATAAGCGTTTTCCTTTTAAGAGGAAAATCCAGTCACATCTAGCAAATATGTAGCGTTCTATAAGAGGCTACAGGTAGTGCTCCAATTGAGTCTACCAAATTCACATTCTCAAGCATAATATCTTCTCACTTGAGATGAGGAGATTATAATGCCTGCGGGCGCTGGTACCAGTAATTGATTAAATTTTTCATGATATGGATAAACTTGAGAATTGTGTGGGCTCATAGTAAGCTAATTATTGTCGAATATTCATTTATAGTAGCTACTCAAATAATAAAAGATGGTTGTTGTTAACCCTTCTGCAGAGAAATGTCGACATATGTGATTGGTCGGCATACAATCCAAATTAAGTTGGATAAATCGTTGAATATTCTATAACACTTTGTTCACCTATATGATGCATTTGGCGTGGTAGTCCTTGAAGGTCTCATATTGCATTCACACAACAAATGTGGTTGGAGAACATATTCAAAATTTTAATCCTTGAAGGATTCAAATGATATTCAGGCAGTCACCTCACTCGATTATAGTAGGTTTAAACAATCCTTTAAGTGTTTTTAAAAATCTTTACAAAGTACCAAAATACGGATTAGTTGATGATATCAATTTTACAGGTCTCTTGAGGAGTCCTTAAAAACATAAAATCCACGCTTTAGCAACATAAAACTTGTCTAATAACTAGACTATAAATTTTGTTTTGATGCTTATTCTCTATTACTCATATAATGAGTTAGCATCCATAAATACGTCAAAGTTATACTCTTTTACCTTGGTTTCAGGTTTTGTCCCACGTGGTTTTTCCTGACAAAGTTTTAATGAGGCAACATCTCACTGACGTTTAATTTCAAAATGTTGATATTGTGCTCTTTTTCCTTCGTCCAGATTTTGTCCCATTAGGTTTTACTGGCAAGGTTTTAGTGAGGCAATTTATTCAACATGGTGGTCATCCAAGGGGAAGTTGTATAATTTTGGTTATTTAGTGGATCCCACCATTAACTAGGTCATTTTGTTCGACCAAATCAACATAACCATTTCCTAGAAATTTAAATGTCCTTATGAACCATATAAGGTTTAATAACAATTACGGTTGTTGTTCACGTATGGTTATGTATTCGCATCTTGGCACTTTGTTGAAGAAACTACATCGACTTTTTTCGCAAATCATCTTCGATAAGCTAGTAATCCATGATACAAGTCCTTAATGTGTTGAAGAAGAACGTAAACTATGCAAGAGTATTATTCAAAGACAACATCGCTTGTGTAACACCAACGAAGATTTCATCAACTATCAAATTTCTTCAAGAAAACATTGCAATCTTCTATGCTCAAGAAATTCTCGCCTCAAAGATTTGCATGCCAATATTTGATTGAAGTACTTATCAGGGGGAGCACCATCATCAAAGGTGCATTTACTGGACTTATCGCGTTGTACTCTTTTCTCTTCGTCAAGTTTTTTTCCCACTGGGTTTTCCTTGTCAAGGTTTTAACGAGGCAACATATGTGTGTCTAACACTATATGAGTCTTTACATGCTTATACAATTTTAGTTTTTTCTCTTTTAATTTTTCCTGGTATGTTTGTAATGACTTAGTCACAATGGTCATCAAGGGGAGTATTATAAACCTAAAGTTTAATTACTAAGATGCCTTGTGTCTAAGATTAGAGTTTCAATATCTTGGGCACTGAGTCTGCTATGTATATAAATACCGGCTTAAACTCTTATATTCGACACACATTAATAAGATTTCTCTCCTCCTTCTCTACTTTTGTCTCTTTTTAGTTTTATAAGAATAAAAAATATATTTCTTATTTATATTCAAGGTTAGTTTGGTAAACTAGTACTATTTATAGCCAATTATGAATTTTACATATAATGTATCTTAATGATGGGTCTGAGATTAAAAAAAATGGGTTAGAAATAAGTTTCTCCAAAAGTGTATTGAATTAGCGCTACCTAGTGAGTTGACTGCTATTTAGGCACCCTCCAAATCACGTTTTGCACTCTTTTTAACCAAAATCCTAATGAAAATTGAAAGAATTTAAAACTAACCATAAAGAGAAATTGTTATCGAAAACCAAAAAAAAAAAAACAAAGAAAAATATTATTTACCAAAAAAATATGCTAGTCATAAATTAGTCGGTGTATAATTCCTGAAAAAGAATTGTTATAAACTGTTATAATTGAGGAGAAAATTTTATAAAAATTCCTGATATTAGGGATTTCCATTAAGGTTTCAATTAGAAATGGAGCCAACCTGTGATATGAGTAGTTAATTGCTGACTATATCCATTGACATGAGGTTTCGATATGTTCCGTTCAGCTCAGTGAATCAGTGATCCCTAAGATTAATCAAAATACATCCTCAAAAAGGAAAGGATCTCGGTCGAGATTGTGACTATCCTCAGTCTTCACAACGGGCTACCCCAAACATGCTTCTCACAAACTAAGAGGGTGTTTGTTTTTTGCACTATATAGTGATTTTCACTTCAAATGTCTTTAAAATGGTGGGACCCAAAAAAAATGGGGTGTTTGTTTTTTGACTATATAGTGATTATCACTTCAAATGGTGGTGATTTGAAGTGCAAAATATGAAGTAACAAAAAGCTACTTCAATTTTACCACTTCAAATATTTATCACTTACTACCCATTTTATCCTTTAACAACTATTACTATTCCAAACTCTATTCCCAATCTCTCACAAACCTAAAAATCTAAACTCTCACCATTCTCACGTCTAAACTCCCACTTCTGCCACCACCGCTTCTACTGGTGGTTACTATACATTATTTAGGTATGTCTTTCTTTCACTTCTTCTCTTGTAACCTCCGTTTTACAGAATAGTGAAGCTTCATATTTCTTTACAGTGATTTTTTCCTTCAAAAAATACTTTTGATTCCGTGAAGCAATTTACACCATTTTCTTCCGGAAGATTTGTACCGTTCTTATGTTCTTTTTCAAATAATGAGATTTTTTTACTTCTTCTAACCTAGTTCGTCAGATAAGTTAATAACACGATTGGGATTTCGTTTAATTGCAGACTAAAATTATTGTTAGGATTCCTGTAGATTAATATTGTTAGCGTTTCTGATTATAAAAAGCACTTTAAAGTGCAATGATGATGAATTTTATCATTAAAATGGAAGAAACTTATCTAAGGATAAAATAGACAGTTGTAACATAAAAAACATTTTAAAGTGAAAAAACAAACACATAACAACATTTAAAAGCATTTTAAAGTTCCTAGAAAACAAACACACAACACTCCAAAATAGTATTTTAAAATGTTTTTCATTTTAAAGTGCTAATCACTGTATAAAGAAAAAAAATAAACACCACCTAAGCAACACTAGGCCACAGACGGGAGTATGACACGTGCTTACTCTAATTTTTATGTTTTACACGTGTACCCAGAATCGAATTTTTTGGTTCTCTTTTCCCAAGAGACCATAAATTGTGTGAAAATGAAACCATAAAACTAGATTCAACTCATCATTATCGTCGTCGTCGTCGTCGTCGTCGTCATCATCATCATCGTACAAAGAAAGAAAAGATAAGACTAAAGACCCCCTCTCTCGGGAGACTGTTGATTTTGAAAAAGAGAAGAAGAAAGGGGAAAAAACAAGTGTTGAAATGGAGGAGGAAGCACGCATAACAACTGAAGATGTTATAAGAGCAGGTGGGTTTGGTGCAAGAGATGAGATTGGTAGTTTTCTACCAGTTGCTATGGATTCTACTGATTTTGAAGCTTCTATTCGTGATGCTCGTGGTTACGAAGACGAAGAAGACAGCGTCATCAATCAAGATCCAGCAACGACAAGTAAAATACAAGAACAAGGGCAGTCTAAAAGGCCAGATCTTGGTTGGGCTTCTACTGCTACAAATTAATCATGTAGTTGAGAACCATTGTAAGCTTCTTCTTTTTTTGTATGAATCCGAATTAAATTAGATTTATTTTGTTTTTAGTTGCTTAAATCCTGAAGAACTTAGATTACATTGCAAAATTAGAATGACTTTTCGTTAACCTCTTACATTTAGCTGAAATTGTCAAAATCCTGATAACATTTCAGTTATCAAAGCCTCCTAAGACTAACAAATTGACACAGCATGAAGTAAAAATTGCAGGTGATTTCAGAAAATTAGAGGTCTTTCTGAAGTCTAACCTAGACTAATTTAGTCCAGATTTTTGCAGACTTGACTAGCTTAAGCAGAAATAGGATAATTCTCTCGGTTGTTGATCATGATCTATGCGGATAACAAGTCATCCTAAATTGTGACTAGAATTAGAAATTCACCGAGTGTTGAGCAAAATGGATATTAGAGATAAGAATTTGCGAATTGTGACGACAGAAATCTACAGCTTCAATAAGCAAAAGCATCGTAAGATTCATAACTTCAGGTGAAGTTGGACAGAGTCCTAAGACTGTTCCTAAACCGGTGGTGCAGCGGTAATGTGAAGGATAATAATCTCACAAGATTAATATTCCTATAATAAGCTTAAAATATAATATAAAAGGACTAATATTTTTATAATAAATTTGAAATATAATATGAAAGTTAAAATATAATATAAAAGGGTCATTCCATTTGTCAATTGGTTTTGAATTGGATGCCTGTAGACATTCCACTTGTTGTCAATTGGTTTTGAATTGGATGCCCATAGACTTTAACAGATAAAATTTTGGCATGACCGGTGGCTTGAGAAGTATTCTTTAGCTGGTACATACCCAAGACTGTACAAGATAAGCTTGCAAAAGAATGATTCTGTTGCAAACCTCAGAAGAGGCATCTGGACTTTCTCATTCAGAGGAGAGCTGGACTCTGTAGAAAGAATTGATTTGTTTGAGTTGAAGCATGGTTTGAGGAATGTAGTCATTCAGGATGGTGACGATGACTGCAATTTTGATTTAGAGAAATGACTAATGACAAGATGATGGAAGATTGTGAGGACTGCAGTTTTGATGGGCACTTGGGCAATTTTGAAGAGGTGTGTCAGGCCTACGTAGTTGTTTATATCATCATGGGCGGAACTAGGGGTGGGCTAACCCTGGCTATCAATCATCACAACGCTCTATGCAATCTCCCTTTACATATGTGACATGTCACAAAATAAAAATCCTGTTAATACCAATTCTGTGAACTCCTAACAAAAGGAGTTTGATTTTATGGTGCAATAATCTATATATACACATGGCGTAATTGGGTTACCAATTTTTCACTCATGCGAAGAAAATATATAATTTACTGAAATTAGTAAAGAGAGTGTTTATAAAGTTAGTGATGATCACAAATATATACCATGTTAGGGAAAAACCAAAAAAAAAATCCTAAATCCTAAAATTTAGAAACAGGTCTTTTAGGAGCAAAAGCAATATTGACAAGCAAACCTTTCTCAACTCCGTTTTTGAAAATACCTCTTCTACTTAATTGTATAAATACACAAATATGCCTTAATTTTGAAAATATTCATTTACTTAATCAAGTCTCTAAGTAAAAACGATAAATGGCATCTTCTTCTTGAGCGTCGAAACAAATTAGGAGTAGTTCTCAACGATTAGGAGACATGGCTTTCGAAGGAGTAGGTAATCTCATCAAGGTTTTGCCCACTGGTACTATTTTCTTGTATCAGTTTCTTAATCCTGTTTTATCTAACAATGGTCACTGTCACACCCTTAACAAGTACTTAACTGCCATTCTTCTTACCATTTGTGGATTTGCTTGTTGCTTTTCATCTTTTACGGATAGTTACGTCGGTAATGATGGGGTAACTCATTATGGGATCGCAACCAAGAAGGGACTTTGGCCCTCATCGAATTCAGACAACTTATCGGCCTATAAACTTCGATTTGGAGATTTTGTGCATGGTTTTTTTACGGTGTTGGTATTCGCTGTTGTTGTTTTATTGGACCCAAACACGGTCGGATGCTACTATCCTTCTTTTGAATCATCACAGAGGGTAATGTTGATGGCATTACCTCCTGTTGTTGGCGCCATTTCAAGTTCAGTATTCATGGCTTTCCCTTGCAAACGACATGGTATAGGGTACCCTTCAACCCAGACGCCACAAGAGTATAACCAAAGCTCTAGCTAGCTAAATGGTGTTTATGCCACGTTTAATCGACGTTCTTCAATGTAATGAAGATACAGTGTTTGTCTAGCTATTTACGTGGTAGTTTTCTACCATTTGCTATGGATTCTACAGATTTTGAAGCTTCTATTCACGATACTCGCGGTTGCGAACAAAGAAATTAATCAAGATCCAGCAGCAACAAGAACTCTGATTCAAGAACAAGGGCAGTCTAAAAGGCCGGGTCTTGGGTGCACTTCTAGTACTACTACTGTCTACTGCTAATCAAGTAGTTGAGTAGACGAATACTATGGTTTGTTTTGTAAGCTTTTATTTTGTGTATTAATCAAATTAAATTAGATTTGTTTTGTCTTGGGAGCTTCAATTATGTAGTATTTACTTTGATTCGTTAGCCTCTCAAGTTGAGGGGAGCCCTGGCAAAATTCTGGTAATAGCCTTTTAATTATCAAAGCCTCTAAACCTGACAAGCCTAATCTGGACTAGCTTAAGCAAAACTAGGTCCATTCTTCTTTCATAATTTCAGTTGGATAACGATTGCCGAATCTATAAATTCAAGAGTCTAGACCAAAATGGATATTGCCGGTGGGAAAGTACGGTGCTGCTTTGCCCCATCCAGTCACACGAAGAAACATATGTAAAACTGCTTTGGAAGCAGCTAAATGGGTTTAACTCTCTTGGACGGTTTGTAAGAAGGTACTGCTAAGAGGGTAATCAACTACATCAACACAAAATTTTGGTAATTACATAGGAGTAGCAAAGCTTACATGTAGGATGTTTTGCTTCTTATGGAAACTGTGGTCATGCAGGTCTTCAATTTGTTAGACAGTAAATCAGCTACCATCGCGCTTGCTGATCACCCATTATCTACTTTATTTTTGCTTTTTGCTGGCTTGCATTACACTAATATATAAGTAGATATAAAGAAGATGCTCAAATACATTGTCCTACTGTCGAGGCCCTCCTTGGTTAATATACAGAATGTGCTTTGATGTTAAACAAAAAAAGGTTTCTCATACACCGAGCACAAAAAAGAATCACCTTTAGATTACAGTGTGCTGGCTAATGTGAAGTTCGTTTGAATTCGGTATTACGAAATCAAGGAGACCAATGAGACGAACTCTGCAACATTTCGGCCCCCCTTTGACTTTATGTTGATGACAAAGTGTTCCGGGTATTTCCTAAGCAATGCAAGTAACCCGAACCATGGTTTTCCCTTGGGCCATTCTTCCGAAGTCAGGTATCTCCTTACCCTACCATGATGCCAAACATTTCCATACCGCTCCACCAACTGCAATCAAGAAACGAAAAAACAAAATCAAAAGTCATTTTGGAGATCATTAAGAACAAATAAACCATTACCAGAAAGTAGAGATAAAAAATTTGCTATTGTTAACAGAACTCTACAGCTTCAATAAGCACAAAACTTCTTTCTTTTGTTAAGAATCATAAGATTCATAACTTTAGACCTAAATTCTTATGAAGTTGGACGGGTCCTAAGAGGATAAATATAAAAGATATGGGGACAAAAGCACCTAGTGGACACACTTGTTAATAAGGAAACCGATCCACAAAACTGAAAGTTTCCAGATGAAAAGTCACAAGCATAAACCCTGAGAAACATAATGAGCACTCCAAATTTTGCAGTCTCGTCCCATTTTAAAATTATATCAAGACCAAAAGACAATTTAGGATGTAAAGTAAATGCAAGTTACAAGAGCATAGACTTTTGTCGAATGACTGAAAGCACACCCGAGTATGAGTCATAGAGGAAGTATTAACAATATGAAAAGCATGGTTAAAAGTGCTGCAAGACCACAAAACACGTTTCAGGAGAATTAGAAGAGGTGATCTAAGTCATGAGCAAGGCCTCAAAAGTGGCATCTACATGACAAATATTGATGATACAAAAAAAAAAGAAAAACAGATGTGCAAAGACAGGGATTCTACACTGATGGCTGAGAAAACTGATATACGAATCAGCACACTAGCAGTTTTTATAAGACAGTTCAGTAAGAGTAACTAAATACCAAAAGTTTCGTAAAACGAAGAAAATCAATAAGGAGGGCCTTGGCAGTGCACAACAGTTACACGCACATTAAGTTCCACTATAGCAACATAATATTAGTAGAATGCTTAAGGAATCCATTCATATGCCACAGATAAGATAAAAATCTGAATGACATGACTACACCAACTATGCACCTATTAGCACACATGATTGACATCAACATCAATATTTTAACCAATGTGACTATTTATCAACTTAGAAGTAACACATTATTTTACTCTAAAGATAATAATATCTATTGCATAAATTTTGAAATTGCCTTACTTCCATGCTCCTAAACTAAAATACTTGACTAATTTCACCTTTGTGCTTCATAATTTTCACAAAAGTATTCAGGTTACAATTAGACTAACCTCGGTATGAAGTTTGGCCATGGCCATCCATTCTCCTGGATCACAGAGATCAGAAAGCACGTTAGCTACACAAGAAACCACCTCTTTTTCTTCCAACTTCAACAATTCATGATTGTCAGCTTCCCTGCTGACCCTTGATCTTGAGTCTAGCCTTTTTTCTGCATCAAACACAATATAGTAGGTAAGTTTTACACGCAACTTGGATCAGCTTAACAATATGTTGCAGTTTTTCAATCTTTCAAAATCGGCTGAATATTAATATAACAACTGAAAAAACTGTGCAATGATGAGTTTCTAACAAGCCCGGAAATGAATGTTGAAATTCATTCCTACAACAGAGAAGGAAATGCTTTAAAAAGCAAATGGGGGTTAGATTCATTTTATAATACCAACTAACAGTAATGGTTTGAGTGATCTCTCGAAAAAGGGTAACCCTGATCCCCTCATTTAAAATTTTGATTAGTATCACATAACAAATGAAGAATATCTTCCTCCATCAAGTAATCTACACAGGGTTACAAGTCTTTCAGTTCAAAGTTTGTATAAATGTTCTCTCTTTTCCAGGTTCTGCATCCATTTTAAACAAAGCTGGATCACTGAGTTAGGACAAGTAAATTCATAGACTTTCAGAAACAATACCCACCTAACTCAAACAACAAGAAGCAAAAAACACCTTTGAGAAAAGAGACTCTGAGATCTTAGCAATCTTTTAAATACATCCACGCCCTAGCTTCTGCAAATTCATATACATCTCCTGTCCCTTGATCCTACAGAAGAGATGACTGTTGATTGACACCGGAGGTGGTGAGGACAGGTATTCCAAAAACTAGATGTGCACTAGGATCTAACTGCTTTGATCCCTAAAGACATAAACGCTAAAATAAGAGTCTGTAAGATCATATCGTACAGGAAGGCTACTGATTTGAGAATAAGACCTGCACTTCTTTTGACGCCTCCAGAAAGACAAAGAATAAGTGGTATTCATAACACAAAAGCTACTATAGTACAGACTTTTGAATACAATGCATTGTGTTGTGTTGCTTCTCTAATTCCTTCAAAACCTAACCTCATCATACTGAAATCTAATCTCCTGAATCATCAACTCTTCCTAACAAGCAAAACTATATCTCATAGTTCCCATTATAAATCCCTACAGATCTCCAAAACAATGCTAATAAAGGAAACAAAATGAAACCGAATTAAGGACACATTTAAAATAACATAAAAAAAACTAGGGTGGCAAAAACACTAACCCAATTGCCCAGAAGATCCAGGCTTTCCAGCTCCATAGCCAAACTCCTGCATTTCTCCTGCCCTCCTCAACTTCTTACTAGCACTACCACCACCATCATCAAACTCATCATAACCTTCTTCATCTTCTCCATCTCCGTCTTCATCCTCCTCATCTTCCTCTTCCTCCTCATCATCATAATCATTGGCTGCCCTAATTTGTCCCCGACCATACATTGGCGGCGTGACAGCCCCAATTCTCCCCCCTACAGCAGACGTATTCGGTATATGCCTAGGCGGTACAATCGTAGTACCCAATATACTTCTAACAGGTAATAAAAAATAAAATTTCTTATCCCCAATTTGTAATAAATCTTGTGAATCTAATTTAATTGGAGGATCTCCTGGTAAATGAAGAACATTTTCAACGAAACAACCATTTTTACCAATAACTTCAAGAGCGAAACGACGACGTTGAAAATCATAGAAAATCCTAGCGTGGTGGCGTGATATGTTCATACCACCACCAAGACTTGATAAATCAACATCTACTGTTGATTTTTTGCTGTTTCGACCTAATATTATTGAGTATGTTTGCATATAATATTCAAAATCTTCACCTTGGAGTTTTGCAAAACCTGCTTCAACATCACTTCCTGCTGCTGTTGTTGCCATCATTAGGGTTAGGTTTTTTTTTTTTGGAGATTAATAACTCTAAGTTGGTTGTGTTAGTGGAAATTGTTTTAAAAGTAATTACTGTAATTATTCATGGAACCAGAAATTTTGTTCAGAGAAAATATTCATTGAAGCAGAATTTGAGAAGGAGATGGAGTAATTCTGCAGGAGGAGAGAATTGGGTTTCTTTTTTTGGGGGGGTTAAGTGTGCGAGAACTCAATACTTCAGCCCATTTTCTTAGAAACTAGGGGGCTTATGGCTTGAATAGAGGGACTTTTACAGGATTGATTGAAGGTACCTAGATAGTAGGTTAGGGGTGTCCTAAACAGTAGCAAAATGTCTAAATTTTTCTTCATTTAAACTTAAAACCTAATAACTAAATTAAAATCATGTTCTAATTAAAATCTATTTATCTTTTTTTCTTGAACATAATCAACAACAACCCAACTAAAAAATTAAACATCATCAACAACCTAATCAAAAAATCCAAAAAATAATTGGTAGACAAATTTAAACTCCCCAGCAAAAACGTATGATTTATGTTAGGTATTATTCGATAAATTTCATGTTTTATTTCGCTTTTTTGTGTTTGAAAATTGTTTGATTTATTGAATTTTTAGTAAAAATTAGGTTTTCAGTGTAATTTACGGTTAGGTTTTTAAACAAAACCTAACCGTAAAATCAAGTTCTGAAGAGGTTACGGTTGGGAGTTCTTAAAAACCAAACCGTAATTACATTTTCAAAAGATTTTACGTTTAGGTTTTTCAACAAGCCAACTGTAATTATTATAAAAAAAAAAATAAAAGGAGTTTTTTACAGTTGGGTTTTGGTATATCGAACCCAACCGTAACTGGTTAAAAATTAGGAAAAACCAGTTACGGTTAGAATTCATTATCACCTAACCGTAAATTAGTCTTACGGTTGGCTACGAAGAGAAAAACCCAACCGTAAACAGGTCTGAAAAAGCTAAAAAAAAATAATCTTTGGTTGGGTAAATCATGATTTCCATCATGAGGTATGTAAAATTTGGTTTCTATATCATATAAGGATTCACCCACCTCAAATTTCGCACTAGAATCACTCGTTTTGGTTAAGTGAATCAAAATCTAGTGTTTTTCAAAAATCTCCAAAAAGTTTTCTCTTTTTTTTTTCTTCTTTTTCTTCTCACCAAAACAAAACATATAAAAATATGATTTGATTTCATTAACTATAACATTATTTTATTAGTCTAATCTATTACCTAATTAGATTAATTATTGGTAACTAAATAAAGATAGTTTAGTCATTATGAAAATATAATGGATAGGGGATTTTGAATTTAATAGCTAATGACCCTATTTTATCCTCATATGAAAAACTCCTCTATCAATCCATAAGCCCCTATATGAGGGTTCTTTTCTTAATAGGAGCTCAAACAAAACAAAGAAAAATATGTGTATTTCTTGGTCAAATTATCCATAAAATATCCACTGAAAGCATCACAATCAAGACCAAAAATATTATTTATTCATAAAAATATAAGTGCAACGGGTACCTATAGCTTTATTTTTTCCGAATGGGAATAATATATTTATTAAATTAGTTAATATAGTATAAGAGATTAATAATTTCTTGTTTGTTGAGAACATTACATAAAATAGTGGACTTATGGACTTGATGATTCAAGTATGCTGGCATATGTTAGAGGCATTTAATCCTTATTGGCTTTGTCATAGAGTCCTCCATAGTGTTACGTTTATGTTTATATGCTTATATATTGTTCCTGCACTTTTGGTAGTGTTTCCAAAATAGACATTGCCTTGGTAATTGTGTTTCCCGATAACCAAAAGGTCTTTTAGGTTTTTGTTGATGACAATATCCGCAAGTTGTTTGCAATCAAATGCTAGAACTGTCAAAAGCTAAAAACGTTAAAATGTTATTAAGATTGCGTCTGACATCAAGGGCAGTTTAAATCTTCGCATGGTTGACTTGATGGGATCAACTTATATTAACGCTACTTTGCCGACATAATTATAAAATGCGTCTATATAAAGTAAGCACATATTAAAAGATCTCTCGGTGACAGGGGCGAATTCAAAGGGGGCATGTGACCCCTTATGTAAACATCCATGTACTTTCTAATATTTTAATGCTAAAATTTTATAATTGGCCCCCACAAAATTTTGAAATTAAGAAAATATCCATATATTTTATTGTGTAGTTTTAAAAATAACTAGTGTATTTTCGGTATTTTATATCCAACAAACCTAAAATTAAGGAGATATACATTTTAATCCATGTTTTATCGATTTTGTTCATTTAGCTGCATATTTTCTCTATTTTCTATCTGGATGAAAATGTATTTTGACTTATTTTTATATTAGTATGAGATTTTCTACTTTTGTATTTTTAGTTATGATCTTCAAGAACAAGGTATGCCCCCACTGAATAATTGGGATGGATTCGCCACAACTTGGTGAGCTTATAAAATAGGCCTAAAAATGGAGCATGATTTTTAATTACATTCAACTAAATTTAGTTCTCTTATTATTGTATGTTTTTGCAAAAAGCTAAACCTAATAGCCAAATATAGTTTTAGCTTTTTAGCTTTTTTGTATTTATGATTGTGGATGTTCTAAATAACTTAAAGTTGTTGCGAGTCGAATTATGTTTAAGTCTATTATCTTAAGGCAATTCTTACGGGAATTGTCAAAGTCCTAAATTTGAGCAGCCAGGTGGATGGGCAAATGAGTTTTACCACTATGATAAAACTCGGTTTTTGCTCCGCATAAACATTTTTCTCTGCATAAACATTTTTTCTCCTACTTCTTCTTCGTTTTTCTCCAAAACTAGAAAACAATATCTATGAATAGTTTGATCATTTTTTCAACTAAGTCTGGATGCTCCCAATATGGCTTTTCTGCATTCCATTACAAAATTTTCTCTTGTAAACTTTTACTCAGACTGGATTACAAGAAAAATAGACATCAAAAATAGTTGAAATAAGGGCCACAAAATGTTGGCTAATTTGGAAAGAAAGATGCGCAAGAATTTTTCAAACAAAATCAAAAACAAGTCTACATATTGTTGTAGCAACTCAAAGGCATTTACAATTCTGGACCTTACCCTCTCTTACAGACAACAATGACCTTGCTGATAATTCCAAACCAATCTTTAAATCCATAAGAACTGTCAGAGACCATATTAAGTCTCATTACGAACTTTTGAAATCACCTGCTTTGAACAAACTGAAAATATATTTTGACGTATCTTGGAAAGATAATAAAACTCTAGTAGGTTATGGATTAATTCTTCGTTTTGACACATGAACAACCATCCAAGCTCGATCTGGGAAATTCAAGGCATTCAGTCCAGAAGACGCATAAGCAATGACCTTATTAGAAGCAGCAAGATGGGCAAAGGAAATGGAGTGCCATTTTGATTGGAACGAGACTATAAACGAGTAATGAAGTATGCTCAGGGATCAACAAGTGATATACAATGGAGGAATCAAGTCATTGTAAATGAAGCACATAAAACTCTACACTTTGTGATAAGTTATTTATTTATTTTTTTATTACAGAAAAACAAATAGGGCAGCTGATATCTCGATAAAAATGGCAAGAAAATAAGGAGCTTACATGCATCAATGGAGTATCATGCCATCCTTCCTATTTACTGCTTTATTTTTCGATTTTAAGGATTTGAATTGTAACGTAAATTTGGCTGCATCTGAAAGAAATGTTTTGTTGGGAGAGACCAATATCTCTGGTACCTATTATGAGATAAGGGCAACCAACAATACACACAGTCACATGTAAATTTTTTTGGTAACTTTAACATATCTAATTTTCAAAAAAAAAAAAAAAACTAAGTTTTTTGCCCATATCTTAATTATTATATATATTATTATCTAGAATAAAAAAATAATCCTTATTTTGGTGATTATTTAATTTCATATAGCCTTCAAGGCGTTTCTATGGATTGATTCAATTATTTCATGTATGTTTTCGAGTGAAATTTACGGCGCGATGTAAATCTGCATTTCTATGAAAATCCATGGTGACTAGATGTGATTGCAATTTAGATGCACTGCACAAATTACTTCTTTTTGGAGCATCTAATGTTCATGAAGAAGAAGAAATTGTTTTCATTGAAGAACGAAAATTCAAATGATGGAATCAGAAGATTACCACAATCCCTCAATCATCGACTTACACAATGGAATAAATGTATTTTAATATTTTTGTTGTATTTTAGAATACATAATATTTGCATTTCTTCATGTACTTCCGTTACCATGGATTTGATTGATGTGAATCTTCTACAAAATATATGAAATTGGGGGCTTTTGCTCATATTCTTAATTAAATAAAAATAAAAAAAAGACGTTGTTCTCTCCTGAGACTCATTAATTGTTTTAAATTCGTAAGTAAATTAACAACTAACATAGGTACTTAACCTGTATTATTTTGTCTTTGTTACAAAAATACTAGGCCAGTAGGTGGACCTAACTATGTCCTCAAATAGAGGAAATTGCAAAAAATCAAATAACACAACTGGAACACTCGCTAATGCAGTCACAAAAATGTAAACCCAATAAGCTATATTTTGAAGAACAATGACAATGGTTGCCGCAAAAGAAGCCATCATGGTCACTATGGATAGGAAGAGGGTGGACAAGCCAAGTATCAACTTACTGGGCAGAGACATCAAAAAATCTTGTTCTGCATACCGTGCGGTTAGTAATGAGAAGAACATCAAGACTGATGTACAAGATGCGAAGAGTGAAACTGCATCTGGTATTACAAAGATAGCAAATGCTTTTGAATGTTGAAACATTGGAAAGCCTGTAGCTTGATCGTAGCCACCGGGTACTGTAAAAGTTACGGCTAACATGACTGAAGCGATAAGGGTGGAGACAACCATACATGCTTGTGAAGTGGCTTTCATCCATGCTGATCCTTATTTCACTAATATTTTATGTTCTCTCGTGAAAAGTTCTCTAGGCTTTAACCCTTCGTTATTCTCCATCTCTGGTGTTTAACTGGTACCACTTTTTTCCGTCACCTGTATGTTTGCGTTGTAAGTAATAATCATACGTAAGATCGATTTAAATGCTAAGTAGTCTCGTAAATAATAAGTAAAAAAATGAAAATGCTTTTCGGACAAGCACTTTCTGGAACAGATCACAAATATCTCATGTTAGACACTTCAGATAGAAGACGGATAGATAGTTTGATATCCTCTTATAATTAGGGTTTCAAGTTCTCTTTGCTTGTTTGTTTAAGTTGTTCTTAAAAATAGTTATATGGATAACAGTAAATTGAAATACTATTATTTAGCATACCTGCAACCACTGTAATTCCCTTTGTATCTTTATAGGAGCTCATACAAAACAAAGAAAAATGTGTGCTTTCTTTGTCAAATTATCCATAAAATATCCATTAAGAGTATCACAATCAAGACTAAAAATGCTATTTATTCATAAAAATCTAAGTGCAACGGGTTATTACAAAAAAAAAAATTAGATGGGAATAATATATTTATTAAATTAGTTAATATAGTATAATAGGTTAGTAATTTCTTATTTGTTAAAAACATTACATAAAATAGTGGACTTATGGACTTAGTAAATAGTAGACTTATGGACCTGATGATTCAAGTGTGTTGGCATGTGTTAGAGACATTTAATCCTTATTGTCTTTGTCACAGAGTCCGCCATAGTGTTATGTTCATGTTTATATATTGTTCATGCGTTTGTGGTAGTGTTTCCAAAATAAACATTGTCTTGGTAATTGTGTTTTCACAGCCAAGAGGTTTTTTGGGTTTTTGTTGATGACAACATCCGCAAGTTGTTTGCAATCAATAGTTATAACTGTCAAAAGCTAAGAACGCTAAAATGTTACTAAAACTGCGTCTGGCATCAAACGCAGTTTAAATCTTCGCATGGTTGACTTGATGGGCTTAACTTATATTAGCGTTATGGCATAATTATAAAATATGTCTATATAAAGTAAGCACACATTAAAAGATCGTTTGGTGACATGGGCGAATTCAAAGGTGGGCATGTAACCCCTTATGTAAACATCCATGTACTTTCTAATATTTTAGTGCTAAAATTGTTCATTGCCCCCACAAAATTCTGAAATTAAGAAAATATCTATATATTTATTGTGTTGTTCAAAAGGTTTTTTAGGTTTTTGTTGATGACAATATCCGCAAGTTGTTTGCAATCAAATGCTATAACTATCAAAAGCTAAAAACGTTAAAACGTTATTAAGATTGCGTCTGACATCAAGCGCAGTTTAAATCTTCGCATGGTTGACTTGATGGGATCAACTTATATTAACGCTACTTTGCCGACATAATTATAAAATGTGTCTATATTAAGTAAGCACATATTAAAATATCGCTCGGTGACAAGGGCGAATTTAAAGGGGGCATGTGACCCCTTATGTAAACATCCATGTACTTTCTAATATTTTAGTGCTAAAAATTTTCATTGGCCCCCACAAAAATTTGAAATTAAGAAAATATCCATATATTTTATTGTGTAGTTTTAAAAATAACTAGTGTATTTTCGGTATTTTATATCCAACAAACCTAAAATTAAGGAAATATACATTTTAATCCATGTTTTATCGATTTTGTTCATTTAGCTGCGTATTTTCTCTATTTTATATCTGGATGAACATGTATTTTGACTTAGTTTATAGTAGTATGAGATTTTTTATTATTGTATTTTTAGTTATGATCTTCAAGAACAAGGTATGTCCTCACTGAACAATTAGGCTGGATTCGCCATTGTTTGGTGAGCTTATAAAATAGGCCTAAAATGGAGCATGATTTTTAATTACTTTCAACTAAATTGAGTTTTCTTATTATTGTATGTTTTTGCGAAAAAGCTGAACCTAATAGCCAAATATAATTTTTGGCTTTTTAGATTTTTGACATTTATAATTGTGGATGTTCTAAATAACTTAAAGTTATTACGAGATTTATGCTTAAGTCTATTATCTTAAGGCAATTCTTACGAGAATTGTCAAATTCCTAAATTTGAGCAGCCAGGTGGATAGGCAATTGAGTTTTACCACGATAGTAAAACTCGGTTTTTTTTCTACATAATTTTTTTAATCTCCTACTTCATAAGAAGAGAATTGGGGGTTAGTTAAATGTGCGATAACTCATACTTCAGTCTTTATTTCTTAATAAGGTTCATACAAAAAAAAATGTTTTTGTGTCAGCTTATCCATAATACATTCGTTAACTAGCCGCGTCATTATACAAGTGATTTAGATTCCGTTGAGCGACAAAGTCTTGAACATTGGAAGTCAAACCATCGACCAACTCTTCTCTACCTATAAATAATATATTCTTTTTCATAATTTTTTTATAAACTCATTCATAAATTTTTCACTAATTTTTTTTTTAAAGTTTTTACTCTAAAGATTCTTTTGCCATAATGAATTTGTTAAGAAAAAAAAACAGAGGCAAACATCATCAAGCACCCCAAAGAATGGATTGGACCGGATGTGGAATTCCAAAATGTTTGACAACAAGGGGGCGCTGGTGTACTCGAGGACCATATATCTGGTCATCAAAAGAGAAAGCAGTTTACCAAGCTAAAAGGTGGGTGGAGTGAGTTGGATACGCTGTATGGATGACTCCTCATGTAGTTAAAGAGAGAATCCAAAGATTTCCATGGTGATGTTTCTATTATTTAAGCCAGAAAAATCATAGGTCTCAAATTGTTCAAGTAATATTAGAATGTTGGTGGAAGACTACAAATACGTTATATTTTAAGGATTTCAAATGCGGTAAGTTTTTTTGTTCTCAAACTCATTTGTTTGATTTTATTATTGGTGTTATATGCAAACTTTAGTATTCACGGAAATTTGGTTTGTGCAAAAAAAAATATAGATTACCCAAAATTTAATTTTAAAAAGTTATTTATAGGAGTTACACGATGGATATATACGTGTTAACGGGAATACTATGTGAAGAAATTCGGTTCCATTTGACCAAGGGAAGTGGATAGCACAATCGACATGGAACCAACGCTTTGAATTATATTGTGCTGATGAAGAAGGAAATGATATGCACAAAGTTGTGCATTCCAGCGGAATTAGAGTGTTTGAGTTGAAGAATTTCTTACAACACTACACTCGGATAGTGGAAGAAAATCCACGTTATGAGGACGCCGGCCACTATGATGAGCTCGAAAGAGTGTTTTTGTTATACATATTAGGACAATGTCTTTTCCAAATGCTAGCTCAGTAACAAGTCTTGGTTTTCTTGAAGCGCTTGAAGAGTTAGAATTATCTCCAATGTATGACAGGGGGTCTGCACTATTATCAGGGTTGTACATAGGCCTGAGTGAATGATCAGGCCCCAAACCAACTTTGAATTGTTTTTTGGGAATCTTTGAGGTAAAAAACTTTTTTTACACCACTTAATTAAAATTTTATTTTTAAAATTTTAATTTATTAACTAATTAAAATTTGGCAATATTTTCACAGTATTGGTGGTATACTTACTTCTGTGTTGGTGAACCTGTCAACACGAACACAATATTGGTTTTCCAATTATAAGGAAGTACCGAACTAATAATTGGCTGCCCAATTAGATTGATGATAGTCAACATTCTACCCTGACTCATAGGCTTCAACAAGTGTGTAAAAAAATCCAAAACATTATTAACATGCCATATATGAATCATCCAGAGTTCCAAAGTGAAGCGTCTCAAAGGATGATATAGTTGAGCTTAAGTCGATCTAGTTTACAGTGCTCCTTCCGGAAAAGGTGTTTGGTACTTCGGCGAAAGACACCTTCTACAACTACAAGGGAGAACGGTAAAAACAATTAACTCACCTCCAAGAGGGAATATTTCTTATGAAGATTACGTGACATTGTTGCAAACTGGTAAAGCATGGGAACATGTTGATGACTTGGCCGTGGAGCCTGATGATAGGGTGATTATCTTCATTGGTTCAACACAATTTGCAATCCTAGCATTGCTATGGAGCAACAAAATATGGGTGGGATGTATATGCCACCTTTAAGTAGATTACTACGTGATACCGATATTCTTCCTTCCCAACCTTCATAACAATGCCCACTGTCTTCATGTATCCCAATAGTCATCGAGGTCCATCTTCGTCAGCTATGCCACCGTTTGATTGAGAGATGCAAAGTATTGATCCACAAGGGGATTATCACAGTTCCACTTTCTTTTCAAGCTCTCGATCGAACTTATCTATATTTGGGGTACAAGCTACACAAGAGGAGTGGAAAGTAGGATGAACGGTTTTTATTGGCGATCACAAAGAATGCAAGAACATCACTTGCAGCAGATTAACTAGTTTAAAGTCTTTTTTGGTATCAGAAGCTCTAATAGTACCATTAGAGGGAAACTAAGAATCACACTTTAGTTTTCTTTGTTTATTGCTTGTAATTGAACTAACGCATGTAGTTATCTTCTAGATAAGTTCTTGTTTATTCTATGGTCATTCTCTTATGATATAAGGCCACTCAAGAATTTGAAGATATTTAGATATAGCAGATTCTAGTGAATCAAAATTTATTGATAAAACTATTGATATTCCAAAGTTAACAGATTTCATTATGTGAGACAAATCGAATAGTGGAATTAAGTTCAAGTTGTTACTGTTAAAGATTAAGAAGATTAAAGACTTTGAAGGCTTGAAGTTCTTTTGTGTTTTCTATCTTAGCGTGATTATCTGCTTGACTGATTATCTTAGTTGTTTGTTTTTCAAACTTAACTCGTAGAATCAAGATTGGTTATTTTGTTAATTGTAACATTGATGATCTTAATTAATGATTTTCAGATTTGGTAAATCACTTGATTACGGATATAAACGGAAGATCCTTGACTCAAAATTAATTATATAATATCTTTGATATTGTGATTGGTAGTGAGTGGTTAGTAAACAATTTGGTTCCTTGTTGTTTGTAATATTTTATAAAGGAATTGGGTTGCAGAAGTCTTTACAGAGGTAACGCAACACTTGGCAGTATATTGTGTTAGGTAATTCACGTGCATATACCAAATTGGTTGTAGGCGCATGGATACTGAGAAAAATGAGTAATTATGGGCAGTTTATTTGGTCTCGACTACACGAGGTTGTGGGTAGGTATTTGTGTAGCGACTTAATTATGAGAGTATTCAAAACTTGATTAGGTCATGAGATTTTTCAGCCAAACCGTTTTCTTCGTTAACAAAATCTTGTGTCGTACGATTTACATTATCTTTTCGCATTATAATTATCATAGTTAATAATAAAAGTAAATACACTTATATTTTAGCAACATCTTGGATCAGTTCCATAATCTATTCCTTAATTGGATTTGTAGATCATGTTCAAGATCACCTTGTTGAATTAATCTTTAATCTTTATAAGATCGAAAAAGATTATACAAGGTATGTTTGACATATGTTATTGCACAAGAATTGGTGGTGTACACGGTGCCCTGATCTTTTCAGGGTTGTATCTGGCCAACACCTTAAGGATGTGGTAACAACCTTCGTCTATGAAAATTCAACCATCCTTTATTTGCCATACCCTCGGTAGCTCTTTGTTTCTACAATTTGCAAAACTAAATAAGTTAAAGATCACAGGTGTAAGACAAATTTATTTTTTGAATTCAACATTTGTAATTGCTTACCGCTCCAACATTTGTTTTTCCTAGTTTCCTGGATTTATTATCTTCTATAGCCACGACTACTTATGAGGCCACTTATTTGTTGATTACTTGAAAACGACAAGATAATCTATTGGAATCACGGTTTCTAAGGTTCCTAGAATGAACGTTCGTCCTGTAGAAATTGGTGGTTGTTTTGCACCACCTAGTGAACAAAGTACATAATTTAGAGAAATTGCTTCATTTTCTCTGTTATGTACTTAAGATCACAAACTCTTACTTTGGATGCTGATCCATCCATTTTTCATGAAATTAATAAAATTGTTGAACTGTAAGTTTTAGAGCATCATTGATTTATCTGGGATAGCCATTGAACGACGAAGGGACTATCTCACAACCGAAGCGTTACCGTTCAGCTTTAAATCTATCGCATGGCAATGACGTTGCCGTTTGGAAAATAATATCGCAATAGATAAATGCTCAAACTTGTATAATTCGACCCCACTATGGGCCAACTATGTGTGAGTTTTATGAATTTTCTCTCTCCCCTCTCTCCCTTTTTTCTGAAAAAAAGAAAGAAAAAAAAACTAACCTCTTTCTTGCTCAGATCTAGCCCTATTGGGACTTGATCTGGGCAAGGATTCCTAGTTTTGATTAGATTTTATGATTTTAGGTGTTTTTATTTAGATCTAGGTTATTATTTATTTGATTTGTCCTTCTTTTTTTGTGGGATTCTAGCCTTCCGTTTTTGTGGGATTCTTTTATTATTAAGTTTTGTTTGTGGTTTGTTGTTCTGAGTTCAAGTACTTTGGAGATTGACAAGGTTTACACCTGATTTCTCTCTACAAGATGACAAGATATAGTACAAATTACACTTTTTTACAAGAGCGTCTCTTCTCCAAGAAGAAAATCGTTCAAAATGGTGGGATTTAATTCCTAATACATTCCTTCACTCTACTCTCCATATAAGAATTTGATACGATTTTCACGATATCTCGATCTTTCTCTTCTCAATTTATTTGCTTATTGTATCTTTCATGGTAATAGATTATTGAGTTTCTTGTTATTTAATGTACTTGCTCTTGAAAGCCACCACGTAAATAATTTTTAATATAAATGGATTGGCTAGTTTGATATTAAAAAAAAAAAAAGTAACTGTAAAGACATAATAATTTTTTTAAAGAAGGGATACTATAGTTGCGATTGGGTTCTCTATTTATATAAATAGGGTTTATAATGATACAGCAGATAAACTCGTAAAATGGAATCAAGTTAAAATAAAATATTTTGTCTCTGATGATCCTCAAGTAATGAATTTGAAATCTAATGTTTTAGAAGCGATTTTAATGGGTTTAAACATCATGTATTTTGGCTAGTTTAATGAAATTTTTTGTTATTAAATTTTTTTTCCTTAGGAATAGCCTATCCCACGGCAAATTGACATATTTGAACATTAGTCCACCAAATTTATCAAAATCTGGTGGACTTTGGCCTTCTGAGTTCCCTATTCAACAAAAAAACTCTTCCCATTTCCTGCGAAACAATATCCATCGGTACCAAAATACCCAAATCAAATTTTCCTCTGCTCCCACGGAGTTTAAAGCTCCCGGAGAAGCAGCTTATGCATTCAACTAATCTCACTTCTCAAACCACTCCACCACTGAAACAAATTCCTGTCCAAACTAATCAGCTGACCTTCCCCCATTTGTCTTCCAATCGGGGGCACATCTGATTGCAACGGAATTTGGTAGATCTGTCCAAGCATTTTTCAGGGTTTCTATGGTTCCTATGGATGCGAAACTCGGATTTCTAAGTAGTGCTTTACAGTGTTTGACGAAACTCCTGAAAGAAACAAACTTTCCAGTGTGCGTTTTTGGAATGGTTTGATTAATAGATGTTGTAGAGATGGTAATTTAAACAAGGCAACTGAGATAGTTGAGGTAATGCCTATGAGGAATTCTAACTCTTGGAACAGTTTGATGAATGGGTATTTGAGAATAGGAGAGAAAGAGAAGGCGAGATCGGTTGTGGGAATGTCACAGATAAATGTGGCTTCTTGGACAACTATGGTTACTGGAATTTCACATAATGGTTACCGTCAGCAATCTTCGGACATGTTTTTTAGAATGCTGGATGCTGGTTCAAAAGCTGATGACCCAGTTAATGTTTCTGCTTTATCAACTTGTGCGAGGATAGGTGCATTAGAAACTGGATTTTGAATCCATAATTATGCTAGTCACGATAGGTTCAAAGTGAGCAGACAAATAGGGGCAGAATTGGTTGATATGTACACTAAATGTGCCAAAATGTACTGTGCTGATAATATGATTAGTGAGTTACAAGGAATAGCAGGTCAATCTGGTTGGGCAACTCATGGATGTTCTGAACAAGCTCTTCAATGCTCTGAGATCACAGGGAAAGGTAAACATATATTTCTTGAATGCCATTGGTTTTTGGTCAATCTTAACTAGGATATACACGTCGTGCAACTAGGATATACATGTCGTGCATGTTACACATTGGAAGTGAAGTATCCACATCATATATGAATCTAATGGATGGAAATCTCTTTTAGATGAGCAAAAGCAGCTTCGCAATGAGGGAAGAAATAAAATTTGTTCATCAAATGGGGATGTTATTGAAAATGATGCTAGTATCGTAAGAGAACCTATTACTTGTGCTGATAAAAAGCTACTTGTTCTTGATCTTAATGGATTGCTTGTTGGCGTTGGGAAAAGATCATGTAAGAATCGATGATATTGTTAACTCTAAGATGTTTCTTTTGATATTAAAGTTGAAGGGTCAGTTTCCTTTCTTTTTGTTTTCTTTCCTTTTGGCAGGTACTAAGAGGCCCTATTATGATGATTTCCTCAAATTCTGCTTTGAAAGATTTCATGTGGGTGTTTGGTCTTCAAGAACTAAGTATGTATAAACTTCCAACCAACCTTGTATATTCATGCCTTCGTTTGATCTCATTGCTCCATTTGATTGCAGTTAGGAAGTAGCTTTACATGGTGGTCAGACATTAGATAACCTTTTATTTCCAACTCTTATTTTTGTAGGAAAAATGTGAATAAAGTGGTTGACTTTCTCATGGGAGATTTAAAGGAAGATCTCATATTTTGTTGGGTAAGTAGTTTTCAAATTATAAAACAACTAGTTTATTCAGTCTCCGTTCAGGTTTTATTTTTGGACTTAGTACTGCTCTTGCTTCAATTTTCCTCAGGTTCAACTTAAAATATCACATTGGCATTTAGTGTACTACTGTCTTGTGCTCAGTTAACCTACTAATCTTAGGTGCACTTATCGTTAATCAGTGTACTCTGTTTTGACTTGGGCATTTTACTAGTTACTTACTTTTTGTTTCCATTATCTCTGCTATGTATCACATTGAGTTTACGGTTTGGTGCTTAATTTCTTTTCTATCCTGATATTTTTTACAATAGGCTCAAAATTTCCGTTATGTAGCTTTTGTGTTCTTTTCAGTGAATCATTGTTTGCCAATTCGTAAAAACTTCTTGATGCTAGCTGTTTAGTTGATCGCAAAAACTTATTTCTGCTACACAGTTAAGACGGTTATTTCTATCTTGTTTAAAAGAAAAACACTTCTATAGTGCTGAATCTTACTGTTGATGGGGAAAGAAAAAATCATCCCATCTACAATGTAAACGGTTTCATATTATTTTGTGTTTCCTAATCCTAGTAAAAGAGAAGGCACTCCTTTAATCCTTTGGCATATCTCATTTAAAATTACATTTGACAAAATCCTATTAAATTATTAGCCGTAGCTGATACTTTGTCCTCTCTGTTTGTCTTTTTTTACTGGGCAGGATCAATCCCACTGCACTGAAACAGGTTTCAAAGTTATTGGTCACTGGTATAAGCCTTTGATATTGAAAGAGTTGAAGAAACTGTGGAATAAGCATGAACAAAATCTTCCATGGGAAAAGGGAACTTTCAACGAATCAAACACGTTATTGTTGGACTTCCCCCTACAAAGCTTTATGCAATCCTGTAAGTTGCTCGCCTGCTCTTTTTGAATTCTTATATCCTGATTTCAGGTTATTATATATTGGCAACTGTATAACAACGCTGTTTGTCAATTTTCGGTATGTAGTTGCACACTGGAATCTTCCCGTCCTCGTATACTCGAGAGGATCTAAACAATGATTCACTGGGTGAGACTTCTCTAATTCGAGATGATGTGCTATTTTATTTTAAGGAAATAATAATATAAAACACCTGTAGGTAATGCAACATGTGGCTATGAGCAAACTGTTGTTGCTTGTTTCTGGTCGCCCGTGACAACTCATCATTTTGTGCAACAAGCAAGTCAAACTACCAAAATTCAAATATAAATTGTTAATATATCACGAGATGTGTTTTTTTGGTCATGGAAGCAAAGAATCTGTATGCAATCCATATATTTGGTATCTCATTTTGGATTTTAGAAAGCAGAATAACATAGATATCATGTGTTTTTGAGAGATCACGCGAGTTTTATGGAGCAGGATTTTTCACATCATGTGACCCAGTTGTAGGAAGTGAGTGACGTAGCTACAACATGTCACCACTCACCAATGCTAACAACTAAGTGAACAAAAACAACATGCTCATTTTATTTGGACCACATTGGCTGACCACCTGACACTGTTAATATTTTGTTCAAAATGAACTAATATGGTCTATATTCTTTTTCTCCTTCTGTCTTCTTCTTCTTCTTCTTTCTTTTTTCTTCCATATGGCATTATGTTTTCAAAAAGTTAAAGACCAGTCTGAATTTCTTTGTCTTCCTAACGAGATCTAACTGCTTAATTTTGTTGCATGCTACCAGACTATTATAATGTTTCACACTTTTGTTGTTTGCAAGCAGGCCCAGGAGGAGATATCCGTGTCTATCTAGAAGGTTTAGTTGAGGCCGGAAATGTTCAGAAATATGTTGAGAGACACCCCTTTGGCCAACCCGCTATTACGTACAGAAATCCTTTTTGGGGCTTCTACCGGCATGTCTATGATACTGTTGCAACAAATATGAAACAGAAGGAGTTCCTGAAATATGTTTAGAGGATATTCGAGAGTATTTTGAGGTCCCATGTTTTAACATTAAGAAAAGGAATTTTTTTTTCTCTTATCGCCAAGCTTACCGGTCAAACTTACATTAAGTTGATAGGAAAATGGTGTTTTGAGGAAGCTCTTGCAGTAGCTTTACTTTAGTATGATCGGTTACTACTACAATCTACAGAGTTGGGCTCAGCCAGTTAGCAGAGGTTCAGAAAAGGCTATCATGAAAGCGTTGTGTTTGATTTTGTGGGGTGGTAATTGTTTGTCTCAAAAGTTGCCAAGAACAGTGTGGTGCATTACTGACTCATCTGTATATATCCTCCCATTTGATGAATACGCTCTCTCATCCACATGCAACGCTTGGCCACCATTCTGTAAATTAACCTCGGCAGCCAGGTACACACATGCAACTCGATCTTCCTAGTTCTTCCATTTCTTTATGATACTTATATGATGTGAAACTGAAGTTGATCACGCTTTGTGGGTTTTCTTACCCTTGATTTTGGGTATCTTGCGGGCCTTCTTTTGCATGATTTTCTTGCTTTACACCTCTATCAATCTATCATCTTGATTTTATTGCTTTGTGGGTTTTCTTATCCTTGATTAGGTGCTTGTACAGTAGTTATATAACAAATATAGTTACTAAGTTGTAATTTAGTCCTCTTTAATGTTAAGCCTACCCATGTCCCTGGTTCTGAAAGCAACTTATTATTTTCTCGTCAGGTTCATCTCTAAGATTACTATAAATTTAATTTTTGGCAGTTTTGCCTTGGTTATTTTTGCCTCTATTTATGGATATTACCTTCTGTCACAAGTTTCTCTAATTTACTTCTTTCCGTATTCTTGTCTTCTATTAAATCACAAGGGAGATATTAGAACAAAATACTAACTTAACAACTTTCTCATTGTTGCTGCAAGAACATTTTTGTAAAGCTGAATTAGTCCACCAGTAGTTTAAGTGGGGTGTTAATTTGATTTTGTTTTACTAAATGGACAGAAACTGCGGAAATCATCCGTTCTGGTCTATTCAGTAAACAACTACCACACCCTTAAACTCATGCTAAAGGAGGGTAAGCAACCCTGGAGATCGTGACAAACGTGCAAAGATGAAAATCAGAGTCCTCGACTTGTCTAGGCTGGTATTGGGTTATGGGTATTGCTTTTTTGTTGTGTTTGTTTTAGAGAAGCATACTTCTATTTCATAACAAAAACTGATACATTGTTTCTTCTTGCTGTTATGTTTTTGGATCAATTAGCTAGTTATTAGATAAACAATCCAGAAGTCATGCCAAGAGTCATATACTTTGACTGTCAAATGTTGACCCCTTGGAGTGCAAGCAAAATATAATAGCCTTTATTTTTCTTTTGAAGCATCTAAATATTTTGTGCCACATCCATTATCTATTTTGACTGTCAAATGTTGACTACTTGGAGTGCAAGAATGAATCTTTTACGTCACATCCAATATAACGTGCTATGTGACTATCTATAAATATGCAAGACTAGTTAGATCTTGTCATCATAAGAAAATAGAGCGAGTTAGATTTTTAAAGAGAAAATGGAGGTAAATTATGGAAACCATGTTCTTGTTGTTCCTTTTCCAAGTCAAGGACACATTAATCCAATGCTCCAATTCTCAAAGAGGTTAATCTCAAAAGGTCTCAAAATCACCGTAGCCATAACAATTCATGTTGCCAACAAGATGGAAACTCAAATTAATGGAAATGATTTCAGATGGTCATGATGAAGGTGGTGTTATGTAAGCAAGTAGTCCACAAGCATATCTCGAAAGATTCGCTGTCGTGGGTTCTCAAACCTTGACTGAAATCATCGAGAGACAACGCAGTTCAGGCGATCCAATAAGTTGTGCAGTTTATGATCCGTTTTTTGCCATGGGTATTAGATGTAACAAAGCAATTCAACCTTATGGGAGCTGCCTTCTACACTCAATCTTGTACTGTCAGTAGTATCTACTATTATGTGCAAAAGGGTATCATGAAATCTCCAGTCACGCCTGACGAAGTAATTTCACTTCCGGGGCTGCTGCCGTTGGAATTTTCGGATCTACCATTTTTCGTTGCCGGTGTTGGACCCCTCCCGTCATTGTTGTCTACTCTTTTGGAGCAGTTTCATAACATTGATAAAGCAGATTGGGTTCTGTTTAGTTCATTTGACAAGTTAGAGGCTGAGGTAAATAAGAGTACTATTTGGCTCTGCACCCCCCCTTTTTTTTTGTCACATTGTATTTTTAGCTGAAACTAACTAATTTTAATCTGTTTGTTTTTCTCACAGATATTAAAATGTATGTCAAAGCTATGGAGAGTGAGGGCAATTGGACCAACTCTTCCTTCATTGTACTTAGACATAAGGATTGAAGATGATAAAGATTATGGATTCAACATATTTGAGCCAAAAACAGCTTCATGCATAAACTGGCTTAACTCAAAAAAGAACAACTCTGTTGTTTATGTGTCTTTCGGAAGCCTTACGGGAGCAAAACAAGAACCAACGGAAGAAATTGCGTGGGCATTATGGGAATGCGACTACGATTTTTTGTGGGTAGTGAAACAATCTGAGGAAAACAAAATCCCATCAGAATTTCTGGAGAAAATTTCAACATCTGACAAAGGATCGATGATAAGATGGTGCCGGCAATTGGAAGTCTTATCAGTGCCAATGATTGGGTTTCCGCGATGGACTGATCAGCCAACAAATGCAAAATGTACTGAGGCTGTGTGGGAAGTACGAATGAGACCAAAAGTTGATGGAGAAGGAATTTCTAGGAAAAAGGAGATTGAATTATGTGTAAGAGAAATTATGGAAGGAGAGACAGGGAAAGAGATGAAAAGAAATGCAAGTAAATGGAAGGAATTAGCAAAAGAGGCATTGGATGAAGGTGGAAGTTCTGATAAGAATATTGAGGAATTTGTAGCTCAAGTTAAATGTCACTGTAACTGAATAATCTAGGTATGACCCCTATATATATAAAATGATAGCATCCGATAGGATAAAATTTATTAATTTATCGAGATATCATATAATTAATAAAATAATAATTTATAATTTATAAATTAATTAAGAGTGATTTTAGTGGAATCGGTAAATTGGCTAAAATATCAATAATAGTTCTATAGTGGGATGGACAAACAAGTAAAGTGGATTAATTGGCAAACCCTCCTATATGCGTCTCAACCTGAACTGCTCGGCTCAGGTTGAGCCGATCGTCCTATATTGAGCTGCCAACAGCTATGTCATCCAACAACTCTAATTTTACTCCCTATAAATTCAACTAATTTCAGCTCCAAAATCACACCTTCTACATGTAAAAATTCTTATATTTTCACTTCAATCTTAATCTTTCAATTTCAAACTCTTGATCTCAACTTTTGTAGAAAAAAATTCAGTCTAAAATGGCCAGCTCTTCACAAACACAAGAAACACAAAAAAAAAATCAGGAAAGGGTTCAAAGCCTCACGGTGTAAGGTTTAATCTCGAATAAGATAAAGCTATCTGCAGAGGTTATGTAACATTTACGCTTGATCCTATCAATGGTGTTCATCAAACTCATCCAATGCTTTTGGGGGAATATTTTTAAAGAATTTGAAAAGGAAACATAGAATCCAAATAAACGTGAGGATTCCGGGTTATCAGGTCGTTATCATGCAATCAATAAAAACATGAACAAATGCATAGCTTTGGTGATGCAAGTGAATTGCCAAAGAGGAAGCGATGACACTGAAGCCGATATAGTAAGTTACATACAATTTATTTAATTGTTTCGTAAAACTTTTATCAAGTTGTTGTAATAAACAAATTTATAAATGTTGAAACTGCATATGCAAAAAACTCGAGAGCAATGGCGAACCAAAGAAGGTTCGAGGTTCAAACATGAAGCATGTTTCCACATCCTCAAAAAGCTGAACAAATATAACCCCGAAATGTTGAATGGATATCAAGTACCAAAGCAATCCCCTTACGAGACGCCAAATATTTCTCAAGGGTCTCCGTCTCCTTATTCTTCACTAGAAACAAACTCAACCCCTCAAACCAATACAGGTGGGTCCAGCATGATAATTCTAATCTTAATCTTAATGGAAATACAAAAAGATATGATGGATCAGGCAACAAGCAAAAAGGAACAAAAAGATGGCTCAAGATGCCACAAAATCATCAACTTCAGATATCAACTTTCAATAATTTTTTGAACAACAAGGAAATTTCGATATTGTTAAAATAGTAGAACGTCAGAAACTGACTACAAAACTAAAGAAAGCTCGTAGGGCGCTTGAAAATAATACTTTTAATGCACATATGAGAAGAATCCTGAGAATGGACACGACAAAGATGAATCGAGCACAATTGGAGTTCTGGCGAGAATAATTTGATCAACTTAAAGTAGAGAAGGCACAACAACGCCCAAAGTCAGTTGGCATGATTCTAATGAGGAGGAGGATGAGGAAAACAATAAGGCCCTTATTACACTGGCCTAGTTATTAGTTTTAAATTTTGGATGTATTAATTAGTTTAATTTTGATATAATCCTACGTTTTAAAAATAATTTAATTCTTAGTTTTAATTTCAATATCATTGTTGGTTTTTTACCAATTTGATCCTTAATTTCAATTTCAATGTTTGTTTAAGTCAAACTACACAAATCAAATTGCATTAATAGAAATAAAACGATTGAAATAATAACTAAAAAGTAAAAAAAAAGAAAAACAACTAAATCCTGTGAGGGTTTCTTCTTCCAAAATCAGCCCAAATGTGCAGTGAGATCCTCCCTTAACCTTAAATATAAACCTCTGTGTTGAATTCTCTCTTCTACTATTCTATACTCTCTTGTGGGCACATCATGAAGGGGTTGAACATCTTTCCTCAAATCTTGATGTGGATAATTTGTCCAACTAGGATCCCATCGGGACTCCTCGATTACCATACTATGCAAAATGATGCAGGTGAGATAAACCTATTCATTTCTATTGGTTTAAACGAACAATATGGTCCATAAATTATATGCAACTTCCTCTTCAAAATTCCAAATGCTCGTTCGACATAGCCGTCATCTGTTTCCCGTTGAAATGTTGTTTTGCACGCTGGTTCTTGCCTTGTGATACCTCAGGGTAAGCTTGAACTAAAATTGACCACTGTGGATAAATTAAATCCGCCAAAAAATACCCCATGTTATAGTTATTGTTATTGACGGTGAAATTTGCAACTGGAACATTTCCAAACTTCAGTTCTCTAAACAAAGGCGATTTATGCAAAATATTCATGTCGTTATTTGAACCCGGGAGTCCAAAAAAAAACATGCCATATCCAGCAATCATAAGAGGCCGTCGCTTCCCGCACAACAATTGGTTTTGCGTAGTGGCCCTTATACTGACATTGCCAAGCATAAGGGCATCCATGCCACACCAACTGCATGCAATCAAGGCTACCTAGCATTCCGGGAAAACCTCTCTTTTTGTTTTCAACTAGTAGTCGGTCAACATCATCTTGTGTTGGTTGTCGTAAAAAACGTGGACCAAAATGGTTGACTACGTACGATTTCGCAAAACATTTTGAAATTTTTGTATTATGTTGTTTATGACATACGACAATACTCATCAAGGGAATCCATAGGCACACCATAACCTATAATCCTTAGGGATGCAATGACCTTTTGTTCAGGACTATGTCCTCCTATGTTTAGTGCATCAAATTGATAGTTGAATTGAGGGTTTACCCAATAAAGCTCTCAATAACCCGCATGACCAAGTGTTGTGGCATGCAGAAACGATGTTGAAAATCTTCATTTGAGTACACATTTCTATTGCATAAAAAAAAAGAGTACACACTTCTATTAATAAAATAATCACGTATCATTTGTTGATGTCCTTCCTCTCACGTCCATCTTCTTGTCAATACGGCTCTTGGTTCTGGAGGTATTTGCCCTGCGTTTAGTTGTATCATAGCGTTGGTCATCCTTATCTCATCGTTTGAATCTTCATTCATTTCATCCAACCGATGCATAATTCCTTGAGCTTGTTGGAGCCATATTTCCCCTAACATTTGCGTTTCTTCATTTTCCAAATCAGGATCCATTTAATGAATGAAACGATTGAAAACAACTAATACGTTGAAGAAATTAAAAGATTTTTTTTGTGACAATAGAATTGATAGAAGTTGAGTGTGTTTGAAATCGGTGAATGAAGGAAAATTTATATAAATAAAAGAAAATATAGTCGTTGGGGTAAAAATAAAAAAAAAATCGTTGTCGTACCAGGTTGGCCTGGTCGTCCCAACATGAAAAGATCGGTTCTAACTGAGCCACTTAGCAAATTCCCCTCTACCAGAAAAACAATTTGCCTATCCACCTGTCATATTAAATTGGGAGATTTGTCGATACCACCGGAACGGTTACGATAATTACAACCTCCAGCAAGCAATAGGTAGGTGTCCCATATCCGAATATAGCAGCCATCCAAATAATACGCACATTTTCAAGAATCCGGATTTTATTATTCCACGTCACTCCTCTCCGAATCCTAAAGACCTAATTTTATTTTATTTTTATTTTATTTCATTTCCTAATTGAGCTGTTTTAAGTTCAAAGAAAGTCAGAAAGAAGAACCCAAATTGGAAATGAAAATGGAAGCGGAAGTGGAAGTGGAAGTGGAAGAGACTCTGCTTGGTGAAAATGAAGAAGATGTGGAACAGAAGGCTGCTGCTTTAAAGAAAAATGATGTTAATGAAAACACCCCACTGGAGATTATGTTGGAAAAGGGTAACAATTTTGTTGAAGAAATTTCATTGAATGAGAAGAATAAGGAAGACATAAATCATCCTTCATTGATTACTCAAGTCAGTGATACAAAAGAAGAAGAGATTTATGGAGATAATAGTAATGATAATCAAATGTCAACTGAATCTAATAAGAGGATAAAGAGAAGATGGACTAGTAAGGAAAAAAAAGATAGAAAGCTCTTCTTTTCTGACAATGCAAAGTCCATAAGTGAGTATATAAGCACATTACTTAGACCTAATTACTTAATTCATTAGTCTGTATTGATGATTTTGTTGTTTATTATTGTTTAGGGGAAGAAAAGAAGGTTAAAAAAAATGGAACAAGTAAAAAATGTTCATCAAATGGTGATGTTGTTAGAGTGAGAGAATTGATTACTTGTACTGATACAAAACTTCTAGTTCTTGATCTTAATGGGTTACTTGTTGACATTGGGAAAAAATCGCGTAAGAATCCGATAGCATTGTTAACTCAAGATGTTTTCTTTATTGATTATAGAGTTATTAAGGGTTAATTTCATTTTTTTTTCTTTTTTTGGTAGGTACTAAGAGACCCTTTTGTGATGAATTTCTCAAATTCTGCTTTGAAAGATTCCATGTGGGTGTTTGGTCTTCTAGAAAAAAGTATATCCAACCAACCTATGTTACATATATGTCTGGCTTTGATCTATTTCTCTTTTTGATTGAGCTGTGGAAGTAGTTTTGGGCAAATAGTGAGTCATTAGATAACCTTACTGGTTCAGCTCTTATTTTTAAAATTTGCAGGAGTAATGTGACTAATGTAGTTAACTATCTCATGGGAGATATGAAAGAAAACCTTTTATTTTGTTGGGTAAGTTCTCAATTTACTAATTTGTTAGTTGATTCATTTAATGCAGTCTGCGTTCAAGTTTTCTTTTCGGTCTTATTGATACTCTTGCTTCATTTATATTCTGGTTCTTGCTAAAACCAATTTCTGCTACATAGTTAAGATAGTGATATCCTATGTGCATTACATAAAACTAAAATCGGAATCCCATATAAAACTCATTTTGATTGAATCTCTATGTACTTTGTTATAATCCTGATACCTTGTCAATGTTGTCATGTCTGACTGACTTTTCTAGCTTGGCAGGATGTATCTCACTGCACTGAAACAGGTTTCAAACTTCTAGGGGACTGGTATAAGCCTTTAGTTTTAAAAGAGCTGAAGAAACTGTGGAATAAGCATGAACCAAATCTTCCATGGCAAAAGGGGGTCTTCAATGAATCAAACACGTTATTGTTGGATGATTCCCCCTACAAAGCTTTATGCAATCCTGTAAGCTATCTGCTTTTTACGCCTATTTATTTTCTGATATCGGGTTATTATATGTTTTTTGTTTCTATTAGTTGCTACTGTTTGTAATTTTATTTTCTTTGGATATGCAGCTGTACACTGCAATCTTTCCATCCTCATATACTCGAGAGGTACTAAATGACGATTCATTAGGTGAGAATTCTCTAATTCAAGACAATGTGCTGCTTTGAACTGTACTAATTCGAGAAAATGTGCTGCGTAGTCTGCATATGTTTGTAGAAATTACATGAGTTCGATGAAGAAGGATTTTGCACATCCAGTTGTAGGAAGTGGGTAGCGTCACCACAACATCTAGCTATTGTGGGGGTTGATGCAGTGGTGGTCTTGACCATATAAGCAAATGATAATCTAGTGATTTTACCTGTGTTTACATCTAGGTGTACCACTTGGAAATTGGACAACATTAGCTTACCATATGACATGGGCATATGATCTCTCTTGTTTTATCCATGGTTGGTCCACATATGGCCTTATATTTTCGCAAAGTTGACAGCCATTCTGAATTTCTCAGTCTTTCTAACAAGGCTAACTGCTTAATCAGTTCTCAATTTTTCACGTTGTTAGAATGATTCTCACATTTGCAATTTGCTAGCCAGGTCCAGGAGGAGATCTGCGGGTCTATCTAGAAAGTTTGGTTTTGGCTGGAAATGTTCAGAAATATGTGGAGCAACACCCTTTTGGTCAGCCTGCTATTACAAGCGGAGATCCCTATTGGGGTTTCTACCTAGAAGTTTTTAATGCTGTTGAAATGAAGATGAGGCAGCTGGATTTTTTAGAGTATCTCTAGAGCAGATTTAGGGACATTTTTGAAGGTCCTTTTATAATTATATAGGTCGAAGTTACATTAGGTTGAAAGGAAAATGGTGCTTTGAGGAAGCTCTTGCTAACGAGTCACTACTACAGTTAAGTGGGTTTTTGCAATTCTCGAAACAGAGTACTAAGCCAACATGGATTTAGAAAAGGCTGGCTTGAAAATGTTGTATTAGACGTTGTAGCGGTATTCCTCTAAAAAGCTGCCAAAAATAGTGTAGTGCCATATATACCCTGTTGATGGTTACCCTCTCTCCTCCACACATGATGCTTAACCACCATTCTGTAGATCGATTTCGAGTCTCGACAGCCAGGTATACACATGCAACTCAATTGTCCTACTTCTCCCTTCCCTTCATAATATTTATTTGGTATAGAAGTAAAGTTGTTCATGCTTTGCAGGGGTTTTTACCCTTGGTTTTGGTATCTTGTGGGCCTTCTTTTGCATGATTTTCTTGCATTATTTACACCTCTATGGCAGTAACTGTATGATTGTCTTTTTTTCTTGGTAACAATCTATGTGATTCATTCTTTTTTGTTTCCCAACCAATATCTCTGTTATTGTGACCATGAACTATTATGCTTTCAACCTCTTGGAAAATTTGTTCACTTGAACATATCTACTTCTTGGTCTAGATAACTGTATTTAACATCAGTTACTATTCCCAGTGGTAAAAGAAATATGTGCTAGTCGGCGTAACTTAGAGTTGCTGGAGAACAATATTCTAGTAGTTCAAGTCCCTGCTCTGACCATTTCCCAAATAAAGAAAGAAAAAAACACTTTGGGAGAATAGGTTGTAAGTACTGAACTTATAACTGAATTTATGTAGACATGGAATTAGGATGAACCTTAGCTAAACCAGTGACAAGTATTAGGTTTTTCACAGTCACATCATGGGTAGAAAAGTTTGTACGAAGAGAACAAAAAAACCGAACTTGGTCTCTTTGTGATTTTTATAACCAATTAGAGAGCTACTTATTGAATTCTATCCTTCTATTGGTTTGAGGATGTGAACTTGTTATCACTGGACAGTACAAGTGATCCATTGTTCAGATGATTTAAGTATCTTGAGTGATGCAATGTCACATTTTGTTCTTTAGGCTTTTAATTAGAAGATGAAAACCATTTTGTTACCATGTTAGTGCCATCATTGCTGTACATAATCGACTTTCCACTATTGGTGCTTGTACAGAAAACAGCATCTGTTCATCTAAATTCATAGTCTTCTTCGTCAAATGGGTACTTGTAAGTGCTACACATATAGTTTTGTCTAACAAAAAGTCTTCTCCAACATTTTCGTAACTCTAAACTTGCGCCAGATTTCCAAGTGGCATTATAATATATGTTATTTAATGTCGAGACTGCTAATATCTGCAACTTACTATTTCCTCGTCAGATATTCCTCTTAACATTTTGACAATTTTGCTCTGGTTATTTTTCGACTTTGTTTGTGGGAATTAGCTTCTGTCATAACTAAGTTTCTCTAATTTGACCTCCTTCGATGTTTTTATGTTATGTTCAAACATAAATATAAGGGAGATATGAGAACAAATTACTAACGACTTCCTCATTGTTGCAGCAAAGAAATTTGTGAAGCTGAATTATCCCACTATTAGTTCCAGTGGGGTGTTAATCAGATTTTGTTTACCAAATGAACTGAGACTCATCTGTTCCAGTCTATTTAACAAAATCAGGAAGACACCCTAAAACTCATGTGAAAGGTGGGCGATCATCGACCGCTATGTACATTTAAAGAGGTAAATCAGTGTCCTCTACAAGTCAAGGGTGGTATTGGGTGCTGTTTTTTGTTGTGTTTGTTTTAGCGAGGCATACTTATAACAAAGAGTGATGCAATGTTATGGGTTTGGGTGGTATAGTCACAAAGATTATCCATGATAATTCTGGAACTAGAGATATAGTGTGTTACAAAGGTTATATTGGCATTCAGTCTTGCAATTTCAGTGTTCGAAATCCCAACTTTATTCAACATTATTGGTTCTTTAGAAATTTATATTTTGGTGTTAAGTAGAAACAGTTAATATTCATGCGACATGTTTGACAGTCTCACAGTAAACATGTGGTTATGGGTCCTTAGTTACTAGCTCACATTCTTAGAAACAAGCAATCTGACATCTGTCGTTGGATGAAAAGGTCCGAGTCATTTTTCTGTAAAGAAAAATAGTCGATTAATGTTGATTTTCAAATGGTGCAGAAGCAGCATAGTTGATTTCTGTTTGCATTCATCTGTTGATCAAAATAACTGCGAAACCAGAAAACTTAAATGCAAGTGCTTGATTTGCTGCATATCATAGTTTACTTGCTGTTCGTCGAACGTAACAGTTGTATTGCCGGAAAGTAAATAGTTCGATATAAAGATTAATAAATTGGTAAACTAATTAGCAAGTGAAATGTGGTCGTCGTGTGGCACATAGAGTTGAGCAAAGAGGGAAGATTGTGAGTGAAAAGGTCAATAGAACCGCAATCAGGTGGCTGGGTCATCTTTCATACGCCCAAATCCAGTACATCGTCATCCTTGTTGCCGCAGCTCATGTACCTCGTTTCTTGTTTGATTAATTCCTGGCGTGAGATGCAAAAGACTATCGTGCATGATCCCAGAGGCATTTCAAGTTTGTTTGATTAATTCCTGGCGTGAGATGCAAAAGACTATCGTGCATGATCCAGAGGCATTTCAAGTTTTACGAATGCCGAGTCCCAAATAAATATTTTACAATACGGTACTGGTGACATCATTTCTTTCCAGAGTTTGTCCCAAGTTCCGCCAAGTTTGAATGGTTTACATGGTATATATGGAGGTACTTAGCAAGGTTATACTTGGCCTGGGGCATTCAATTATATGAGTTTTTTGCTTTCCTTCGTTTGGCCTTTTGTTTATTGTCATTATTAAATAATACTCCATCCGTTTCAACAAAAATGTTACTATTATTTTTTCATTTGGCCTATTTTTAGACTAAAATAAAAAAGTGATAGTAACATTTTTGTTGAAACGGAGGGAGTAGTTTAGTAAAATGAGTTGTTTAGATGACTAGAGTTTTTTCATGTGACATTTTTAAGCAGCTTCACATGTTTTCTCAAATTTGTTGAGCTATCTTATGCCCATTTTAGATCATATCATCACCATCACAGGGCTCACATTTAGATTCTATATATATTCAAAGTATCATTTCTAAGATTTTTGTTTAAGCTATACGGAACTTGGAAACTTCCAACAGGTCAACAACATAACAGTTGTATGTGTCTACCACTCCTTTCACATTCAAACAAGAAACCTGTTTGTCTCATTATTCCACAGAGAACAGGACGAGTGAAACTTGGTACGCCTTTATTAAGAAAATTAATTCAACATTCTGCCCACATCAACTCGCGTTGGCTATATATATATGGACCTGTTATGGTCCCAGAAGAGGACTTTCATGATGCAATAGCTAATTGAGCAATACTGTAATCTGGTAGTAGTGTAAAAATAAAATAAAATATAATATAATATAATAATGTACAAATATGGTTATAATTTTTTATTTTTTATTGCCAATAATTACGATTATTCATGAAAATAATCAGTGTGCTCAAAATACTCCAAGGCCTCAAGCTCCCCTAAGAAAAGTTTAAACCTTAAGAAAATCAAATTTGAAAAACACCATCAGTCAGCCAGGGTATGATAATGTTTCACGTAGCTAACCACTCGTATCTCCATTGTAGTCCAGCCCGGTTAGGATACCTGGCTTTCACCCAGGCGACCCGGGTTCAAATCCCGGCAATGGAACGCTTCTTTTTGGCTGTTATTGTTTGCTACAACTGTTTGGTCCTATGTTTCTCTTACATAATTTTGGTATGTACTTTTTCTTGAAACTGGTAATTACCTAGCTCGTATTTAGTTTACTTTTATTCTTTATTTAATTTTTTTTACCTAATTAATAGTTACTTTTTTTTTACTAGGTGCTTGGTGGTTAACATTTAACGGAATTTGCTTATTGCCGAATTCCACAGAAGGTTACCAAACTCTAAACTTTCATATACTCAAAAGAGTCGTTGCTTGTTGGTGATCCTTTATAACCTCTTCTTTTTGTGTTAATGGAAGAATTTAGCAACCCCTGTAATAGCCTTGTGATCAACCATGTTTTTCTATTACAATGGACAAGTAACTACTTAGGGCAACTGTAGCGGTTGGACCATACCAAAGAGCAAATACCAAATTTGTTTGCTCTTGAAAAAAAAAAACAGCGGTTTGAACCCTAAATATGATCTTACGCTTATCTAAAGAGGCGTTTGTTAACGAACGCTACATTAGAATAACGTTAGATTACAGAGACGTCTGTGTAGGGAGACGTTTGCTGTTTGACGTTCACTAGATAAGCGTTTTGAACCCTAAGGATCAGACGCCCTTGTAAAGGAACGTTGACGCTGCGTTAACAAACGCTCACCTAGTGGAGCTTCTAGTGGATCTTGCCTAAACGCTCACCTAGCAGAGCTTCTAGTGCCCTAAACGCTCACCTAGAAGAGCTTCTAGTGCTGGTTCCTAAACTACTTGAGGATAAACGCTCATCCACTTGAACGTTTACCCTGCCGACGCTCATATAGGGGAGCGTGATCACCATTATTGCAAAACGTCTTCTTAACATAGCGTATGTTAATCTGGCGCTGCTTCAAGGGGACGTTTTAGTCACACGCTCTTTTAATACAACGTTAGAGCACACGCTTTTATGAGTGAACATTTCACTAGACGTCATTCTGCAACGACGTTCGTGTTTAGAAGCGTTCTCCTACAAAAACGTTTAAGGTTAACGCTGTGCTAGAAGAGCGTCCAACTAAATTTAGGTTTGATCCGGTTGGTGGACCAAATATGCTCGGATACTGTTCAAAATCTCGACTAAATTCTATATATGATCGCTCGTTGCGCCTCACTTTCACCGACCAAAGAGTAAAAATGGTCTTTACTCTTTGGTATGATCGACCGCTGCAGTTGCCCTTAGATATAGTATAGTTGATTGACCGAAAGAAAGAAATCACGGTATTATAAGTAATAAATGATGACCTTGTAGATGATATTTTTTTCTTCCTTTTATTGTTTCGATTGCTACATTAAGAACACTTTCCAAGTATAAACTACAAACAAACATTACTTAATTTTTGCTCCCCATCTAAAACTATAAATAGAGGCCTCGTATTTGCATACTAAATCAATTTCAAGCACATATCATTGTGAAGGATAATAGTCCCACATTGCTAATATCCCTATAATAAACTTAAAATATAGTATGGAAGGGCCACTCCACTCATTGACAATTGGTTTTGAGTTGGATGCCCGCAGACTTTAACAATCATTAACTCTAACAGGCAAGCTGTAGTAGTTAAAAGTCATGACAGCTTCTAACGCCACAACATTGGTTCTTCTTTTTCTCATTTTCGCTACCATGTTTTCTCTTCACCAAGGTATATATTTCACTTCGTATTCTTATTTCTTGTCTCTTTAATTTTTTATAGCCTGTTTAAATAACATTTAAAAAATTATTTTTAACTTTTAAAATAAAAAATATCAAAAATTAGTTTGGATACATAATTTTATAATAATTTTTAAAAATAAATAGTTATTTTTTTTATTATAAAATAATATATTTTTATTTATAATTTCTGGTTCCGGTATCTAAACACCCTGTTAGTTTTTCTTGTCTTTTTTTAAACAAGTTGTCTTTTGTCTAAATGTTTTAGCTTTTTTATTTCGGTTTTATAATATGACAACAGGAAGCAATGTCATGCCAGAGTCTTCGGCTGCTGCGGGTGTCACGGCAGAGTCCTCGGCTCCAGACGCTGCGAGTGCAATTTATGGAGATCGAAAGATAAAAATCAGTCCGTGCATAAGGTGCTGGAGTGGCGAAAAAGTTAGTCTAACGAAGGATTGTTGGTGTTGTCAGACTAATACAGATGATGCATGTTGGAAAGTCCAAGCGGACTGCCTTGCTAGTTACAAATGGAATTAACTCATCATCATTCAGCATTAGAGAAGCCCAGCTTTTTAGTACAAACTAGTTTACTTTATTTAAACACATTTTTTTTTATGTTACTTTTCCTCCCTCAATTAATTAATTGGGCATAATTTACATGTGGATTTATTTAATTTAGTTGTCTGTTTTTTTTTTTTTGGTGATGAGACATCCAGTACATGAATAATTGCATTGAGCCAATCTAACTGCAACCATGAGGGGACATGTATTCTGTACTGCAGTGGCCCAGCCCCTTTCTCCTGCAGCGAGTGAATCAAAAAATTCAAAATATTTTCCGATTACAAATTGACTTGACCGTGTAAAAATTATTTTGTTGGTGACAATCACTCCCTATAAGCAAAAATGGTTGCTAATAAGAAGACCAAATTGTACTAACTACGGTACCAAGTTAGTCGCCTGTATTTGGTCAAAGTAGATTACTTTTGAAGATTTTTATCTTCTTCACTGTCTTCGTTGACAAGTTAAAATTGTTTCAAAAATAAAATAATAATTTCTCCATCCAAGAATAAATGGTCTATTCATTTTTAAATTTTATCCACTAATAGGTGATCTATATCATTAAATAAGAGAATATTTCTAAAACTATCATTTTAATTGATTATTTTAGTATAAGAAATATGTATAATTTGATAGTTATGTTTATATTCGTATATATATGTTTTAAAATAATTTTTAATGACATAAAGTTTACGAATATATATGGTATATTCTGAGAGATAAATCATTTATAAATTTTACTAATTATTATCCATAAGGTTTTAATTATTAAAAATACTTAAAAATATTTCTCCCTTCTCTTTACCTTAAGAATTATGCAAACTTAGACTAGATCATCTATTCTTGGACGGAGAAAATATGCACACAATGCTATTATCACTTTCAGTTCAATAGCCATCGACCTTTGTAGTAATGTAAAATTATGTTCAGGTATTGATATGCTTAAAACAATTGTAGCAACCAAATGGAATGCTTTAAAGGCCAAAAAGCCAGTTTGCAAACATCTGAAAAGCATCTAGAAACCACTAAAAAATAAAGCATATGTACATTCTTTACTAAGAAACCGATGATACCAGTGATTAGTTTGAAATTTTTTAGCACCAAATTTATCAAGACGACCTGAGAAATAAAATACAAAATTATTGTATTCACTGTACAGAAGAAGAATCTTGCACAGTATACCTGGATACTTTTTTTCATGGTTCAATGATTCATCGAAAAAGAAAAGACATATCTTGAACACTTTGATTTGAACATATCTAAAAACCAAAATCTTCTTTAAGGAAAAAAAAAAGCAGGCGGTGGTGAATAACACAACACCCATCCTCTCAAACTCAAGGTCTCACTCCACAGTACTGTCGGCGTTGGTTCGTTCTCTCCAAATAAATGCTTTTTAAAACTTAAAAAAAAATTCATATATTTTTCTCTTTACAGTATAAACCTCCATCTCATTAGTCATTACTCATGACTCGTTACTACATTTATTATTTTCTCTTGAAATCCTCAAAACCCATTGACGTTTTCTTCTTCTGAAATTTTAATTCCTAAACCGTTTCTCTTTTGAATGTAATGTTAGGGTTTCTTAAATAACCAATTTTTGAGAAGAAGCCAGAGATTGAAAAAGGAAAAATGGGGGTGTTAGGAGAATCATGGTGTTTTTGTAATGGAGGTGGAAAATCAGAGAGAATGAAAGGTAGTATTTTTACTAGTAAAGCTCCAGCAATGGCTAAAGTATGTGGTGGTACTGGGTTTTTAATCCATAGAAATCTACTCTTAACTACTCATATTAATCTTCCTTCTGTATCTGCTGCTGAAGAAGCTGAAGAGATTCGATTACAACATAATGTTGCTGCTAGACTTGTTCCTCATAGGTTAGTGCTACTACTATTCCCTTTTCACTTCTTGTATGTTAGATCTAATTGGAATCATGTTGTTCTGTGATGGTTTTTGAGCAATGTAGGCTAGAATTTAGATCTAATTGAAGTTGTTGATGCTTTGGGTTTGTTTTTCCCTTTTCAATGTTGTCTTATTAATTGAATTTTTTTGCCTTTTTTTATGGCTTGAGGGTGTAAGATTTGTTGTATTGTGTTGCATTGCTTGTTAAGGGTTTGCTTTTTAGCTGTTGAAATGCATATTGAAAGGGGTATCTATCAGCTTAGGTGAAAGTTGGGGCATTTGATACTTGTGAGTTGTGAGTCCTTTGAAATTTGTGAACTGTACATGGGAAAACCAATATACACATGATTAAGGATTACATGATGTAATTCAACGGCAGTATTGGTTCTGAGGCTATTTGTGGTGCAAGGATATGACTTGAACATATCAGCATTTTTATCTGTTATTCAGATAAGTTAGGCGAACAATTATAGTCGCAAACTGTATTGTTCATGAGAAACTTCATAGTGACCAAGTTAGTGATTAAAGCAGTCTTACTTGTCTTCCCGAGTCACTCAAAGAATTGAAGTTGCAAAAAACTTAAGTGAACTTAAGTGAGGTAGGAGCTACATAGCGGTTAAAAAGAATAAGAACAGGTTTTACTGTTATTTAGGTAAGCTCTTATCAGAATGCAGATGTTGCATAAAGTAAGACTTTCAGATATGGTTAACATTTGTTATCGAATTTTAAACACTGCCCAAAATTTAAGTATAGAATCTAAGATAATTAACTATTAGTGACTTAATAACTGCCTAAATGTATATGAGGAGGGTTCCGTTGGCATGTTTAAATTGATACTGTGGTTACAATCTATTGTGGAGCTCACATGGTCATGAACTAAAGTGTGACTTTTGGTGTAGATGCTTTTCTCATCTTAGATTACCTACAGAATAGAAATTCGAAAAGTTGATTAGTCTGCGAATTATATCATCCGAGTCCAACAGTAAAATGAACAACCCATCTACCGTTGAATTTCAAACCATTAGGTGGTAACGTCTCATGTCTTTAGAAAAAAAAACAGCTTCTAGTTAATCGTCATCTGGTCTCACTAGTCTGACAAAGTCAAATTTGTCAACTCCACATCATTTTAAGCATGTCAATGGAACCTCCCTCCGTTATATTAAGGAAAAGCTTATTAAATCCCTAGTTTGGTTCACTCATCTTACTGAAGAGAAATAAAGTAATTAGGTCAACTTATGCTTCTTTTCTTAAAATACAGAAGATCAGGAACCATACAGTACAGGGAAGAGTCTAGGATGTGTAGCTTGGAGTACCACAGAATAAAAGCAGCAGTCCTTTAAGAAATGGCTTAACTAGAAAGACTTACTTGCTTAAGCTGACAATCTGTGAGCAGATGTGATCTTCCCTACATCAAACTTTTCTAAAAAAGGTCCGCTAAAAAATTATTTGCAATGGGTATCATTGAGTAAAAGAACAGCCAGTGTGTATAATAGCTGATATGCATGATAACTTGTTAATGTTTGTTCACCTTCTTGAGAGTAAGTAGTTGATGCTTGTTAACCTTTTTGTGGTTAAGTATTGAAAGAATGATTAATAAGTTTTTCACTTTCACCTAGAAAATCAGCATTGGTAGCCAGAGATGCCCTCATTGTTCACCGCAGCAACGTGCGATAATAATAGCATGATTATAAGTTATTATTATTCTCTTTCATGCAATGGTTGCAGAAAATACTTCTGGAAAAGTTACCATTTCCAATTAAGACTTCTCCAGTTATAGACATGTTTCTGACTTGAAGCTAAAGCCTAAAGCCACCTATCGTAATAGAAAGACCTTAGTTAGAAAAAAATAGAAAGCAATGAAAAGTAAAAGCACGACTGAGGATTACAACTAGAATGGTAAATACATCAAATATCAAATCCAAATGTACCCTAAAATCACATTTTGTAATGTCATAAATTATGAAGTCTTTATTACTTGTTTAATTTACAGTCTGTGGAACTGGGAAATTTGATATTGGTTCCCCTCGCATTTCTGTCTGGTCACAGGTTTTTCATCACCAGCTCAGTTCTTGATCTTACAATAGTGGGATTAGATGCCATGGATGGGGATTCAGTTTCACAAAACCAGCAGCCTCATTATATAAAGACCTGCTCAAATCCATCTCTGGATTTGGGATGTGTCGTTTACCTTTTGGGCCACACAGAAAAGAGGGAGTTGACAATTGGTGAAGGAAAAGTGGTAATTGCCACTGATAATCTTATAAAACTATCAACAGATGGAATAACATGGAGCCCAGGATCTGCAGGTTTTGATGTTCAAGGTAACCTAGCTTTCATGGTCTGTGATCCCATGAAGCTAGCTTCTTCTCCAACTGCCAAATCTTCATCCACTTCAACATCATCGTCACCGTCCTCGTGGAAAAAAGACCATCCAATGCAATTTGGAATCCCAATTCCCATAATTTGTGATTGGTTAAACCAGCACTGGGAGGGAAGCTTAGACGATCTTAACAAACCCAAACTTCCACTCATTCGACTAATGTCCTCTGGACAAAAGAGTGACCATTCTTGTGCTTCTTTCACCCTTCGTCAGGTTTTCAAACCAACTGAGGGTGAAAATGATGAAACACCATCATCATCAAATATCATTTCAAAACCCAGAAATCAACCTGGACCTAGCTGTTCCGCCTCCGGAAATATATGCCAAGAGGAAATCTTTGTTTCTCATGAGCAAGGAATTCCAACTCCAGAGATCTATGAATCACCAAGATTGACTTCAGTTCCATTTCATAGGAAAGAAAATAGCAACTCACACATCCAACTTTTGGATATAAATTTCCCTCCCAGAAGTGTTCCGAAATCTATAGTTCTTCCTGTTCCCATCAAACGCTTGCCTCCTAGTTCAGATGAGAAGCTGCTGGCCCCATTGAACAACAATCTGTCAAGACAAGAACAAGATGCTCTAGGGCAACCATGTCTTGCAACAGATGCTGATATTATCTCTACTGGTTCAGTCAATGAAGATCGAAGTGAAGTCCAGTCTAGTTCATCTCCTATACATGTTTCGCGTTTCCCGTATGAGATGGAAGGTTTCCAGGGCGATTATAGTAGTGATGGGGAAACAACAATGTACTCAGCCGAGACTATGGAGAGCAGAAACTACACTAGTCCTAGAGAGGGAAAGTTCCAGCAAGTGGGTAGAAGCCAAAGTTGTGTGAATTACAATAGAAGAAGTTCATCTGCTGAAAGAAATCCAATAACACGAAATTCAGCCATGGAAAAGCAGCAGAGTTTCATCCCAGGAAGAAAAACTTATTCACATGGGGCTTCATCTCAGAGAAGCCATGATTTTCACAGTCCTACTGTTTCCTCGATCATAAAAAGAAGGATTAATAAGGAACCTATAATTAGACCCCGACAAAACACGGTTCAAACCTCTCCAAGATGGAACTTTTAATTGATTATCGGGGTGTAGAATTCATCAAAATCTGTTTGAAGGCCTGCAAATTTACGGCGACCTGTTGTAATTGAAAGATCTGTGACTAATTATGAATTGTATTGTCCAAACAGATAATGAAAACAATACAGGACAACTGCTTATATAGAGCAGATGGATTGAACAGGAAGACTAGAGGTGACCTGGACACAACACATGACCCATTACACATGTCAGACTATAATTGGTGTAAAATGGGAAGTAGAGAATAGGCTACAATAAGGTGTTCTAACAGTAATCATCGTCTTTTATGTGACCATTTTTTGTTTCCTTTTTGTGATTTGTATGTGCAGAATGATCTGAAGTTGAATAAAGAAAATTCAGCCAGATTGTGTAATACAGCTGCTCAGGAAAAAAAAGGTATTTATCTCAATGCCCCTGCTTCCAGCAACTGGTTTTCTTGATGGAAATAGTTAGCTCTTTTGAAATTATATTGCAAAGATTAGGGATGCTTTTGTTACAATCAGTTCATATCTTTAATGGTATTAGAAATTTAGAATGTTTCTCACCGTGTCTAAACTCATGTAGATTGAAGGCACCATATAATAGAATTATCGATTTCTTGTGGATATCCTTGCTTGTCAAAACATACATGCGCACAGGTTTAAAACAAGTTTCTTTTTATGTTGCTGGTGTTTGAGAAGCATGTCTAGGTTCTTGGTTGCTAATCTATCAACCCTTATCCTCATCTTGTAACACTCATCATTGCATTATAGCCAAATTATGGTGAGATGTTGTATAACTAATAATGTTACTATTTATAAAGTTCGCAATTGAATTGGTACTTTTGGTTTAGGAATCTTATCTTCAGCTTTATAGATCCATAATGTTCCCTAGTCTGAATCTTAGTTTTGTCATCTAGCAATACTGCAACTAGAGAACTGAATATTGTTAAGTAGCAGATCTAAATGAGCATAGTATGAAATGAAAGTTAATAATAAAACAGTGAAATAAATGGGGCACAAGACTGCAGCACGCTGCCCCTATCATTCTGCAGAAAGATATGCTTCAATTGCCTGGTTCCCAAATTTGTGTTCGAGCATGTTGAACTAATGATACTTTTCTATTTGGTCTCATATCAAGTAAGTAGGGCACAGGTCACAAGGGTCCTACTCCGCAAAGGTCAGGACTTGGGACCTTTTGTGTCAGTTTGGCCATTTGGGTAGGTCTTCCGTTACAAAGTCGAATGAAACTATCCATGCTATGTTGTGCACACTGTACAGTAACTCGGATGGTGCAAAGATTGCATGCCTGCCGTTCTTAGTACACCGTGTTAATTTCTTGATATTTTTTAATGGAACAAGATTGCATAAAGTAGCTAAGTACAAGTCTCCAGATTCCGGCAATTTGAAACGATTGCTCGGATCCATGTGAGTATGCAATCCGAGCAATCGTTCGATACCCAACTCAGTAGATAGGGTTAAACATTCAGATAGCCAGGGTACTTCCTCCAGTTGAAAAATTGTCATGCCAACCAGACTACAGGATACCAGAGCCTAAAACTCTTATACCTAGGCCGTATATTTTGGCTTCTGTGTTGATCTCGAAATCTGGCACTATAGCCTATTATCACTTGTCCTCTACAGTGGTCAACAGTCAGTCAAGATTCAATTTTCAAAGGACAGCATACATTGAGAAAATATCATTTGTTTTTGTCTTCCAAAAAATGCTGGTACAACTGCAATTCTACGCTGCCCAAAGAGGGAGTTTTATGGTGCAAGATCCTTCAATGATGTCTTAAACACATGCAATACAGCAAGAGTTGAGTGTGGTCATCATGAACCATGAAAAAGCCCTTGATACTACAATCTTTCTGGGATCTAATCTTCCAGATGCAAAAATCTTTCTGAGATTAATATATATGACATAATTCAAATCAAATCCACCATTAAAGGAGTTTGGTAATCCAAGAGCTTGACAAAATTTTCGAAACTCCATTCAAACAACTCTCATCCTTGGTAAACTGATTGAAAAAATGCCATTTGTGTGTGTTTTCAAATGTTTATTTTAATAGACATATATTCAACAATCCGCTCAAAAATAATGAAGATGTTTGGGGAGTGCGGCGTGTACCATGCACCCCATCATGGCTCCCAGTGTTTCGAGAAGCCAGGTACCTCCAAATTTATACCCAATTTTTTCACCTCGTAAAGATACTGGTCCATGGATATTTATCCAGAACCCATCACAACACCCTAAGAATTTTCTATTCCAAGATAAAGAGTTCTGATTGGTACCGTGCCATTGGAAAGAAAGTGGGGATTGGGGTATGCAGTAGCTTCGACAATATCCCCTGCCTGCACTGACGGGGTGGAGTGCGGAACAAAGTGTGGGGCTTGAGCCTCCTGACATGTGTTGTCCTACCCTGATGTTGACGAATGCATAGTGATACATCAGTCATCAGTCCCTAAAGACATATAGACACTAGTTTCACCATGAGATATCCCAGTTGATCCTATAGATAGGATAAATATAAAACTTCAAAGACTAAAGAAAGAATATATATAAAAGGTACCAAAGCAAAAAGAGCAAAAAACACTCTTGCCTCTCTTTATTCTCTTCTTACTCTTTCTTCTTCTACTTCTACTTCTAGCTAGCTTTATCAACTTCATACTTGGAAACAACTCACTAGTGTTTTTCATACAACCATGGCAAGAAAAGTGAGATGGAGACAAGTGGTGGTGATGATGATAACAATGGTTTTGATGGTTCAAGGAGCTGGTACTCCGACTTGGTGTGTTGCAAGAAGCAATGCAAGTGAACAACAATTACAAGCAGCATTAGATTATGCATGTTGGGCTGGTGCAGATTGTACACCAATTCAACCAGATGGTCTTTGTTATTTACCTAATAATCTAATTGCTCATGCTTCTTATGCGTTCAATAGCTTCTTTCAAAAAAGATCTTCAGCTCCTGGTGCTTGTGAGTTTGCTGGTTCTGCTACCATTTCCATGACTGATCCAAGTAATAATCTTTTTTACTTGTATCCTAAATGGGTTTTTTGATTTTTCCTTTTGTCTGATTCTTCTTCTAATTTTCAATCTTGTTTTCTTGTTTAGGTTATGGATCTTGTGTATACCCATCATCTTCAAGGTACGCATGCCTTTACTTTCATATATATATATATATATATATGTTACTATTTTGAGGCTTTATTAACATTTATTTGTGCAACCCCTTCCTTAAATTCCTTGAATTCATTGTGCATTCTGTTTCTTGATGTCATTGTGTTTTAGACCACTTCACATATACTCCCTCTAAATTACAGTTCAACTTGAAAATCATGCACCTAATGAATTAGCCCCAAAAAAGAAAAGAAAAGGAATTTATTCTTCATTCTCATGAATCACTATCAGTCTATCAGATTATGCACTTTTGAGCTGGAAAACAAAATCAAAGTATTATTTTATCTAAAAAAGCTCTTTTTAACACTTATATATTATTCTCATTTCTCACTGAGTTGTGGCTATTCCATATTTTTTTCCATCAACTAAACAAAAACAAAATCAAAATTTTACTTAATTAATTAGGAATGGTTTTGGGTATTTTTTTCTTTCTACTATGAACAGGTAGTGAATCTCTTTGACCATAAAAAAGGGTTAATTGGTGGGTGGGTTTTTGTTTTCATATGTAGTTTGTGTTCCGAATGTCTATTTGCATGTAGAAAGTTGCTTAATTTTTCTTTCTTAGTATTAGTACCATGATCCCTAGAGACTACACCAATCTCGGTAACTCGAGATCTGTGCTGTCTGTAATGTATACTTGAGATTACAATATTGATTCATGATCTCCATACTACTGTGTCACTTGATACTGATGACACAAAACTAGGGAAAGTAGTAGTCTTGTTATCCTCCCGAGGGAGGAGACAAGGGAGATGATAGTTTAAGCTAAGTATTTAATGTAAACTGTCTTATACTTAAGATATGTGCTTAACATGCTGGATCATGTCAGCAGGCTCGTTGTTCATATCAACCTTGCAGTTCGTTGCATGAGTTTTAGTTTGAAAATGATAGACTTAGTAGATATGCTGTGGGACTGGGTCCCACTGTTTGTCCCCATATACTTATGGGTGGGATTCTAAAACCAACCACTGCTGATGAGGGGGTTGGATTTCATTCCATGTGTTTGTCGGGTCTGTCAATGCTGGTTTTGTTTCACTAATGCTTGTTGACCGAGGGATTCTCTCGTGTGAGAAAAAGGGTGGAACTTATTTTAAACTTTTCTTATCCTAATGGTAGAAATACTGTCCAAACTACTTTTGGATTTTTTCACGGGATTTTTTTTTGGAGAATCGTCGATCACTGTAGGATCATTTTTATAGTTTTGAATGATTCACGGATTTTTCAGTGGATTATTCCTTGAGAAAATTTAATGGTGGTTTAGGAAGTGATGTTATTGTTGGACTAGTAATTGGCTAAAATGGGTTCCATTAGTCTTTTGCATGAGATAATCCTCGAGAGAAATTCATTGGCCAATCTAGCATTTTTATGAGTCAAGATAAACAATTAGTCTAGACAGTCTGTCTTTTTAGACGACCCCGAAACCGTCTATTCACAAAGAGTGGGCTCC
>JAJJMC010000939.1:1576647-1614256 GCA_023531435.1 Papaver californicum
GTTATATAAGACTTACCGGTCAATGACATTCACAGTCTAGATTCAAGGTTGTTCTGAAAAAAATCATGTGAAAATTTCCCTCATAAAATTGGTGTCAATTTATTGATCTACAGTTTGTGTGGAAACTCCTTCCAATTTTTTTTACTGTAAGGTCCAGTTTTGGGGTGTCTCTTTTAGACAAGAGCAAGAAGACTAATTGCCTTTTGTGGTGTCTGCCTAGAAAATATTATTATGAAAAATTGATCAAAGAAGAAACCATTATGAAAAGGTTATGTTTTACTCGGTTGATAACTCTTTCAAATAATAATATGTTTTGGTCGGACATTTCGAGAAAGCAATAAGTCTCTCTCTTTTTCCTCTAAAAGATGTTATTTATCAAAATTTACCTCCCTTTTTTTTTCTCGAAATTGTAGTATATTAATAATGATATTCTTGTTTGCATTGTAGTATATTAATAATGATATTCTTGTTTGCCCCGGTGGTGCAGAACCATATCTTACTTTGTAGACATGATAGTATTGTTAAACGATACAGTAACATAGTAACATAGTTTAAGAGTGTGAGGGCTGAGATTCTATGTTTGTGAATGTGTGAATAAAACCTCCTGATTCTACATGTGGGTTGACATATCATACTAGAGTATCACTCAAGTGAAGCTAGGATCAAAAACAAGAGGAGAGCGAAGCTAGGATCAAAAACAAGAGGAGGCAGGAAATAAAATCTCATTGTATGAGGACAAAGTGAATACAGTGTTCAATTGATGGGTGTTAGTGTAATGATATATATAAATAACCCTAAACACCTAATGGACGTGTTCACACACTTGATCTAAGCTGTTTTTGCCTTTGGGATCACTATATTTACGTATTTAGGATCTCATTCTTTAGCTAATCTTCTTTAGATAATCATCAAGTGGTCAACTGTTAAGCGGTATTCACTATCACTTAGTGTCATGTATAAGATTTGTGGATGGTAATCATGTCTGTTGTTTGTCTAGTTCATTTATATTTATGCGAACATCATTAAAGACCAAGATCTTAATACATGGGTATATAAGTCAGTCTAGTTCATTTTTGTCGTGTGTAGGATTCTAGTCTTTAGATGGACATCAGTCATGGGGCAATATTGGACAATTTAGAATTATCACTAATTTTTTTAGATGGATCACGAGTGTAAATTCTTTGGGTGAGCTCAGTTGGTCCCAACATGGACATAAATTTTTTATTCAATGAACACGGTGCAGAGATTATTTAAAGGCTGAGATTTATATATGTAGAGATATGAGGCTATTGACAAATGTATCCTGTAAATTTAATATCATTACAATTTCGTGTTTATAGGATTCCAGCCTTTAGATGATCGTCTCCTAAGTAATTTGGCGAACATATAATTTGATAATTTTACTTGTTAGATGGTTGTCATGTACGTTGTTGGGCTATATGTGTGTCCCCCCAGTCCTTGAGTCTTCGAAATTTGGACTTTGATTGCTGCACAAGCCCATGAAGAAAAGTTCATATTAACTTCAGTAGAGAAGTCTTTACAATAGTTGATGCTCAGGGACTCGGGGTCAAATGTTAAAAGAAGACTCCTTATCTGCAGGCTTCTTCTAAGAATATCTTGAAGGTCTATGTGTATGAGGAAGCTTTATTAGCCTGAAAAACCTCTTTCCCTTCTGTAGAGTCTGTTATGGTCTGTTGTTGTAACGATAGTTTTGAGCTCATTGCATCTACTGAATTTTTGCCTCGGCATCGACCAACTTTTATCCTCATTTTCATTTAAAACGTTCTCTCTGGCTGTAAAACTGCTGGATACCTTGATAGAGGAATTAGCTTGAAAAAGAACATCTAGTGAATGGAAAACTACACAATTTACTTTGTGTAGTTATTTTTGGTCTTGTATTCCTCGGAATAAAGAAATGGAAAATGCATAACCCTTTTGTATAATTGTTTTTAGACTTCTTTTTCTTGTACTTTTGAACAAATTAGTTAGTTGATTTCTACCTGTCAAAAACTTACCTAATGTTGCTAAGTTCAGTTGAAGTTTTGTCTGTACTGACTTTTTATTCTACTGCGATCATTAACAGTACTGCAGGAGGTGCTGGAGGCATCGGAGGTCCAGGTGGTGGTGTTGGAGGCACAGGTGGAGGTGTTGGGGGTACCGGTGGTGGTGTTGGAGGCACAGTTGGAGGTGTTGGGGGTACAGGTGGTGGTTTTGGAGGTACAGGTGGTGGTTATGGAGGAGGTGGAGGAACAGTTACACCAGGAACAGGAACAGGAACGCCGATAATAAATCCTCATACGCCACCGATGACTCCATCAACACCAATTTATGGAGGTGGAATTGGAGGGTTTACACCAGGATTAGGTCCTACAACTGCAGGGACAACATATGGATCTGCATCAACATTGCTTAGGCCTTCGGTTTCTCCTCTAATCATGGTTTCTTTAATTGTAGTACTAGTGTATTCACTCCTCCTTAAACCATATGGACTTTATTAAGGTAGATAGCACTTCAGTTCTCTTTCTTTTACTATTGGGGATGTAGAGGGTAGAATATTTTAGTCAACAATTTTGAGTTTTTCTTGGGTTTCAGATGTAAGTTACTAGGAACTTTGATCTCCTACACGGCTACACCTACCTCTGTATTAGCTTCCATATATATATATATATAGTAGTAGTAGTACTACTACTTATTTTTGGTTTTGAAGTTCACAATTTTGTCTTCAATCTTGTATGCTGGGAACTTTTTTTCCCACAAGGACTCAGAAGCACAAGTCAGTGACGCTAGGTCAAATTTGCCCATAGTTACGGGTTGTTTTTTTTCTTTTACTGACTCGATAGATTCGTATGAATGTGATTCATGATTTAAATATAATAAAAAAATATTTATTATAATTAGATATATATCTCGGCAATCAGAAAAATAAATAATCTAATATCTGGTTCTGCCCGAATCTGATTTAGATCGTAAATTAGATTCAAACAAACACGGTGTTAATATTGTTCGGATGTTCGTCACCGAGAAGCACCCGAACAATCAATGTTGCCTAGGATGGCAGTCAAAGTCAAATAACAAAGACTGACAGAGCGATTTCTGAGTTCCACAACATAGTGAGGTTCGCCACAAATGTCTTGTCACAGATTCCATCTCTTCTTCTTCTCTCCAGTTTCAACACTTAATTTTGTTCGTCATCTGCTACCAACCCATTACTCAGTTCCAATCAAATGACTTCATCTTTGTTACCTCTACATAATACCTCAAATTTCTCCACAAAATCACATAAATTTCATTCATTTAAACGAAATACTCAAACCCCATTTCTCATTTCATATTGGGGGTTTCTCAAAACCCAGAAATTGAATTCTCATATAGTAAGATCTTCTTCTTCGTCATTTAGGTTAATTTCATTTTTTGGTAAAAATCAAAGTGTTATTTCTGAAGAAGCAGCAGCGGAGATTGAAGATGGGGTTGCTGAAAGTAAGCAGCTTAATGTTGAAATTGGAGACCCTCCTCCAATGATTCTTCCTGTTGCTAAATTAAAATCCAATAATCAACTCTTCTTTCTCTTGGCTTTCATTGCTGCCTCGGTATTTATCTCTCTCACTCACTCACTCTCTCTGTGGAATTTTATTTGCACTAGACTCTAAGAGTCTCCAAATGCTTAACTGGTGGATCTTAATTTGGTAGTCATGGGGTTAATAATGTAGATAATATTTTGCTCTAAGTTGAAGACATAGTAAAATGGAATTTTCTTTTTATTTAGAAAACTGACAATGCAAAGCATTTCTGTGGTTGCAGACTTCCATAGCGTTTACCAGCCTTGTTGTAGCAGCTGTGCCAACATTATACGTAAGTGTCTTCGTCTTTTTACTTGAATTTCTTCATTTTACAAATCACTAGGCTATAGCTGATCATTGCTTAATCTTAATGGATTGATGAAAGGTACTTTTCCTGTTAAATACTCTCCCATTGCCTGCAGATTAGCATACCTATTTTCTTTGAGCCCTTTTGGTGTGATAATAAATGGCAGTCTGTATGCCTTTTTGTTTTTGATTTGTCAATCGGGTAGTGTAACCATCTTCAAGTAAAGAGGTCTCAATTATTCTCTACTTTGTCTGAACCAGATTTAAAACTAGAAGTTCGATGCTTTAAGGTTCCTGGTCAAATAGGTTGAGCATAAAAGGCAAGAAATCTGTAGTTTGAGTTTAAACTTTGATATTAGTTTCATACTTTTAAGTTTATTCTGAATTGTTCATTGTTCTATTATTGCATAAGACCCTGGAGTAGACCGAGTGAGTTTTCTATTTTACTTCCGCTCCTGTTTAGGCAATGGGGAGAGCTGCAATATCTCTTTCAAAGCTTGCAGATACAGCTCGTGAAGAACTTCCTAGTACAATGGCCGCAATCAGGCTTTCAGGCATGGAGATTAGTGATCTTACTCTGGAACTGAGTGACTTGAGGTAAAAACTTAATTTTTGGTTCATTCTTCTACCACTGTTGTGCTATAAAGGCAGATGTGTGGATATTAAAATCTTTTGAAACTTGTGCATCTATGGCTTGGCAGTCATTCTGGGGTTGCTGTTGTCACTTAGGGATAGCCTTGGTGCTAAGTACCTATCCTACGCTCTTTGCAATTCTCATGGTTCTTTTTTTGCATGAGGATGCTACCATTCCTTCACTTTATTTTGAGACATATATTACCCTTTACATAATTGATCGCCTTGATGCTAGAGACCTGTTTTGAGCTCTTTGTAATTTTCATGGGTCTTCTATTCGCATGAGAATACTACCTTTCCTTCACTTTATTTTGAGACGTAGATCACCCTTTACATCATTGAGAGTATTACCGAGTCAAGTGGAAGTTTAGACCACTCCCAAATGCATCCTGATTTCAGATGTCCTAAGAGAAAAAGATTCTGTCGAAGAGATCTAGTTTTTATGGTTCCCTTTGCCGTCCACTGGATATCATTTATCTTCTACAATTTTGACCAATTAATCTCACGTGTCCTAGTATTGTTGTATTTGATCTATTTAACTTGATAGCAAAACATCCTAGGGTCAGTTTTTTTTCTCATAGTTTATTCTCTCTTTTTTTTTTTAGAACTTAATATTCTGGTACAGGTTGTATTGGTAGAGATATGTTTCTTAACATACTTTCACCTAGTTGAGATGTGTTGAACCCTAGCTAACTTGCTTCTCCTTCTAATATCAACTATTGGATGCATCACTCAGCCAAGAGATAGCAGATGGAGTTAACAAGTCGGCTCAAGCTGTTCAAGCAGCAGAAGCTGGGATACATCAAGTTGGAACTATTGCTCGACAGCAAGCCGTATGTATGTTGCTGAAAATCTAACAACTCCTTTCCTCATATGTCTTTTTTTTTCTTGCCTGTCTGATTATAAAGTGGTATCGTTCACATTATACAGCAATGATACATGAGAGAGCTAACTTACCCGTTATCTCCATACAACCAGTGGTTGTAGGGGCGGCAAAGAAGACATCTCGTGCTGTTGGCAATGCCACAAAGACGTTAATGAATATGATAACACGAGGTGAGTCTACCTCTGTTGATGAAGACCATGGAAATGATAGAATTGATCTCTTCTGATCATTTTGTAGGTTCAGAAAAAGTTTGTAACTTCTTTTCATATCCTAACCCTGTATATATTTCAAAAGTTTTGCTTAGTAATCCTAAAAGATTTTTTTTCTTCTGTTGAGTAGAATTCTTAATAAGTATTCTTTCTTTCATGGTTCAAAAATACTATCTGAAGATTCTGAACTGCTTATCTAAAATAGTTCATTCTATCACAAGTGATCAAATTCAAATGCTTTCCTGTTCTCTACATGGCAAACTTTGGATTTGCAAATGCTTAGTTTCTCGATACTGATTGCTTCGTGAGTATACATTTTATGACCTATTTTGGACTTTGCATAGAGGCTCTCTCTTAAGAGCATCAAGATGCTTTATTAAGGTGGAAACGTGTTTCATTGACATGGAAATAGTTAAAATCGTACTGATTTTGATTACAAACTACAAAAAGATAGTTGAAATTGTTATCTTACATTTACAGGCAGGGATTTGAGACAGTTGCACATCTTTTTACTCCCTCCTTCCAAGTTATAATGGTCTAGTTAAAATCATTTAGCCTTTGAAGTATTTCGGTTTTCTTATCAGTCAAAAAAACAAAGCAAATTACAGGTCTGCACAACATGTCAATGAGAGAAAAGACGCCCGTCGGAATAATTAAAATTTACAACCATACAATACAAAGCACAAATAAGCCCAGCGGAGTAAACATTATGTTGATGAACCATTAAAGAACTAGTTGAATGACAGCATTTTAAGTGGGAACCGAATATATTTCCTGGAACCACCGAAGAAAGCTCCCAGTTTTCACAGTTTTCCTGGATATACTTCAACATTATTTTTAAAGGAGAATTGTTTGTAACTAACATGGAAATTTAACTTACTCAAATGCTAATAATAATTCAAATTGTGAATTGAGTTATGTTCAGAAAGGATCCAATGTTCACTAATTTCTATAGAGTTGAAAAATCTGAAGGAAACTTACCATTGTACACTTATTTAGCATATCTCTATCTTCCTTCTGTTCTGTTGGCTACTGCTTTCTGTTTCCCACTAAATCTTGCTCTTTCACCTGTATCCATCTGTTTCGTATCTTCTTCTCCTAATGCTTTCAACGAAGCTAAGGTGTTCTTGTGAGGGATTCCAAATTTAAAATTTTCACCAAAATTCACAAGTAAACTGAAAGCTGAAACTTTTGGAGCATAGCCATAGACATTTTTAGCACAACAATTGTAGCATAGAAGCCAACCACTATTTGTAAAGGTGATCGGTATGACTCCAAATCACATCCTCATTATTTCTATTCTTCTTTAGAAACCATATGTTAACACCTCCATCATATTTATAATATATGCATAAAAAATCGCCTATAACCAGTAGAGTACCAAAAAATGGCCGATTACTACCTCGTCGAAAACAAGGACAAGGTGGTAGTGGAAGTTTGCGAAACTCTTCATCATCTAAATCAAAGGCAACAATGGTTCCTTCTGTACCTAGCCAATGAATAGCTCCATGTGCAAAGGCACCATCTTTGTAACATATCTCAATCCAGTGCCACTGCGTAGAGTGTATACATACACAATTCTAGAATTTGGGTCTCTCCTAGAGTTACAGACACTAACAAGCTTGTACTCAACCAAGGTATTGTAACCAAATCCAGATAACATGTATTCTCCTTCAAATTTTGGAAGGACAATATATTCTCTAGTGATGGGGTTACATATATAAGCAGGTTTGAGATCATCCTGTGTACTGAAACAAATTAAACCATTACATGAATCAGAGATGTAGTGATACTTAAATGGAGGTCTTAAATTGATCCTTCGGCTTAATTTCTCATCATACTCGGTATAGATAAACGGTTCTTCAGTAGAATTAAATATGAAACACGACTTACCGGAATCATGAGCAGAAGTAAGATGATTGATGTGCATTTGTGAGAAGGATGGATGTTGAATAAGATTTCTCCAAGGTTTTGATACCAATTTGCTTTCTAAAATAGATTCAGTTGGTAATCGAGATAATATCTCTAACATGATCTCGTATGGGAGTATGTTGAAGTTCCCCATTGAAATCGATTTGCAGAGCAGAAAAGAGAATAAACGAATTAAGAAGAATACCATAGGGTTTAAGGAGAAAGGGGAGTTTGGTTGTGGGGAGGGACTGATCCTAGTAGATGAAATTGTTACTTTAGCCTCCATGGTTTATATACCCTGCCCTAATGTGGCCCATGTTCCTGCCCGGCTTAGACACTTCAGCTTAAAAGTCATAAGTTAGATCGGGAATCTGGGATACATCTTTATAAACTTTTCAATTTCTTAAAAGCAAACAATATCAAAAATAAGATTGGTTACAAAATTTGAGAATAATTTTTAAAATAAAAAAAAGAAATTATTTTTGACTTTTGGGATATATTTTTGTATTTAGATACCAGAAGCATATGTATTTCAGAAGTTAAAAGCAGAAACTCAAAAGCAAGAATATTTTATTTTACAAGAAATTGATTTATTTATTTTTAGAAGTTGTTTTGAAAAATTATACCCAAATTAATTTCTTGCTTTTTGGTTTTTAAAAATCAAAAAGTTATTTCTGGATGTATATCCAAATAGGTTCAGTAACCTATGGACTTCTAAAAGCAAAGTCATAAATTTTGTGGGAATTTTCTTTAAGGTTGATTTCCAAAAACAAAATAGTTAAAGCATGTTTGGTATGATTTTTAAATATAGTTTTTTGTTTTTAAAAATAGAAAAATAGAAAAGATGAAAAAACATGTTTGGTGAGATATTTTCAGAAAACGTTTTTCATTTGTTTTCTGTTTTTAAAAATGAAACAACGAAAACGATTATTAATCGTTTTCCGTGTTTTCTTTTTTTTTTCTTTTTTTTTTTCATTTTTTCTGCCTTCTCTCTCTCTCGCCTCTTTCACTTTTTTTTCTCTCTTTTCTCCCTCACCAGCTTGTTTATACTGATTCACAATCAGTTTTCACAATCAGTTGAATATGGGTTTTGATTTTGATTTAGAAGAATAATTTGTATCTAATAAGAAATTGCAGAGATGAATCTTATGATTCGTCTAAAGAGGTGATGTCATTGTTGATGAAATTGGAGAGATGGGTTTCGTGGAATTAAAGACGAAAAAAGATCTGGTTGAGTGAGTGAAGTCAAGATTGAAATTACAAGGTAATGGTATTGAAGGCTAGAATCCAGAATGAAAAGAAGATGATGTTGATAATAAAGATTAGTGGTGGTTAGCGGTGAAAATGGGTTTAGTAAGAGTTGTTGATGCTGCTTTTGAATTCAAGAGAACAAGAGATGGATCAGTTCAATGTTGTGATGTAGCTCGAATCTAGAATGGGTCGCTAATGGTGTTGGGTTTGCTGTGTTAATTTGAGTGGATGAATCTGAGATGGTAAGTGGTGCTGCTATCTAAAGCCTGATATATATAAACTGAGAGGGATTCATTCAACACACTCTCTCTTCTCTCCAGACTGTTTCTCTCTCTATAGAAAATATATCTAAAGCCTGATATATATATATATATATAAACTGGGAGGGATTCATTCAACACACTCCTTTCACTTGCTTTTATTAGATTTATTTATTTATCCATGGGTTTCTTCTTCTTATCAAGAATCAAACTATAGATGAATCTCTTAAGACTTCCTTAAATCCTGCAATAATCAACAATTTCTTTTCTTTCTCTCTGTACATGTTGTTGCAGCAAAGTACTGACTGACAACCCATGAGTCTTTTTTTTTTGTTGAGCTATAAACTCAACCACTTCTCTTTTAACTCTCAACCCCCACTTTGTATTTTATAGGTTTCTTCAGTTCAAAGTTTCAATCTTTTAAGAGTTTTCCCCTTTCTATGATTATGGGGGGAATGACAACAATAATGGAGAAACAAGAACAAACATATGTTGATATACAACAACAACAACAACAACTATCAAATAGTGGTCGTTCTTCTGTTGCTGCTGCTGCTTATGAAGAAAGTGATGGAGGTGCAAGTGATGGAAGTTTATGTTTTTCAGATGCAGAAGATCATAGATCATGGCATTCTCCATATAATGAAGGTGGTAGTGATGGTGGTGGTGGTGGTGGTAATTCTTATATAGATTTTGATAGATTATCTAATGTATCTGATCTTGAAATAGGTAGAGTAATTTCTGATCAACTAAACAGAAACTCATCTGTAACATCAGATCGTAGTTCAGTACTAGATTTAGAATCTGGTGGGGGTAGTGCTCCAGAAATTAATAAGGCGGTGCAGCATTTACCAAAAGTAGTGGTAGTAGTTGATAATAATAGTAAAGATTGTAGAATATGTCATCTTAGTTTAGATAGTACTAATCAAGATTCTGGCATTCCTACTGAACTTGGTTGTTCTTGTAAAGAAGATTTAGCTGCTGCTCATAAACAATGTGCTGAATCTTGGTTCAAAATCAAAGGCAACAAGTAAGAATCTGACCCTTTTCTCTCATTAAGTTTTATGTTTGTCTTAAATTTGGGTACTGGGTTTCAATAACAGTGCAGTAGTATTAAGTGAGCCTTGTATAAAGAGAAGGGAATCACTAACTTTAACAGAGAAAAGTAAAAGTAAAAGTAAAAATAAAAGCAAATAAAGAGGCATCAAAGTATTTGTTGATTACCTCTTGTGTCTTTGTTCATGAGTTCTATTTTAGTAACACAAGTTTCTCTCCGCGGTGATTCTTTCTACTTTATGCTTGTCGAGGAAAAGTATTTGTTGCTAGTAGATGGTATTGTTAGTTGTTAGGTCTGAATTACAAATTTTTTGTTTGTTTGGACTTTCGCTTCGTTGTTTTCGTTTGGTTCGACACCAATTCAAGATTCTCAAAGGAGGCATTGGATTTTCAATGTTGTATCATTATCATTGAATATCGAATCGTTTATTTTTATGCCTGCTTTGTAAAGTAGGAATCAAATGAAAATAATGTCTCATGGAATAGTGGAAGTATCTTGAATTGTAGGTTTTGAAAGCTAAATTGTAGAATATTTTTCTACATACTTTGTTGATATACTTAGGTGGCTTATTGTCTTTGTTTTAGTATGCTCAACAAAAAATGATGGTCAACCTGTAATGGGTGATTTAAGATTGAGTAAAATTGCCACTGTAAGCTTTGGGGTACATCCACAGGTAAGTTTGTCTCAATGCAGATTGCTCATCCATTTTTAGTTCCTTTCCACGTTTAGAATAGGACAGTGAAGTCCAAATTTCTTTGTATAGTCGTGAACAACAATTTTACCTGGTTGCGACATTTTCTGTTTCTGACAGCAATTGTGTATTTCTCTACTAATATTAATTAGCGCATAAAAAAACGTTCATTTGGACCGTTAAACTGAATCTAAGGGTGGGAATGGGTGCAATGAATATGATAATTTTATTTTTGATGATATACTCTGATTTTGAACTGCACTTAGTTTAGATGGGTGATTGAAGTACCTGACTGTGAACTTAGAAACAAACATAATTGTATTAGTGTTTTATATTCTAGCTTACCTTTACGTTTCAGTACCTGTCTACCTGACTTTTTTCTTGTTTTACTTCAGTTGCATTTAGTTCTATTTTTTGTAAGATATTTTCCTTCATATCCAGGCTTGTCTTCTCCACCTGCCCTCCTTGTATCTGAATTTCTTGATCTGTAGGACAAGTTTTACTCCAAACAATAGTCGTTTCTTTCCTGACAATTTTTGTGTTGCCTTTATCTAGCACTTTGTATTTGAACTCCCTGTAGGTGTTATCATTATTATTTTCTATAATACATGTACAGGTGGTAGAACCTTCGAATTAACGGACGCTACTCAGTTCTCAAACCCACTATTGGTACAAGTTACAAAACTAGCTAGATGAGTTATTCAAATTCGAATCTCTTGTAGGCAAGATAATCTATCCACTTCTGTAACTTGATTTGCTTGACATACAGAAAAGTGAGGAGTGAGGACCATATCCCTCTTTAGGATTTAGGAGAGTGTACATCTGAGGCTAGAAAATGCATATCAAATTGTTGTACTTATTTAGGAACAAAGCAGTTAATTGTATATGTTATCCTGCTTAAATTGGGTGTTTTCTTGCCATCAAGTTGTGCAATCCTTCAATTGTTTCCATGGTAGAAGGGTTCAGAACAAAAAATATTTTGGTGCATCTGAATTATATAGATCTGCTTGGATTTCTGTGGTTGAGTTAGGGATGTTCCTTAAAAGAGTATCTAGTGAACCTATGGAGTTGCATTGCATTAAGCTCTCCCTTCTCGAATTGATGAATGAAATTATGGTTCCAATTTACCAGAGATAGTACTCAATATCTCTTTATGTTTAGAGATAAATATATAACAGTTCCAAAGTTGATGAGTAAAATTAATCTCCAGTCTATAGAATAGTAAAAATAGGAAGTCTCACTGCATGCCTCTGGTTCTTTTGCTACTTTTCAGCATAATTTTCCCTATTATTTTTTTAGCTCTGAAAAGGAGGAGTTTCTCTTTTATGTAGTGTGATGTCTTTATATTTGCCCATTTCAAACAATGACAACAGCCAAAATCATTGGAGCTGTGGTAGGAACTACAGTACTTGCATTCGGGTTGGATCATGTTATATATGATAACAAGTTGTTTGGAGGTAATAGTTAAAATGTGGTGCTTTAAGGGTTTTTTTTTAATACATATATCAGGGTTTTGAAGCTAAGAGATTTTACTATATGATATATTGCTGAAACATTACAGGGACCACTCTGTCAACTGTTTCAAACAAGGCATGGTGGCAAGAAACTGATAAGAAGTTTCAGTCGTGGTCTCTACCTGTTCACAAATTTAAACGTAACACAGTTTAATTTCATTGATGATTTGAAGTAGAACATTCGTCAGTCAATCGGGAATTCGTAATCACAGACAAGATAATTCAAGGAATGATTAATTATTTAGTCAATTATGGCGGAGGATGTCATAGTGGCAGATGAAGAATCCGCAAGTACTAGTCAAGAAAGCACATCAATTGACATTGATGTAAGTGCGACGAATATTGAGTTGATGAACAATGTTAGAGATAACATAGCAGGGACAATGTGGCTTTATCATCAACATCGACATCACCACCAACGCGCTTAGCTTGTACAAATATAAAATTATTGTAATGTGTGAAGTATTTGTGCAAGCTTATAACTAATTTTGAATTGTTTTGAAAAAGACTTATAACTAATTTTTAAATTATCAATTTTAACTTATAACTAGTTTTTGAAAAATGTGTTTTTAAAACCCGTTCTACCAAACAGTTTTTTAAAATTTATTAAAAAATAAAAATAAGAAAAAATAAAATGTTTTAAAAACATTAGAAAATGATTTTTGAAAACAGTTTTATAAAATGGTACAAAACACGCCCTTAACTTTTTGTGAATTTTTTTTGTTTTTTTGTTTCTGGAATTCGGAAACAAAAGTAAATTTTGAACTTACCTAAAGAGAAATCGTAGAGTTCTTAGGTGGAATTGCATAACCAAACTGGACTATGCTATATTTTATCGACCAAAGTAAGAAATAAAAAGTCCTCAGCAGAAGGCAGTAAGACACATTTGTTATATTTGATGTTTACCTCTGCATTTGTAAATTTTGAAGTGCAAATTCCGATTCCCCATGACCAGACAAACGTTAGTCCACATTATTGCTTAAACACGCATCTGCAGCATGTGCAGATGGTACTTAAGCTTAACCCTCAAGGCAAAGCAACGCCATTAGTGCATAATATTCTTTGGATTCATTTCCTTGAGCACTCAAAGCACAATTTGGAAGAACTCTTATAAATAGAAAGAGCCAATCTACACCAGAAATTATTACTACTTCATTACTTTCTATAAACTTTTATCTTTGTAGGTTACAATCATGGCAAAAGCACCTGAACTTACACCCGATGACCGACCGAGTACGTGCTTTCTCTCTTTTATCTTCATCTCTGAATCGAATGTAAAGCTGATTTATCGTACACATATATAAGTTTTAAAGGGTTAATTGTTTTTAATATTTTTTCAAAATGAAGCTGGAGCAATAACAATGTATAGGGATGCACCACCAACTCACTTCTCATTTACAATCCGGTCATTCTCATTGCTTACAAAAGCTTCGATCGAGAGCTACGAAACCAATCATTTTGAAGCCGGTGGTTACAAATGGTAACTAATTTTGCATCCTTTGATGAGGTTTTATGTCTGGAGAATAAATGCACATAAATTTTCAAGTTATATTTTTTTATCTTACAGGAAGTTGTGTTTGTATCCAAATGGAAACAAGACTAAAAACATTAAGGATCATATTTCTCTATACTTGGTAATGGTAGATACAAATTTAGTAAATCCAGGGTGGAACGTCAAAGTGGTTTTCAAGTTATTCTTGTATGATCACAACCAAGACAAGTACTTGGCAATGGAAGGTACGTGATTATTTTTGTTTCGATCTCAGATTGTGGATGTTGCCGCACCTTACTAAATGCGTTCACTTGAACACCGTTACGGGGTGTGAATGATCAACTTTTTTGAAAGCAAGAATGAGAATTGCAACCAAACGTTTATTTGTCTCTCAATGTGCAATGTATATAGATAGCAACACGAGGAGATTTCACGTAAGGAAGATGGACTGGGGATTCGATCAATTTATAGCTCATAAAGCTTTTAATGATCCAGCAAATGGTTACCTTGTCGACGATGTAGCCGTGTTTGGAGCCGAGGTATTTGTTTCTAAAGAAAGTTGTAGAGGAAATGAAGAGCGCCTTTCAATGATAAAAGGAGCTGTTACTTCTAAGCACTCCTGGAAGATTGAAAACTTTGCCAAAGTCCAGACCGAATTTTTGGAGTCTGAAGCATTCATTGCTGCGGATAACTCATGGTATTTTTCGCCAACAATAGTCCATTTGGAGATGCTTACATTCTAACCACTAGGAAGAAGTAAAGAATCCCCTGCCATTTGCTGCGAAAGCAATTCTAACTTACATCCATTTTGTTACTGATTTTTATAGGAAAGTCAGGCTTTTTCCTAAAGGAAGTGGAGAGGGCAAAGGAACTCATCTTTCTCTTTTCTTAGTTTTGGCTGAGGATCCTGCAAAGTTTCCCGTTACACGTAAAGTATACGTAGAATTCATCTTGCGAGTAAAACACATAAGTGATGGAAGATCTATACAAAACAAAGGTACATTGATTTTGATTACAGGATAACGTTAAATATATGTAACAAAAAAAAAGAAAGGACTTGAGTAAAAATTACTTCGATCATATTGAGTAACTCAACTTTTGTGTTGATTACAGTAACCAGGTGGTTCTGTCCAGGCAACAGTAAAGGTTGGGCGAAGTTTCTGCAACTTACTTACATGATTCAACAAGGTTTTCTACAAAGAGATTCATGCAATGTTGAAGCTGAAGTTACTGTACTTGGGGTTGTTGATTAGTTACTAATCAATCGAATACGATAAAATTTGTAGCTTTATTATTGTTATTTTAATCAAGTGTAATAATGTGTATTATGCTGGTAAAACCATTTACATCTACATTCTATTTAACGAATCTTTATATAAACTAAGCTGTACATGCTACTCTTGCTCCTCTCGCGTGGTCCTATGTTTCTCATGGTGCAAGCGGTCTGTACTCTGGAGCATGTGCACAATTTGGCCCATTTTAGGTCTTTGTTGTGCATCTGGATCAACGCATCGAAGAGCAACTAGTAGAACACTTTTGAGCGCCTTAGACGAAGGTTGAAAAGGCATTTTAGGATCCCCTATTGCATCGTATCTTTGTATCTCAATTAGCTTCTTTACCAATCCACCAAGCTCATCTCTTCAGAGGATTCGCTGAAACTGGACGGAGACCTCCCGCTAACTATCTCCATAACTAGTACACCAAAGCTATAAACGTCGCTCATGTCGTTCAAGATACCGGTGCAAGCATATTCTGGTGCAACATAGCCATATGTTCCAATTACACGAGTTTCCACGTGGCTCATGTCAGAATCTAAGATCCTGGAAAGTCCAAAATCAGCTACCTTAGGATTCCAGTGTTGGTCAAGTAATATATTGCGTGAATTGACATCGCGATGGACGATTTTATGCTCAAGACCTTCATGGAGGTAACTCAATGCTTTTGCAATTCCAATCATAATATCCAGGCGCATATCCCATGTTAGAGGGCTGTGTCGCATTACATCCCCATGAAGCCACTGATGGAGATTACCATTGTCCACATACTCATAAACAAGTATCCTGGAAGACCCCTCCAAGCAGTAACCAAGAAATGTGACACAATTTTTGTGTCTAACACGCCTAAGTGCTTCAACTTCAGCTATAAAGTCATTGCTATTGAACCATTTCACGGCTACCGTTGTACCATCACGCAGAACACCTCGATAAACGACTCCGTACTGACCTTCTCCAATAATATTATCATTGGAAAAGATATCAGTCGCATCACTAATTTCTCTCGCAGTAAACCGATGAGCCCTCCAAGCCAAAGAAGAAATTTCTAGCGGATGAGAAGACGCTGATAACTGATGCTCTGTTTTATCTATATCAATGTGTAGCTGAGGAACAAGAGGTAAAGAATTTACTGTTTATTGCAGGTTTGGGTTTTTAGGATTTGAACCAACTTTATATTTTGGAGATTTTCTGCAACCAATACAGCAGCATAGAAAGAGAATAAGAAAGAAGAGGGTGCCAAGTATAGCAAATACCCAGAGTTTCATGCCAATGAAGGAAGGGAGTTTCATGCCAAGGATTGAACCGAGTTTTGAAAGATATCTGTGTACTGTATCTATGGACAATGATGCCATGCTGATAGAGAGAGAGATACAGTGAGATGATTACAAGATGAAGATGAAGAATCAGTTGTAAAGATGCTAGGGCTTTTATAGACGATGATGGTGTGGTGTAGGTTTCCTGTTTTTGGTCAGTTTTCATATTGAGATGGGTTTTAATTTTCTAATACAATTAGGATTTAGGATACAAATTCCTTGTAAAGCAATTTGAGTTTGATAAAGAGTCTGATATCAGTTAATCATATTATGACGGGACACTGAACTCCACTAACACCGACATGAATGTATGCAATCTCATAAATCAACTGAACTTTTTCTCTGTATGCAGTTACTGGGTTAAGGATCGGACATGTCAAAGTTTATTACAGGAGGCCCTCTTTTGTTTTTTGCTAAATTATCTATTTTATTTCCAAAGAATAACTGAATCAGATTTACAAAAGGAAGAAACCGGCTCAAACACGACAAAAAAGGGTGACCCAAAAAGCTCAACAAACTTGATCGGGCCAGGCGTTGAATCATATGATCCCCCCTTGCTAATTGAGCACCCTTTTTGGCTAACCTGTCAGCCGAGAAGTTTATCTGTCGAAAGCAATGACAAAATTGATCTTACTAAATATCTGCGACACTAACGGATAAGTAGGCCTTGAGAACTGATTAAGACTCAGAATCATTTGGATTAGAAGAGGACCCTGACTGACAAAGTTAGTAGCAGATCCCATTCCCCCATTCCTAGCTATAAATCCAAAACCAGCAGGCCCTGGATTTTCTCTAGCCACACACCATCATATCAGATCACGTAAAGACCATATTGAGGAGGATTGGAGTGATCCAGATGTGGTAATATCCCAAATGATGTTTTTGGGTTACATTGTATACTAAAGGGAAACCCCAAGAGTTTTATCAGCGTTGATACAGATGACTTGCCGCAATGACATACATGAGGCCGACCATCAAAAAAGAACAGAAAAAAGAAACACATTATGCTTATTCTAATGGGTAGACGCATGTTTCAGGAGATGTGAGCTTTAGAATTTTCTGAAGGTAATTGGGAACCCTTAAATATCAAACACAATGCTATTGTCACCTTTATGCAACTACATAAAAACCCAGTCTCTATTAGAACATCTAAAGCTAGATCAACTATTAAGAGCACTACCAGTCATAAGATCTCTGAATCCCAAGTCTATAAACCCAGTTGTAAGATCTTTACAAGAGAATCCCAATTCTATAAACCCAGTCTCTGACTCAAAAAAAAAGGAAAAAAAACAGAGCCTCAGACCTGACTTTTTGAGACAACATTTCAATCAAAAGAGATGCTAAGCTCATCAACCACATGACATGAATGTGAGCTCATGTGTAACAAGATGCCAACATCACTCTCACAGCAGTCCCCAGGACACCATATTGTTACACAGCAAGCAACGAGATGAAGATCAATCATCAATAAAGAAAAAGTGGAAAATAACAAAGAAATGGACCCAACATATAAAAACATGTTTCAGAGGATGGGAGCTTCAGACTTTTCTTAAGGTAATTAAGATCCCTTGATCATCCAACACATTGCTATTCTCTCCTTCATGCAACTACTTAAAGCTAAGTTTCCACTAGAACATCTATGATTATATTAACTTTTAAGAGCGCATCATCACAGTCTGTAAAAGAGGAGATCTCTGCAAGAAAACCCCCAGTTTAATGTATGTAAAGCAGAGATAGCAAGTCTGTAGTCCAGTCTCAGACTTGAATCTTTGAGATACAAACATTATAACACACACAGATATTAAGTTCATCAACCACAAAAATGTATGCTAGCTCATGTGTCAAAAACAAGGGGCCAACATCCCTCATACAGCAGTTGCTGGGCACCATATTTTTTACACAACACACAACAAGATAAAGATAAATCATCAATAAAGAAAGAGGGGAACATAATAAAGAAAGCGATCAACATCTAATAACTCAGCCACATTTTAAGTAGTTGACAAATGGTAAACCTTTAAAAACAAAATTAGTCTCAAGCACTACACTACAGCACATCCTAGTAATATAGCTGTCAAAATCCTCTTACAAAGTTCATATTCGAATTCAGATGACAAAAACAAACCACTTGAAGACGCCATACAGCAGAATACTTGGTAATTAACGATTGGCCTTGGCAACACGTTCAATCTCATCCTTCTTTTTAATAGCGTAGCTGTGAAAGAACATAATACACAATGGTTAGATGACCATCTTTGTCTATCAGAGACAATAAATATTTCCTGAATAAAAATCAAAGCCCTAATCCAAACCACTGACCATCAACAAAGCCTTTTAAACATGCACCTAATACTTTTTGGGTTTGACATGTAAGGAAAAACTAGAATACTAAACAATCTTATACCTGTTGGAAGAACCCTTAGCTGCATTGATGAGCTCATCAGCAAGGCACTCAGCAATAGTCTTGACATTCCTAAATGCACTCTCTCTAGCACCAGTAGTGAGAAGGTATATTGCCTGGTTGACTCTCCTCAGTGGGGAAATATCAACAGCTTGACGCCTTACAACTCCAGCTGAACCAATCCTAGTTGCATCTTCCCTTGGACCACTGGAACAAATAATTAGATAGAACATTAAAAAAGAAAAAAAAAAACCATAAGAAGGAATCACAAATAGCCATGTTTTTATGTTAAGTTTGATTTCACAAACTAAGACTTCCACAGATTTGTGCTTAAACGTTAAGATAGCACAAATAGTCGCACCGTGGTTCTATGTTAAAGTTGGATTTTACAAATTAAGAATCCCAAAATTTCATTTGAAAGTTCACAGAATCTTGTATGTTGACCTTCTTGCTAACTAAATAGGTGAGGCCTAGACAGATAGGTAAACTACATTATCAAGCATAAAAAACCAGATTTAAACAGTTGAGTTATTACTTGGAAACTATGTATAAACTCACAACAACATGGATTCTAAAGGAACAGGGCCTAAATTAAAATAATCAGAAACAGATTCTTCATTATAAGTAGGACACATGAACAATTTGAATAGACAATTTTGTAGATATACCTGTTGATAACTGCATCAACAATGATTTGGATAGGGTTAGCATCAGTCAAAAGATGAATGATGTCCATTGCATGCTTGATAATACGAACTGCCATAAGCTTCTTTCCGTTGTTACGGCCGTGCATCATGAGTGAGTTTGTCAATCTCTCAATAATAGGGCATTGTGCCTTACGGAACCTTTTAGCAGAGTATCTCCCAGCTGTGTGAGGAACATATGTAGCATGCCTAGATGCATTGACTCCAATGTAATCAACAAGTGATATGTCACCAACCTGTAAAAAGGATAAATCAAGACCAAATCATAAGAAAAAGGCCAATCCAGAGAACAAAAATGGATATAAGATTGTCAAAATAAGCAGATTCAAAACAATCAAATGATATCGTTGAATCTAAAGAGCTTAACGATTATCATCAAAACTGAATGAATGTTGAGGGGTTACCTGAATATCATCGAAAGTCCATTTGTTGAAGAGCTTAACGTCGAGGTTTGGTGCTACATCTTGAGCAACAGCTACTTCCGCCATGATGTTATTGCAGGTGAAGGAAGAGATGAGTGCCGCAAAGAGTTTGAGAGAGAACCCTAGTTGTTGTATGTTCTGGCGATAGAGAAGAGTGTGATTAGAGATAGCTAGGGTTTTTAAGTGGGATTATTTTATATGGACCATTTTGCCCCATTACAAGCTTGGATTTTACATCTCCTCTTCGTTGCTTGTTAAATTCTTTTGTATGTTATTCTTACACCTCGTCCACACCTGAAGTTGGCACAATTATAGCTGTAACATAATTACTTTGGCCAAGTCCTATGTATGGGATTAAATTGACTAGTTTGTCGTATCAAAATGTGGTTAGCGGCCTGGTGTCCATCGAGTGATAGAGTATTGGTTGTTAATGACCAAGTTTTTATCACCGGCGATCAAGACTACCGTCCGATATATATTAGGTCGCTAACGGTTATTTTTAGGATAACGGCCAAATTCAGGTTAAACGACCAAATTTTTTATTGAGTGATAGAGTATTGGTTGCAAATTTTCTCATTCAATTCACATCATTCTTTATACAATTTTTATACTCTCTGCCTATTTTAAAAATAAATTGATATATTTCTTAGTTTATTTTACTTTTAGTTTCACTATCAGCAGATTCTTCTGATAAAAAGGTTCAAATTGTTATGGATCGGCTTAAATCATAACTACAAACTTATGTTCAGGTTTTACGACAACTGGATGATGTGTTAGATGAAGATAACTAACCAATACTATAATACTGTCACTTCATCAGGGCAAATACCATGAGCTCCCGATCCAAGAGAAGTATTTACAACAAGATATGTGTTTCGGGGGCGGGATAAGTTCCACAAAAAGCTGATGCACGATTATTTCAATGTCAATTGTGTGTTCTCTTATCAAGATTTCCAACGTCGATTCTGCATGCCCCGAAACTTGGTGATAAAAATTATTGAAGAGCTTTGTTAGGTACAACCTGAATTTAATAATCAGTTTGATGCACTAAATATTATAGGTCATGGTCCAAAATAAAAGGTTACCTTGGCCCTAAGGATTCTAGGTTACGGGGGTCCAGCGGATTCTAACGATGAGTATCTTCGTATGGGAAAAACGACTTCATACAAGTATCTTTCATTGTTTTATAAAACTATGATTAATCATCTTGGTCCAACTTATTTACGAAAACCAATCCAGACAAATATTAAAGCAAAATCAGGATAAAGACTTTTTAGGAATGATTGGTAGTTTTGATTATATGCATTTGGTGTGGTAGGGATGTCATGATTATTGCGCATGTCAATATAAGGGTCATTACCCAAAACCAGCTGTTATTTTGGAAGTTGCTGCTACCTACGATTGTTGGATATTGGGTTCACAAAATTTCATAAATGTTCAGCACAAATCGCCTCTGTGTGAAGTCCTCAAGTATGGAATTAACCCCAATGTAAGTTTCAATATCAATGGAAATCAATAGTCTTATGGGTATTATCTTACAGATGGAATATATTCTAAATGGTACTACCTTAGTTCAACCGTATCTTCAGTCCCCGCAGGAGATGCGGGTCGTTCAATGAAGTATTTTAACACGCAACAAATGGCTTTGAGGAAGGATATTGAACGGGGTTTTAAAATTCTGAAGCGGAAGTTCGCTACCATTTGCGGGCCATACCATGGTTTAAGTTTTCGTGAAATGCATAAGACTACACTGACGTGCATAATTACGCATAATATGGTGATTCAGGAAACCTGGTGTAATGGGAATTGGAATAACCATAATGATGAAGATTTGGGGCCTGAAGTTCAACCATAAAGAGGGATACCTGCAAAGAAGTATTCACAAATGACTAATCACATTCATAACCCAAATTTGTACGAGAGTTTAAGAGAAGATCTGACTGCGAATCTCTGAACCGAGTATGGAAAATCGGGTGGACGTACTTAAAGTTATGTGTGATCTATTTTGTTTTGAACACTTTTTGTTTCAATGAATTTTTTGTTTTAAGTTTTTAATTTATGTACGAATTTCAAGTAATGAATAAACTAATTTCAAGTAACATCATAAGTTTTTATTTTTTGTAATATTTCTTTGAATTGGAAACAATATGGATGACGTGGAGTGCATCGACTATTTCTTTAACGGTTGGCGATAAATACTTGAACGAGCGATAAAAACTTGGCTGCCAATGGCTAGTTCATACAACGAATCTCAATTCATCGCCTATATATATTCCCACACATTACTCTAATTTCCTGAAATATGGCTCAACCTAAGTTTACTCAGGAAGAAAATTCGCCTATTTGCAGAAACTATATAGTGTGATATCCGGCCAGGGGTTGTCGCATGAGTCTAAATTATTGGAAGAACATTCATGAAAAGTTTTACGCTCACATCGGTTACCCTTATATCCGTAGTAACTTTGTTTCTATGATTTGAAAAAATAAAGACATATGTAGAAGAATTTATAGCTTTAGTTTGAGTTGTCAATCGATATGGAGTTAGGGGTGAAACCGTTAATGAGATTAGAGCGAGATCTTTCATGGAATGTGAAGATGGAAAAGAAAGAATTTCAAATACGAAGCTTGTTTCCATATCCTTAAGGAATTTTTCATAACCCGTTTGAATTGTTAATTTGTTTCCACATTCTTTATGTAGTGCGCATTTCAAATAATGAGAAAACTATCACTTCATTGAAAACAGACAATTACATTTATAATAACTAACTATTACATCTTAATTACTAAAACGGTAACCCTTATAACCGGAATACAGTAACGTTGTTTTTACGATTTGTAAAAATAAAGACACATGTAGTAGAATTTATAGTTGGTTGTCAATCGTAGATGGTCATGCATGTATTCCCCCATCATCTCAAGAGTGAGATCGTCACCCTTATCTTAGAAGTACACGTTAAACTTTTCGAGGTTATACTTTCTTTTGAAGGCTTCCACATCGATGTGCCTATAACTGTTATCATCCCTTGTACCTTTTTTTTTCTTTTTTTTTCTGTGATACAGAAGAGGCCAGACGCTTACCACCATCAGTAGCTGTGTGGACTGTCCCGAACGCAGAAATCTTAGCTGCCGTAATGTTTTGATCGGGAGCCACATATTGAATTAGATGTGCAGCCAGCAGGCCTTTGCTAGGCGTGGAAGACTTAACAGGAGATGGAACTTTCCCAGATGCAAGAGGCTTATTGACCGGGTAGCGAGAAGTTTTCTCGTCCACGACACGCTCAATGGGAAGCTTGTGTGGAATTCTTTTGTACGGGTCATCGTTTCCACAGACAAACCCTAAAACACAGACAAACCCTAAAACAGATCAACATCATGGAGAAAATTCAGTTCAACATTGGAGTTATAAATAAGAACAAGGGAAAGAGTGTATACTACGGGTATGAATCTTTTTCTTCATCATAACCCCATCAAATACACCACAAATACACGAATAAATGCATGAATGGGGCAAAACCAATAAATTTAGTAGTATAGCGACTGGTAGAAGACTCTGAAACAATCAAGGACTAATAAAATAGAAATAACCAGATACAAACAAAACAACCCCAACTCAAAAAAAATTCTCACTTACAACAATCGTGAATCTGATGATCAGATGAGAAACAACAGAAACAAATCCTTAAAAAATCAGCAAATTAACGAAGAACTTAACTCGCATGACCAGATTCTCAAAGAAATCAATAAAGCAAAGCAAAAAAGGCGAAAAACTTGTACAACAAAATGATACATAATAAGGACAGGAAAAAAGAAAAAAGAGAAAGATTGTTTACAATTTAGAAGAATTTCAGATTTTTTGGAATGTCTGCTCCCCCCTTTATAAGAAATTGAAATACGTTGAATTAAACTGTCAAAGATGTAAGATGAGTCATAGGTAGGGATGTAAATTTTATCCGGTGGCCCAAGCCAAGTACTGACCACCTTTACCCATCGATTCCCACGGGTATCCATGGTCCGTTACGGACTGGTCCGACCTAACCCATAGTCATGAGCTGGATTTCCTTGCCCGGCCCTATACCCGGCCTATTAACCCGTCAATATTACCCGACCTAGTATTTTATGTTAAAAAATACTCTCTTCGTTTCTAGAAAAATGTTACTATCACTTTTATAGAAACAGAGGGAGTATAATTTATAACATTATAACATACTGAATAACCAAACTAGTCATATATTCTTTCGACAAAAAGATTATTTTACTAAATACACTTAAAAAATTTACGAATTCCTTTTAACCTGATTCAATCTTATGGAAATTTGATTATTATTTTATTTTATAATTGCGTAACTTTGTTTTATTTTTATATTAATTTTTTTTGCTATATATTTAAGGTTTGTCCGGCCTTTCCCTGCCCGTCTAAGCCCAAATCATTAAATAGGTTTGAGAAGGCTATGAACATATTATTTTGTCACAAATCCATGTCCGTCCGACCTATTAGATTTATTGAGCAAAAGATTACTCTACCCGATCTACCTTTTCCTATTTAATTAATGGGACGGGCTACCCGGCCTGGTCCAATTGACATCCCTAGTCATGGGTGTTTATTGTTCCCTAAAATCAAATCTCCCCATTAGATATTTGTAAAGAAACTCTCAAAGTTCTCCAACAAGAGATTGTGCCAGTCGAATGGACGAAATTTTAAAATACCACATTCCAACACAACTACCATTTTTCTTCATCGATCGTACTAATGCTCAACGATGGAATCATGGGTGGCTTGGGGGTGCTCAAGCTACCCCCAAATTTATAAAACTTACCCTGATTTTTTTTTCAAAAATAAATAGTGTTGGATCTGTAACAATATAATACTGAAAACAAATGATGTTAACGTTAAATAAAATTTCTGAAATTTAAACACTGATGTGAGGGCAGAATCACTTGATCATCAAACTGTCCTTAACACAATAGTTCACCGATACGCCTCAAAAATGAGTGATGCTAAATACCCAACAGTGAAGTTGTATCCAGGATAAAACTGCCCGATACAAGTGTTATATATCACTACAATACTTGCCTACTCAAACAAACTCAACAACAAGATGAACGAAAGAAATAAACAAGCAAATGCATAAGCAAAGCAAGAAGAGGGGAAAAGAGTTAGGGATAGTAGCCTGCTCTGGGATGAGTTGAAATAAATAAAATACTTTTCTTTTATAGGCGAAGATGAAGAGAGAAATCAGTCCAGCAATTAATTATGTGTCGACATAATCTTGTAAATCTGTGTCGACATAATGAAGTAAATCTGTGTCGGCATAATGTTGTAAATATGTGTCGACATAATGATGTAAAGAAAAAACAGGCAGAAAATGTCGACACATGTTGTAAATGAAATTATATTCACTGGGACAGACGCCCCCATTAAGAGAAGATTTGTTTTTTGAAATTAAATTCGTTAAGGAAATAATTCAAAAGTTTTTTGTCCAAAAATATAAGTCTTGGTCGACCCACACCCACACCCGAACCCGAGCCCGGCCAGTCCGGTGTGAAGAACCGCGCGTGTGTTAAATGTGTGGTTGCACCAACTAGTCCATTGCCTAAGTCCTCTCCCCCACATAAAAATGTGTTGACCCAAAGGGCCAATCTTAGATGCAATTTTCTTAGTAATATAAAAAGACAACATCTTTAATTTCTCTTGCGTGGGACTAAAGAATTCATTTACAATTAGTGAAAATAAGATAGTGTCCTTAGTGACCCTTAGGTCATAAGATCCATTCTCACCAAAACTAAAAAAACAAAATATTAAAATCATTTTTTTCAACAAATAATCCACCTAGATTTTCAATTCTGCTTCGGCGGCTAATAATGCTAGGAGGTCTCATATTATAATATTATAAACAAGAGACGGAAAGCAATAGTTGGAAGTTGGAATACCCAACTTTTACATAGTAACCAACATAAAACGAAAGATAGACCGATTACACACTAATTATGCGGAAATGCTAGTTTTTCCGAAGATTTTTTCCCGTATATTCTCCCGACTGAGACAAAAAAGATGGTCCACCTTTATCTTTTACCATCCCAATGATAGAGAATTTGGATAAAGACCATTGGACCCCCTATTCGAAAAAATATTTGGGAGAAGAATCGGGAAAACTAGCATTTCCCCTAATTATGTTTTTCATTCAACCACTAACTACTACTGATGGTGCCAATTATACTTTAATAGAAAACAAACTGCTTACACAGTGAATGAAACTCATGATTCGACTACAAGACATACACCGGCCAAAACAAAAACAAAAAACATTTAAGACTTTTCTCCAATATACCAAATTGAATACCAGGTCTCAAGGGATTGGATTACATACAGTACAACTCCTGCAATCCCTAATACCCAACGCCAACGCGTAGTAATCCATATAAAATAATGGTGGATAAAATTCCTTTGATCATAAAAATTTCTCACCTGTTTTATTATACCAGCAGACTTATCGTCTACATTTTCTGTCATTGTGTCCCTCGTGAGTTCTTTCATTACCGTAGTGATAGCCTCGTCACTGTCCAAGCAACTAACTATGATCCCTTGGGAACGGAGCGTGTTAACGTCAACAGCCGACAGAATAAAAAAATTCAAGAGGTGTATGTAAGAGATCAATTCCCTACTGGTGTCTGCAACAAGTTGATAAGCTTTCATATTATAAAATATATGTATTGTGCCTTTGTCGATGATGATGGTAGGTAGCTTCAGCGTTTAGCTCCTTTGCTGAATTCTATTTCTTTGTAGGTCGCAACTGGTTTAAATATCAAACTACAGAAAAATTTGTACAGCACCTTCTCCAGTAACTGGTTCCTGACACTCTCTTCCTCCCGGTGTTCCTATCATGTACACGTCTAACAAGTGATGGCCTTTGATTGCAGCCGGAGCAAGAATGAGTCTGGATAGATTCTTCTCTGTTTCCTGCGCATTGATGCATAGCACATAAACATACAAATTCATTATATGAGTCGAAAGTATATATTGCTTCCTTCGTTCCAGCAAAAAAGATATTATCATTTTGTTTTCATTTTAACCTAGTAATTAGCTAAATGAAAAAGTGATAGTATCTCATTTGCTGGGACGGAGGTAGTATTATTCTTGAAAGTACGAATATGCTAGATAATCCCAATCTCATGGTAGTTTATATTCGTGTAGTTACTAAAAACTTTCAGCCCTTCACATATTTCGACTTAAAACTATGGCCCTATGTGGTGAAAATCCGAGAGCTTATGTTTGATAGCTAGTGCGCGGTGATCTACATCTGAAGCTGTACATGTTTAAGGAGATAAGAATGTTTTTTACCTCTACAGTCAACTCTTCGGAAACAATAAGCAATGTAAAAAGCACTAGATAAGGAACTTGGTTCTCCAGCAACAGCAAGTCTTCCATCACATAGCTGTAGTTGAAGCTATGTCCCCGTTTGCCAAACATTGGGTCGGTATCAGCATAATCATGATTACCATTTGGATTACCCTGCAAGACATTCAAGAATTTCACAAGGAAAATTCCGTCCACCATCATCAATTTGATGAAGTTATCTGGAGTCCACCTACGCAACTCAGGGACCTGCTCGTAACTTTCCCACCATCGATCATGAACTAGCATCAGGGCGTCTACATATTGTTCTTTTGTAGCCTGCCTCGGTGATCTCTCAAGGAAGTGTATTACGGCTCTGTTCTTGTGCGACTGCATGGGCTCGAGTTCAGGTTTTCCATAGTGGTATGGACCAATGGACACCAATTTCGGCTGATACGCATCTGGGTTTCTTCGTTTTACAAAACTTGGAATTGTGAATATCTGTGCAGGCCTCTCCAACTCTTGTGGACCCATGTCGATAAGGACATCGTGTACAGGCGTCTCTAACTCTTGTCGATAAAGGCATTGATCATCTCCATGTCTCTCGAATTTTCTTCTATGTCTAGTGTTGAGTTTTCTTCCATATAGGTGCTTCTGCAAATGCAAACGCAAACGCAATCGCCTCCATGACCCAGGAATATTTTATTAAAAGGCAAAGGGGAATATGGTAATAGGTCACTTTCAAAATCTTAAAATGTTGGCTAAGTGCCACTGCCACGAAATTAAGAAATCTTAAATCATGCCGGGTGAATTTTCCTACTCAAATTTGCTGATATATACAGGTAATGAATAAATAACGAAACTGTAAATACGGCCTCTATGTTTTGGGAAAGCGGGTAGGCCATAGGTGCTTTAACCACCCTCCCGCAGCTCCGCTTGACAAAAAAACAACTTGATGGGATAAAACAACCTGCTCCAATTGTTATTGGCAATTGCGGTAAGTTATGTCAATGACCTTTGTTCCATTCGTCTGCTACTGGTTATTTCGTGTTATGACGGATCACCTACTGGTTAAATATTCAAGTATCGAGTGTGCCTGTTAAGGGGAATAAACTCATGTTAGTCCTGCTTAAATAAAATCAAATATGGAGTGCGCCTGTTAATACTTATTTATTTTCACCCATTGATGATTAACTACACAGTATTTCAGAAAATTAGACCTTATGGGTCTTATGAAAAGGTGTTAGCAAACTGTTTGGAGTTGTAAACTGGACATCCTTTACTCATCGATTAGTCTTTGCAAATATTGTGTGCTCTGGATAAACTGCAGCTAGTGTAATCTATTGTTTAAGAGAATATTTTTACAGTTTTTCTTGCTGGCTAATAGCTAAGGTAGTCTTACTAACAAGTAACTGAACCTTTTTTACACCAAAATACCCAAAGCCCGAACGAGTTGCAAAAATTAAAAACTAACATTACAACATTTACATCATATATGTATACTACTGTGTTCAGGACAGATCATAGTTGCACTCATGCAACTCAGATTGATGTTGCCAAAGGCCTTCAAGCTGAACCCTGAAGTTAACTGATGAGTAGCACCAATTGAGACCACAACAGACTCCCCAAGGACAATTTTGCAGGCCTTTCCTCAACACCCCCACTGCAAGTACTACTGCTTCTATTGTTCTGGGAGTTGGAACCATAGCTGGGCCATTCTGCTGAAAATGATTTATTGACCTCTAAAACTGTCTCTCCAATCTCACTTCTGACCAACTTCACGGTCTTAAGATCTGCATTTTTTTCCTGTAGATGCATCTGTAACGTAGAATGACCCAATTGCCTTCTCGCCACGTGTACTGATTTCTGCCCTTGACACAGACAAACCATTCTCTCGGAACACCCTAGTAATGTCTGATAGCAATCCCACTCTGTTCTTAGTGCACACATCTAGCTTCACCCCATTGGAGACCCTGCGTTCGACAGCTGCTACCAAGTACTGCCTGACCCTTTGTCTCTCCCTCTCTGAATCCAGAGTGCAGCCATCTCTCTTCCTGATATAGTACTCCTGGTCAGCAATGGAATCTCTGGAGCTTATGGCAGCATGAAACACCACGCACTCCAAATCTGTCAAAGTGCAGAGAGTGTCGAATAACAGCTTGGGCCGGTCTTTACATCTCACATTCACCACTGTGTACCCTTTCTCTTTGCAGCTCTCTATACACACTTCTGTAACTATACTACTGCTGCTACACCTCACATTCCCACTCATATTACCACCGTCATTCCCATCTGTGCTGCAGCTGATCTCACAGTGCATATCTGCTTGCATTAGTTGATGTAATCGCCGTCCAGTGTGTACCATAGCTGAAGGCGGAGCCTCTACCAACCTCACCATCCTCTTCTCACCCTTGCCATGATGGCCCCCTACAACAATCTCAAGTTGTTCCTCCACATGGAGCAATCTTGCGGCATTTGTTATGGGTCCACCTTCTTTTGACTCATCCTCTATGTACAATATAGTTGCTGCGCGCATATTGTGAGTCCAGGCAACAGCAGCAGCCACATTGCAGCCAAGTTCAGCTAATACAGCAGAGACTTCGGATAGTAAGCCAGGTTTATCTACTGCCGTCATTTCAAACACAGTGTAATTTGTTGATACATGCAGTGATCTCATTACACTTCCTATGCACGTTCTGTTGGTGACCTCCTTCACTTCTGTTCTACTTCCCCTCTTTCCGCCGCATAACGACTGCTCGATGTAACGGATGAGGGTATCATCAGTTAGTTTGTGCCCAAGTTGGTCTGTCACATGGAACACGTCCATACACCATTCTCCATCAGAGGAAATGTATGATTTGGAGATTAGGAGATCAAGATCCGTGAGAATTTGGACCATCTCTAGCAGTATCTCCTGTTTGTTTTTGCTGTCTACTTTCACAAGTGAACAATCTTCGCATGTTTCATTATCTACGAAAACCCTTGGAGGATGTATTCTCTCAATCAAAGATTCATAATCTGGATCAAAATATGGCTTATATCCTGTAGTAATCTCCATACTATAACAAGCTTCTTCACCGCAATCAACTTAGTTCGGCGAGTGCAGCAAAATAAACAATTAATTCAGAATCAGAGAATACACAACCGTAGAGTTTCTCTCCCACCTCTCAGAATTCCCACAATGCTCAAACCAAAGGGCTATTGACTCCTATTTATAGATTTGTATGCTTACTAAAATCTGCCTAGAAATACAAGTCCTAGTACAACTAGAAAAAGGAATTCTAGAAGATAACTGGACCGCCTAGAAATAGAAGCCATAATATTAATAACTAGAAATAGGAATCTTTTAAAGGGTTTCTTTATTGAGGAGATGGGTGCCAAATTTACCAATTTACCGTCCATTAAGTTTCCAACATCGGTGTCAATTTTACGAGATTTCAGCACCTTTGTTAGATGGGCGTTTAATAGCCTCTTTTGTTCCTAAATCAATCCGTTTATTTTCATCAGGGGTTTTAGGTTCACGTCTAAAATTATTATTATTTTTATTGTCAAACTTAAAATATTTTTCGATTTCTATAACATATATAATTATTTAAAATTATAAAAAATATTTAAATAACGATTTTTATAACATATATAATTATTTAAAATTATAAAAAATATTTGAATAACTCGTTATGCATCATATTTTTAGGGGTATAATTGTAACCAAACTAGAATATAATATATCTAAAAATCCGTGCTTTAGAATTTTATAAATTTTATTTCGTTGCAAAGCTTTTAAAGAGATCTACACAACGAGTACAAACAACAATATCAAATTTAGATTTTTTACGAAAAAATCGGAGGTATGTGGCATTTTAGACACTAATTTCGAAAATTGGATACATAGCCATTATGCAGCCACCACCAAAGATGCATAACACATTATGCAACCACCACAAAGGATGCATAACACATTATGCAGTCATATTTTGGTTTATGCATCCACTAATTCGCCTTTTGCAACCACTAAAGCGATGTATATGCCTAAAAAATCATTCCAAAAAAGAAAAAGATGCATAACGAATTATACAACCACCACAATGATGCATAACACATTGTGCAGCCATATTTTGATTCATGCATCCACTAATTTGGTTATGCAATCATTGATTAAAATGGTGTACATGCCTCGAAAATAACATTCCAACAAAAAAAGGATGCATAATACAATGTTATGCAGTCATTTTTGTAGCTGCATAACAAATTATGAAGCCATTTTTTGGTTGATAACAATGCTAACAACAAAATGGATGCATAATGCAATATGCTGCCATTTTCTCGACTGCATAACATCTTATCTATTTTCTTGACTGCATAACAGGTTATGCATGCATTTTGTAGCTGCATAACAGATTATGAAGCCATTTTTTGGTTGATAACAGTGCTAACAACAAAATGGATGCATAATGCAATATGCTGCCATTTTCTCGACTGCATAACATATTATGCATCCTTTTTTGTAGCTGCATAACAGATTATGCACCCATTTTCTCGATTGCATAGCAGATTATGCAGTTATTTTTATAGTTGTGTAATAAAATATGCAATCATTTTTTGGTTAATAGCAGTGCTAAAAAAAAAAATGGATGCATAATGCAATGTGTGATATAATCCTTATTGAGGTCCTTTAACAACAAAATGATACCGCTCAAAATTGACAAAAAGATTCGAAATGTTAAGATGAAAGAAATTTTATTGAGGTCCTTTGATAACACAATTGGTGCAGAAACTAACACAGCTAGACCTGTTAAAACCTTATATAGCTTACATAAATTAACTCCACTCAATACGGTGTTCAGGTTGTCATTCATAGAGATGGTGAACGAAATAAGAGCCAAGATAACCTCTAAGTATACAGAACCAACGATTATGCTATTTTTCCCTTGTCTCCAAATGCTTGTTGTTGTGCAATCTCAGAGTATGTTGTTAGTTCATAATTTATCTCGAGACACGAACCTAAGAAATGTGAGGTATATGCACCTAAAACCCCAAAACCCCAAAACCAACTAAAACCACTGAAGACGCACATCCCCCATTTGTAATATTGCATACGGCATTGATAACTGCCCCAAAAGAAACTAGAAAAATAAAAACATAAAACAATTCGGGGATTTCTTTCAGTTCAGTTCTTAAAGGCCACATATTGATAATTATATCACATAAGTTGATCATAGTAAGAATGGATCTAGTAGCTAACCTTCTTTTCAAGAGAACCCATTTCGTTAAAAAAATCAAAATCTATCAGCAAAAAAAAATCATTTCTCTTCGTGAGAAAACAGACACAACGATGTAGATTGAAGACGAAGAAGATGGGAAAACGCTCTCTCGATGGTTAAAAACATGAGAAAGGATTACAAACATCAAAGGGAAGGAACACATTCTCTTGATAAAGCTTTAACCTTTCTGTTCATGAATAAGAAATTGCAAGATAAACTCTCTAGGGTTTATACTTGAATCTTCCTAGAGTCTCAAAATCTACTCTTTAGGGTTTGTGAAATCAAGTTATTCAAAATCAGATTTGATTTCTATAAAATGGGTTTGCAGATATGAGATTAGGTTTTTGATTTCTCGCAGGTTTAGGTTTTATATTTGCGTTAATCAGTTGAAGGAAAAAGAGGTGAGGGAGAAGAGGCAGAGAGAAGGAGAAGGAGAATGAGAGAGACACAGAGGAATAAAACGAAAAACACAATTTTATAAAATATGAGTCTCTCAGAAATGTTCACCGAAGAAAAGGGTGTGCGGGTGAAATTTTCCGCCTGTGGATTTATGAGTGAAAAAAGTGGAGAAAAAAGACCTGACAGTAGATTTCACTTTTCATAACTACTTCACAGCCCAGCCCGTTAAATCTCTTAGAAGAAACTCCTACAGGCCCAACAACTATAACAGTTCATACAGACCTGAATTTTTAGATGCAACATTTTATAACACAAAACAACTACAATACCAGCTTCATCAATTGCATTAATGTTAAATATCAAGTTATAAACAAGAGACGAAAACGCGGTAGTAAGAAGCCACAATACCAAACTTTTACATAGAAGGCAACATGACACAGAATCACAGATCAATGGAAATGTCAAAACACCAAAGAAGAAGAAAGAGAGACACAATATGAAAAAGAGATCCAACATTTAAAAACTTAGCTACATTTAATATATCATTTTTTTTTAATCTGATTTGTCTGGATCTGACTCAAATCACCTGATTCATTTGAATCTGACTCAATGTTTGTTTTTTGATCTGATTCAAATCACCTGATTCATCTAAATCTGATTCAATGTTTGTTTTTTGAATTACTATTGACTTAACTGGCTTAAAAATATAAGTCAGATCTGACTCAAACTAAAAAAATAAACAGTTTAACATCTGACTTGGGCCGAATCAGATTCAAACGGTAAACTAGGAGAAAACAAACGGGCTGATAGTAACTTATCGTCTTTAGAATACACAAATAGTACGACAGACGCTACAGTAGAGCTCAAAAAAGTACATCCAGTACTAAAGCTGTTGCAATGTTTAAACCCCAATTCGGAAAATTGAGGGGTATTTAAATAATGTTCCCACAAGACAAACAATTAAATTCTTACATAATACTCCTATGCTATTTGATAATTCAGGTGCTTCTAAACAACACAAGAGAACCAAGACATACAAAACCATCAGTTGTTTAACTGAAAGAACACTCGCAGCTTAAGAAATGGTCCCATATTAGTTTCAAATGTTCTTGAAGCATTTCAGTGACAGGGCCAGGTTCCAAATTCTTACCCTGCAAACAGTGTATGAAAAATTGATCTCAGTAGAACGACACTGATTCTCGTTACAAGAAGATACTTTGTGCAAATAGAACTCACCCGTATATACTCGGCAATTCATGTCATCTTAAGAGATACTAGTTTGGTAACATCTCTTTAAAGTCCAGTAATCATACCGGTCATAATCACTTAGTTTTATCGCCGTCAATGATTTTTTGAAAAATTTACATTTCATGTACGCCGTTCCAATAACACTGTATCTACCTCCACAATACTTGATTCCCAGAGGCCATCTTAAGTTCCCTACGACAGTTGGGTCTATAATTGCCGACTTTATCAGATTTGTAATATCAAGCTTCTCACTGTTTAAGAACCAATTTTAAGAACTTCCATATTTCTCTATCATCATGTTTGGTTGGATTTGACTTACGAGATTTTAAATCGTTTGTTTTCTTATTTTCTTGATATCTTATGCAAGGTTTAACTTGATATATATATCTGACTCAAAACTATTTGAGCCAAGTATTATTTTATACCTTGATTAGTTGGGATGCATCTGATTGGAATAATTTTTTTATAACTCTATTACCGTATTATTTTTGAATCAGATCCGGAAAGGAGAAAAAAAAAAGCAAACAACCCCTAAGTACTCTGCACTCTTACATCTGGAAAGGGTTCCCAAATTTTAGTTGAAATTCCAGAAACTTTTGTATTATTAGTTATAATTTTGGCTGATCTTTCTTAATTGTAATAGGTTTTGTTTTACTGGAAAACCTGGGAATCAAGTTTCTTATGCTTATAAATACACATTCTTTCTACGGTATTCAGCACACCAATGTCTATCCAATAAACTAGACTTTCACAATTCTCTCTTGTCTCATTCACAACTTTTCTTATTCTTCTTTTTTAACCATGACAGGATCATCAGTTCAGAAGGTCCAGAATGGTTTGTCTGCTCTTTCTCTCGGTGCCAAGACTAGTCGGGGTGATCAGATGAGCAACAACAACGGTGCCAAGACTAGTTGGGGTAATCAGATGAGCCGCAATAAACATTATTAATGGCGCTAATGTTCGTGGTGATAAGCATACAGATATCAAAGTAGTTGATAAGTCTAAGCCTATACATCATACCTACAATGTGTATTATTACAAGAATGAAATCCACACAACCGTAACCCATAGAGCATATGTGGTCGACCAGTGGCTTACAAATGTCTACAGAGGTTTCCATACTAAGTTGGATAATCTTGTTGTGGGTCTTGATATCGAATGGAGACGAATAAGACATAATAACAGCGGTACACGAAACAAAGTTGATGTGTTGTAATTGTGTGTGTCTGATCGTTGTCTCGTATTTCATTTAGCCTGGTGTGATCAAGTTCCTAAATCACTCAAGGATTTTCTTGGTAATGACAAGTATATCTTTGTTGGAGTTGGAATCGATGCGGACACTTACAAGCTTATGGTTGATCATGATTTGAAGGTTGCTTGAACTGAAGAACTTGGAAGTTTGGCTGCTTATAAACTCATTGAAACTGTCAGAGATTATAGAAAGAGCCGACTTCAAAGACTGGGTTGAAGGATTTGGCAAGGGATGTTTTCCAACAAATTTTACCGAAGAGGAGATACCTCCGGTTAAGAACTGGGAGTATGGTTTATTAAGTGATGAACAGGTTGAATATGCTTTTTAGGATGTTGTTGTTTCGTTTAAATTAGGTTTCGAATTGATGAGTTGATCCAATCAAGTACACTTACCAGAACAGCAACAACCGCCAGCCAAAGAAGGTTGAGGATGAAAAAACTGTTGGAGAAAATGATTTTATGTGTTTTGTTTTTGGTCTTGAATTGATTGGAACTTAGGACGAAAGAGTCATAAAGGATACTAGCTCATTTTCACTATTTGTGAATGAAATATTTAGTCCCATATAGGAGAAACTAAAAATGTTGCATCTCCATATTGCTAAGAAAATTGTATCTAAGAGTGACTTTTTGGGTCAACACACTTTTGTGTGAGGGAGAGGACTTAGGAAATGGGCTAGTTGGTGCAACCACACATTTCACACATGACTTATCTGGTCGGACGGGCCGGGATCGGGTTCGGGTGTGGGTCAACCAAGACTTATCTGTTTGGACAAAATTCTTTTGATATATTTTCTAAATGAATTTAAATATAAAAATAAATTGTCTTAATAGGGGGGCATCTGACCCAACTGATTATATTTTACTTACCAAAAATTATCTCTTGCAGTAATGCCTATTTTGAATTCTGCCATTTTTCTTTCCGATTGATCTTTTATGTCCGCCCTCCATGCACGTAACTGATTAAGAATCAATTGTCATCAATTGCCATTCTCTGATTTCTGCCTACAAATAACTCAGAATTTTTTCATTCCAATTCATACCAGAAGCGGCTATTATCTCGTCTTCTTTTCCCTTCTTCCTGCTTTGTTTTGCGCATTGCATGTTTACTTCCCTTCTGCAATTGTTATTGAGCTCGTTTGAATGGATGACTAGTATAACATCTCTCATTCTTGAGGAGTACACGTAGATTATTATGTTAAGGACAATTTACTGAACATGTGGTTCTGTCCTTTATGTGCACATCGGTGATTTCAATTCAGAGATTTTATTTCACTTTAACATCATTTATTTTCAAGCTTTTTATTATTACAGATTTAACAAAAACTAAGCAGCAGATTCCTCGGAAGTCTAATGGAGGCAAGACCAACAACAGATGTACTAATTGAGTAATTCCTAGGGATTAGAGTTTTGATCTTTTGGTTCCGTATATTTTGTGATCTTTCAGTGACTATTAATATTAATAAAATTTATGATCTTGCAATGACTATTTCGCGTAACAGTGATGTCTTCAAGCATCTTCGCTAGTTGGCATGTTATCCTGAAACAATGTTGAAAAATTCAGATTACTTGTAGGTAAATTCTAACAACACTATTTCACTGGTACTATTGCTATCAAATACAGATTTCTAAATTGTGCTCTGGTCAGCAACGTATCTGATCAGTGCCGCTTAGCCTCGTCTCAGTGACATGACATGGTCGAGATAGTTTTTAGCTTCAAAGACATGGTTTGAGTATGTGTTCTACTGGCCACGGGCCCACTGTTATTCAAGGCTTATTGCAGCCTAGTTTTAACTTTTAATCATCCTTCGACATAAAATTTTCATACATGTTCAGTTCTCTAGCCATTTGCATAGTGACAGACTCATATCTACGTAACATAAGTCCTAGGATTGACTGGATTATATTCGTTTGGCTGACAGTCAATCTTAACAGAAGGACCCATTAAAATAAAATATCGTGATAGTACTGACCTTTAATTTTTCAGATATGTCGTCCATATTCAGAACTACATGATTTGTTACTTCTGCAGTTGAAGTGATAAATGTTGGAGAAAATTTAATCCTGTAACAAAGAAACAAATCAAACACCAGAAGCTTCGAAAATGTTAACGTAGCGCAAATATCACATTTTCAGACAATCACTCAAAACACAGATAAGAGGAGTCGCATGTTCAACAGACTGCCCTTAACTCAATATTTGCCAGGTACACTTTAGAAAAGTGTTGCTATACCTTTTAGAG
>JAJJMC010000939.1:1619256-1632711 GCA_023531435.1 Papaver californicum
AATTTTTGGTAATAAATCACTTTTAATTCCAACAATCCCCCACATGAATGAAGAAAGCGATAAATCAGAAAACCGGAAAACGAGAAATACCTCTTAAGCAATAGGTGTCCATATGGAATTGAACCTTTGCTTAGTGAGAAGTACCGGAACTACTTGATGGACAGTGAACGCGATGTCTTGAACTGCCATCGTTTGGTGTAATTCATCAATAGCTCCTTACGCGAGATATCTCTCAAGAGTGCTGTTAAGTTCACGCCGTTGTGTCCGTTTTGGCCCTGGACATATCCCGTTTCTCAGAATGCTCTAGAGAATCAGCTCAGTTCTCATAGGAAGCGACCCACTTCCTCATTCAGATAGGTGAGTTCTATCAAGAGTGTTAACTGCTACACCCCATTTCAATTTTAAAATGAAACTATAGAACTCATTAAGACTTTCTAATAAGTCATCCTCACATGCAGTCACACTATCACATCTACACCATAGGGAAGGGACAGAGAAAATAATTCTCTGATAGTGTTTAATTTTTACCCGCCACAAATTAGTTGTCTCATTCAAAACCTTGATCTTGGGATCTCCAGTTAGCAAGGTTGAGTATCCTTCATGGCAAGTTTTAATTGATGAGCTTAAGTCCCATCCCCCTCGATGCATTACTAACTATCTCCTTGGACAAGCCTTTCGTCAAAGGGTCCGCGATATTCTCCTTAGACCTCACAAAGTCAACAGAAATAACGCCATTCGAGATTAGTTGTTTTAGAGAATTGTGTCTTCTCAGAATGTGAATGGATTTTCCATTATAATTGCTATTTTTAGCATTAGCTATTGCAGCTTGACAATCGCAGTGTATAGATATAGCTGGCACAGGCCTATGCCAGAGAGGAATGTCTTCTAAAAAGCACCTTAGCCAAGCGGCTTCCTCTCCTGCTTTATCTAACGCAATAAACTCGGATTCCATAGTGGACCGAGCGATACAGGTCTGATTGGAACTCTTCCAAGACACTGATCCACATCTTAGAGTGAAAATGTATCCACTCGTAGATTTAGACTCCTCTGAGTCTGTTATCCAGTTTGCATTACAATGTCCTTCAAGGACTGCAGAGTATCTCTTATAACTCAAATAAAGTTTAAAGTGTATTCTCGATACCTTAGTACTCTAAAAAGTGCATCCAAATTCTCCTATCAAACTGGTTATATTTTCTAAGTACAGATTCAAAGTAATGAGATTGACTAAGACTATATCTATTAGACTCTCTTCTAATTTTCATCCCTAAGATTACATCTGAGGGACCTAAGTCTTTCATGTCAAAGTCTCATTCAACATATTCTTAGTGGAATAAATTACATCTATGGTTGTATCCAGTATAAGCATATCATCAACATACAAACATACAATCACACAGGCATCATTGACAATTTTAGTGTAAACACACTTGTCAGATTCATTTATTTTAAAATCCACTAGAGAACATTACATGATTAAAAAATTTCATGCTCTAAAATATTTCTCTATTCTAAATCTTTTGCCTTTTCAAGGCTCAACTTCATCTTCTTATAAAAGTAGTGTGTGACACGTAGAAAGGACATCTAGGGGATCAACACATATCATGCGAGATTCAGATTTCAAGGAAAAAATAATTTTCCAAAGAACACAACATCCCTAGATTCCTTTGCGGTATTCACATCAATTTCTGAAGTATCAGAACTCGCAACCCTAAACATTTAATATGTATTGTGTTCAGAATATCATATGAAGACACAATTAACATAATTGAGTTCTATCTTTGTCCTCTTAGGTGGAGGGATAGAAACTTTAGCCAAGCACCCCCCACATTTTTTTGAGTATGCAAAATAGGGTTATCTCCATTTCATTTGGAGATTTATCTGATCCTTTAAAAAATTACTTTGTTTAGGACATAGCCAGTTAAGAGGACGGTCTCCCCCCACAAATCGCAGTCAGTCCTGAATTAATTCATGGCTTCATCATCTCCTTAGTGGATTATATTTTCACCTCTAGTTTGAACTGAGTTCAAGTCAACTAGGTCTGAGGAATTAATTCTATGGGTTTAGAATTTTCCTGAACATTTTTTCTTATAAGACATTTTAGCATATTAACCTTTATGTTTACTTTCCAAATTTAATTTGGGAATGCAGCTTATGCTCGCCATATTGATCATTGGAAATTATGACCAAGTCTTTTATGTCAAACATTCAATGACACACAAATATAAAAAGAATTAGTTTTATCTAATTAAATTGAGGTTACATCTATTTTATAAAACCCTCTGTCTTATAGCTCTTTCCACTGAGTTACACTATTTTTCTCAGATCCATAAATACCCTAGTCATCTAATATACTATAAGATACTAGAATTTTACAGATGTCCGGAACATGAAAAATTTCTTCAATGTGAGAGTTTTGCCAAAAATTGAGCTTCAACCCAACTTTGCCTTTTTCCGCAACTTGTGCTGCGGACGAGTTACCCATATCGAGCTTTTCTCCTTCCCCTACCTTCTGATAGGAGGTGAACACATCTTTGTTTCCTTGGATATGCTTGGTAGTACCAGAGTCTACCCACCAGTCTCTCACATTGGTTACCAGATTGACTTCAGACACTGTACCAAAAAAAACTCGTTCTGTTGATAATAATTTAGCATTATTTTATTTTATTTCTCTATAATAAAATCCTTACGATTTCTATAAAATATTTCCTAATTATATTATGAATATGATTTATTTATAATCAAATAATCAACACTCTACGTATGCTCCATGTACAATCATCTTAGCGCATGATAACTACGTTTTATTATGCGTATAAAAATTGTCTTGATTTTATGCAATAAATTTAGTGTATAAATTTTAGTGCATCTCAACGTTTCATCAAACGTGTCCTATGGTTGTTTAACCGTTTTAAAAATATCAAGACAACATGCATACGATTCATATATTAAAAATATATTCCGATTATAATTTATAAATCATACCTGTATATTTTGATTCGTCCATATTCAGATTCTGTTGCTTCCTTTAGAACGACCAAGAAAACTGCCTCCGAAAATTCCGCAATTTAAAGGCCAAGAAAACTTCCTCCGAAAATTCCACAATTTAAAAACCAAGAAAACTGCCTCCGAAAACCACCAGAAGCATATAACCCAGATTCATAATTTACCATGAATTGAACACCTTCCTCGGACGAAAAAGAATGAAATAAATAATCCCCGGATGACAACCTTTCTATGACTTTAAACCCGAGCCAAACCCAAATTGAGTGTCCAAGTCCATTTAGTCATCCCTTATAATTTTGTTGAGCACAATTAGTAGAGATGAAAGAAACTCTAGATAAGCAGGTGAGTCACATGTGTGACAAGTGAAGGAGGGGCAAAAAGGTCTTCTTGTAGATTTTTCTTTTAACCCTAGCAATTAACCTTCTTCTCCGTCCGTTCTCTCCACTCATCACTTCCGATGAACACCAACACGGCGGTGAACCACCATTTCCGATACTATCGCTAAATGTTGAAGTGTTAAGAAAATGATAAATCGATTGTGACCGATCCCGAGTTGTAAACCTTGTTTTCCCGTCGCTAAGCATAACAGTTTTGAATGGATTCACTCGGAATTTATCGCACAGATTAGTCTTCTCTGATTTACAGTAAACACATTCTTGACTTTCATCATTAAAGATTGGTACAACTTTATCTCCTTCTTGCATATCGTCAACTCCTTTTCCAACACTCTCAACGATCCCAACTGCCTGGAAAAGTTGATCAAGAACAATCTGTAGAAGTTAGGCTACAACCAAGACGCAGGGCCTCCATCGGTGCTTTTACTAATGCACTTCGTAATTAACCAGAAGAATGCTCCCTGTATTCACAACCTTGAAGATGGTAGCCTGTTATTAGTAATTGCAACAAAACCTGGTTTCTTATCCAGAGGTTCAAACACATACTTGGCTTTATGGTTCAACAGTCCTAATTCACAACACAAGTCATACGGATGATCTTCATCAATGGATAGACAATGGACAGCCACTGAACCAAAGGTGTGCTCCACCACCCACTAGTAGTTTGAGAAGCTCAATTTGCTTTTGTGAATACAGCTGAAAAGAATGATTCAAAAAGGGTTTCCTGAGTACTCCAGATATGGCAAGTAGCATAAGAATACAGCTTGTGCCTTCTTCTAACAATAATGATCAGAATTTGCAGAAAGAGAGGATGAACACGTTAATGGTAGTGGCGACACTAACAGCAGGAATTGCCTTCCAAGCTACCTTAAACCTGTTGGAGAAAAATACTGAGAGAAACAGTAGAAGAACAAAAATGGCGACAACTTTTCTTCTTTTGGAATGTGTTCCGTCTTCAGCTTTGCACGCCCAAAAATTATTTCTCGTTTTTCATTGTTACAGAAAAACAACTATCGAGTTAAGATTGTTGGAGAAAATTTAATCCTGTAACAAAGAAACAAACCAAACACCAGAAGCTTCGAAAATGTTAACGTAGCGCAAATATCACATTTTCAGACAATCACTCAAAACACAGATAAGAGGAGTCGCCTGTTCAACAGACTGCCCTTAACTCGATATTTGCCAGGTACACTTTAGAAAAGTGTTGCTATACCTTTTAGAGTTGGCAAATCGAATCCAGGATAAAACCTCTTGATACCAACCCAGTTAGCAAGACTCGTTGGCCCGTTGTGAACTTAACATAAGAATAAGATAAAAATAAATCTATTGCGCACAACAAAGCGAGAAGAGGGGAAAAGACGACAGGATAGTAGCTGCGTCTGGGGTAAATAAAAATGAGATTTTTCTTTTTCTTTTATAGGAGAAGAAAACCGTTTTGGAATTCAAATGGTTAGAATAATTAATTCAAAATATTTAATTCAATATTTAATTCAAAAATTTAATTCAAAAATTTAATTCAAAATAATAAGTTCAAATATTAATTTAAATGAATTTAATAAAATGACTCTTGATAGACACACGCTGGCACACGCCATGCACGCGCTGGCACACGCCGGTTCATGCAAAAAACACACGCACATGTGCGAATTTTCCCACTAGCCCATTCCCTTAGTCCCTGTCCAATCCACAAATCTTTTCCCTTAGAAGCAACTTTAGTGGTAATATAGATGGACTTCATCCTTGGTTTATCCCATGTGGGACAAACCAAAGGTTTCTCATTCACATAGAAGTGAAAAGTGGATTTGTTATTTCCACTCTAATATAGGCTAGTGACCCTTTGGTCCATCAAGATAAATTAGGTAACAAAACAATTTTTGGTAATAAATCACTTTTAATTCCAACAATAAACTCATATCGACCCGCTTTGTTTAATTTGATACCAATGGAAGAATTATTAAAAGTTGACAAAAACGGAAATTAAGATACGGACGGATATACTAGTACCGTAGACTGTAGTGCCAATGAAGAGACTATAATGAAGAAAGAATGATTTTTCAAATTTCCACCGGAAGAAAATAAGACTTAGCCATGCTATAAACTAACCTGTTGCAACATCGAACCAAATTTTGGAACTATTTTGCCAAGGAAAATAACAGAAGTAAGGTTAAGGAGAGTTCTCCTACCGAAGCCAATTTCAATCGAAGGCCAATCCTAAAGGGGGATAAATTATTTGAGGGAGGAGGGAGTCAGGGACCGTTTTTGGCCAACCTATAAGGTTGTTAAGCGATGACCCAATAAATTGTGCTTGTCCTACTAGCCAGCCTCTCATGGCGTCCCTGACATCCACCAGTCACCCTCTTTAATTTTGGTTTTTTAGGAAAAAGGTTAATATATTAAAAAGAAAGAAAAAGCATATAAGAAAAGTAAAAAGCCCTATTAACAGCCCACTTGTGAGAGTTGCTCCTAGCGGGGCAAGTTGATGAATGCCCCACTTCTTGGCTTTACACAGGAAATGCACTTCTTTAATATTGCCAATTCAATAAAACCGCCACTAGTTTAATAGACAAACTAGCCTAGGCAGCTTTTATTAGTATGGTAGACTCCACAAACCTTATTAACACTTCAGAGGATAGTATGCCTAATTGGTAATTGAAAAAGCAAACAACTGATTATAGTAGTCAAAATTCATGCATGGACCTTTTATTTTGAGACAGACAAAACTATGCACCGATTTTATCAACTACTAATCAAAAGGTTTGTCAGATGAACTTCTATTTTGAATGAAGAGGCCCTTATGTCTGCCCCTTGTTCCTGTGCCAGGGCAACCATGCGATGCTGTGTACATACCACCGAAATCTATACACCATACGAGAGTTTTGTGACTTTTGTGGTGGTTGACGAGAACCATCTACCTATCCGCATTAAGAATAAAATAGGGGTATCCATCGAAGCAGGTTATATTTGCATCGAATTTATCGACTCAGAAGGATTAAAATAAGACTTACTTTTCACTATGACTAGCCATAGGTGCGTAGCAAAATGATGAATTTCATAAGTTTGTGGCCGTCGGAGTAATGTTCCAAGGGTGAGGTCATAGTTACACCGTCACTCACATTACTCTGGCTAGCATTATCAATCATGATGGATAGATACCTCAAAAGTAGAGCAGTGACGGCTACTTTGATTTATTTCTATTCTTTAAACCCTTTTTTGGTCCACATTTAGTGTGACCTTTGACTTTCCTGCACGCAGGTTTAAGAATCTTTCCCTTTTTTATATGCATGATGAAGGTTTTGTGAAGTATTTTCAATTCCAGCTTTCAACTCTTAAATAGTCTAAGAATTTACAGCAGGTTGGTTTATTGAATTCTTCCTCAAATATTTAGATCCTCACTTATTTATGTTTTCCCCATTGAATATTTTTGTTTAACTAACAGATTTCTGATGATGATATTAATATGGTAGAAATCCCCATCCTTTACACCCATTACATACAAATTAGAAGGCTAGTAGACTTGAATGGAAACTTCATCTCCACAGTTAGTTCCTTTGGAAACACACATGCAGTTTGGTTCCCAAATAGATGTATTTTTTATCATCTGTAAAAAAAATCCATCAGGAAAGAAAAATGTATTTTTTTTTTCAGTAGTTTGTATAATAATACCTACCAATAGCATGATAGCCTGATTGAAATTACTCAACGATGATGATCACCGTTTTGTTAAACTTAATTTTTGGGGGTAAATACTAGTGTGAATAAGGCGTACGTCATGTCTCTTGCCACCTAATATAAGTTTGGGAGTAACTAGCTATTTTTCGTACACTTTTGCAACATCTGTATCTATTTAAGATAGTGGTTTAATTCTGTTTGCAGATGCAAATTGTATGGAAAATTGGTTCGAACTGCGGAGCAGTTTTAGCTTCATAATATTTTAAATTGATCTATGTGTACACACCAACTTTAGACGCGTCTCTGCATAGTTATGTATTCGTTTCAATCTTCTGTTATGAGTCTTAAATTCTTCGAATTTGCAGAGAAGAACTTTGAAGTTATGTCGAACTATATCCCTCCGCATAAGAGACAGTTGAAGGATGGAGCAAAGGCCCTCGAGGGGTCATCACCCAATCCACGTGCGCTTGTTCATAAGTTTCAGCAAAATTTGAACCTGTCGGGAAGTTATAAGTCTGAGTCATGTTCATCAGAGAGGGTCATGAGGAACGGTAAGGATGCTTCATTAGGTGGAAGGTATGCTTACGCAAAGAGTTGTCATTCTAGATTATGCATAGTTGATTCTACCGAAGAAGAAGAAGAGCATCAGTACCCTGGCGCAATTAGACTGCAGCACATTACACCGAAATCCAGTTTACACAAAGAACTTGGAAATCACGGAAGTATCCCATATGTTCTAGTTTCTTCCCATAAGAAAACAGGTATGCATATTATTTTTGGTCAACTTTGATAATCACATAAGTTTAGTAGGCATCGGTAACTTTAATGAACCATCCTCAGCCGCTTACTCATTGCTAAACGGGTTCCCATCTTAATTTTTGTATGTATATTGACATGTAATTGATCCATTTTGTTTAATGAAAAGGAACGAAAGAGCTAAACAAGGACAGCTCCATAGAGAATCCATTGATATCCGTGGCTGAACAGATATTGCCTCACCTTCTTGCTTTTCAAAACAAGAGTGTTGAAGGGAGATCCAAAGAGTTTGAGGAAGGAAAGATGTGTTTTGTGGCTAGATTTGGCAAAATTTTGTTTCATACGTAAGTTCCCTACCGTGCTTCTTTGGCCATGAGTTAACGACATACATGTTGTTCATGTGACAGAATTTTTTTGGAAAATTGAAGTTATTTATGGCTTGAATATTCTGTAGCTTTTAATATGAGAAATTAACTGAACGTATCATTTGTTTTGCTTATAAACTGGCCTTTCTTGTATGTGACAATGACGATTGATGAAGGAAACCTTGGTTCAATGTGGATACACTTCGAGACAGATCAGCATATGAAGCTTCTTTGGGTCAGATGAAGAGATTATTTAATACAAGTGTTCCTAAGTCGTTTACAGAATCAGTACTTAATGCGGTTGTTACTGACATTGGAGTTGATTTGGAAGAAGAAAAAGAATATTACTATGTCAGGGTAAATTTTCATCAGCTCTTTGTTTCAGCTGTGCTTGGTATTCATATGAATACTTACACTTGTTCTATTTCATTTAGGTCGCTGACAAATCGAGCCCAAATTCTCTTTCTTGCAAGTGCACTGCAACTGGAGTTGGTGGACTGGAGCTTCAAAAGGCAAGACTTGTAAACATACTTTATATGTGAATTATTTATGGTCGAATTGATGGTCAATGACAGTCTCATGTATATTTGCAATTCCTAAATCAACTTGTATTAATTAGAACACAAGGCAAACATGCTTGTACAATTTTGATTAAACTTAAGAGATTCTTTGTATTCTTAGATCGAAACAAACAATGTGCGTCACGTGATAGTAGACATAGCATGTGTCGAAAAGGATCTGGACCTGAGATTGATGCTTTCTACTAGGAAGATCGTAACTGAACCCACAGTAAGAGTCTTCGTTCCTTGATTGATTTCTCCTTGGGCTTTATAGATATTTACTTATTCTTTGTATCTGGAGTTCTGTAGGCACCATTCTATCTACTTTATGCCACATTTTTCTGTATCTTGTAGGATGAAGAGAAGCATGACTTGGAAAAGCTCATAAAGTCTGCAGTTGTAGATCGAAATGAAAAAGGGGGTATGAGATTTCCCCTTGGAAATGAGTCTATTGAAGGTAGATACCGCGTCGTGGGGATGGGACAAATGACATCGAGAGCTTACAAAAATCCATCCATCAGGGTCAAATTAAACGAAGCAGATCGATATGATTTCATCACTTCAACTGCAGAAGTAACAAATCATGTAGTTCTGAAGATGACCAGCATATCTGAAAAATTGAAGGTCAGTACTAGCATGATCTTGTATTTTAATTAGGTCAAACTAAATAAAACTCTTCGAGCAACCAATGGTTTGATTTGGTCCTACTCCTTGTTGACATTGACTGTCAGCCAAATGATTACCATCTGAGGGCCTTATGTAATGTAGATATGCGTCTGTCATTGTGCGAATGCATAGAGAACTGGAATATGCTTCAACATATATGAAATTATTATCCTGAGGATGATTAAAACTAGGCTGCAGTCTATAGTAAGCCTTTAAGAACACCGGTCTTGAAACCAAAACAAAAACTAGGCTGCAATGTGCTAGGACCGCATCATGTGCTTGAAGCAATACGTTGTTGAGCGGAACACAATTTGGAAATTTGTACCTGATGGCTATTAGCTAGTATTGTTGTCATATCTAGTCACCATAGTACAAATGAAATTCAGTTATATTTCTGAAAAATAGCATTGTTAGAATTACTTACAAATAGTAATGTGAATTTTTCAACATTGTTTCAGGATGACAATTTGGAAGCACACCAACTAGCGAAGATGCTTGAAGGCAATATGAACATCATTTGGAATCACTTCTTGAGTTTGGAGTGTCGTTTCACTTGAACAACTAATGGGAGGTGGACTGCGTATTTTGCTGAAATGATGAATATCGTTTTCTTAAGAAACTAAACCTTATCTATGTTTTGTATCTTGTCTTATGGGTTCAACTGGGATGACTGGTGATTTTTCCCTCACCCATTTTTGATCAGCTTGTTCTATTAGCTGGGATGGAAAATCGCAAGTGTAACCACTCAATATTGTCGGATGGACTGTAGTAGACAACTCCATGTGTCATCGATGTCTAAATTCTCCCTTCATTTATGTTAAAATAGTCTCCCATGGTCAAAAATTTGTTGGCCAAAGTCACCTAAAGGTTTGGGTGTTAAAATTTTGAGAATTGAGAGCAACAAAAAGTAAATCCTCCCTACCTGGACTTGGAAGTACAGCATGGAACAAAAGCCATTGGTAGAGACGAGTATATAAGAAAATAACAACAAAACATATTGCAATTACTAAATCTTCTGAATTGAGTAAAAAGTACCTAACGCCGGAAGTGGAGTGTGGCGCATGCCTCTGACTGACTGTCTCTTCAGCTGCTTCTTCTTCCCAACAGGGAAAAGACTTTCATAGTAAGCTGAATTTATAAATTGAGTTCCTTTAAAGAATTTAAGTACAGGAATTGAGGAGTGGATCTCAGTGGTTTCCTCCTCCTTAAAAGTCATGTTTTTCCAGTTGCAAGAATGAAGGGAAGAAATGCTCTCTCTCATCTTTTCTCTCTCCTCACGGAACTCTTAGCTCTCTTTCTCTTCTTCCTCTCCTCAATCATGGAGGAACAAACACAATCCGACCATACACCAGTCGATATCCCTGAGAACCAGTCCGATAAATCAACTAAACAATCATTTATAGAAGTAACTAAGAGAAGAAACCATGAAACATCGAAGCTAGATACCAAAAAACTATGCCAAGCTCACAAAACAGCAGGAAGATACATCATAGATATCAACGATGACATATTGGAAGAAGCTAAAGATGAAATGAAGTATGCATTAGTTGGAAGGCTGGATTTAAAAAATCTTAAGTTTCTAGAGGTTAAATCTACTCTCCTTAGTCAATGGAAGCTAACTGGATCACACCACTTCGTACCAATGGCAAGGGGATATTTCACCATCGTGCTGGCCAATGAAGAAGACAAGAGGAGAGTATGGAGGGAAGGACCCTGGTTCGTGGGTAAACAAGTGCTGTGAATCCAAGATTTTCAGCCAAACTTTAATCCGCTAAATCAAAGAACTTCAAGGGCTTCGGTTTGGGTTCAACTGCCAAGTCTACCTCTACTCTACTGGACCGAGAAGATATTAATGTCCATATGCACGGATGTAGGAACTCCGGTCGTCGTCGATACAAGAACACTCACTAAGGAATATGGTTATTTCACTAGCATCTTGGTGGATACAGATTTCGTTGAGGAAATACCTCACGAAATACAAATCAATGCAGGTGGAACAACTTTTATTCAGCCAATTCAAATCCCCAAGGTCCCAAAATTTTGCAAAAATTGCAAGATCATAGGCCATTCGTTTGCTGAATGCAAGGAAGTCAAACAGATAGGTACTGTCAAAGCTAAACAAATTGATGATGGTGATGGATCCAGCAAAGCCAAAGTACCGAAAATGACTAGTCAGCCAACTGACAAAATGGCAGTCAAGCCAACGGGCAAAAATGCAGGAAATGCAGTCAGTCCAACGGTAAGAAATGCAGGAAAATCAGTAAGTGACAGCGACCACTCAAAGTTTTTAAATTCAAATGCTCTTTTAGAAATCAGGGAGCAGATGGAACATTATATAGCCGAACGGGAAAAGAAGAGAGTGGAAATAGTAACCCAATGGGAAACAGCCATGAAGGTACAACTGGATTGTGAGCAACTGACGCATAAGCCAGATTCACGTGAGCACATTACAGCTGGTAGCACGGGAGTGGATGTGCCCGAAAGTTCTAATGCCAACGAGCTTAAATTCAGAAAAGATAGGGATTGATCAGTGGTTGATAGTGATGAGGAAGACAAAGGAAAGGATGCTCCTTATTTCACTCAATCTAAGGGGCGCAAAAGATACAAAGGAATGAGTATACGGCCATCTGTGGGGCGTAAACAGAGAGAAGTAGAAGGAAAATTAGCAACTTCGTCACGTGATGCAAATAACTTTGGAATTCTGGCTAACGAAACTGAAGGGGAAGTAGAAGTGGATATCGGTAATGAGGACGAAGGGGATCTAGAGGATGACGAAATCATAACAACAGTAACAAAGCCGGACAGTGAACATTCGGATGAAGGGGATTTGAAGGATGCGGACATGACAACAACAACGAGAATTAACTGGGCTGATGATGCTGATGAAGTACTGGGGAAGAAGGTTGTCAATGTCGCTAAGTGGAAAAGGAACCAGCACAGCCGGAAGAAAAGGTTCTTGGCGAGTGGATTTCCTTTAAAAGAAGGAAAGGCGCAAGTAAAAAGAAAAAAGGAAAACAATTACAGAATCATTCAACAAATATTCCTGCTAATGATCAGTCGGTTATGGAAGGTGCAAATCCTGCCATCCCCCCTGGATTTGAACCCCATAACAAGTTTCATGAGCTAAAAGAAGAAGAAGAAGAAAAAGAAGAAGAAGAAGAAGAAGAAGGGAGATAGTCACCTCTCAGATAGCTTTGAAAGACTCAAAATTAAGCATCACAAAGTCGTTTTCGTCCAAGACAATTGCAAGAATTGGTATGAAATTGAGTATGAAATGCAAAGGTAAAGGTCTGGGCTCCCAAAAGCCTACAAAATCTAAAGTTCCTAAAAAAATCTCGGCTCATAAACTCGTCGAGTCTGGTTCTTTATGGGGATTAGAATTTCCATCTTTAAAGACTAATCGTGAAGAAATGCTTAGAGATCTCGCAAAAAACCACGATGATTTAATTGTAGAAGATGTTTCACGAGTCACCTAATTGACAATAGGCAAGTTTTGTTTTTTGTCTTTAGTTTTCTGGTTTTATTTCTGTTTTTGTTGACGTTTTTGCTCTTTATTGGCTGTATTCTTTCGTACACGGCTTGTGAGCTTTTTTAATCTATTCTCTTTGATCGATCAAAAAAAAAAAGAATGAAGGGAGAGAAACAGAATCCTTGTCGCGAGGCTTGCGTGTGCTTTTGCGTGTGCCTTGGCTGAGCCTTGGTGCGAGCCTAGGTGCGACCATTGGTGCGAGCCTTGGTGCGAGCCTTGGTGTGACCATTGGTGCGAGCCTTGGTGTGACCATTGGTGTGAGCCTTGGCATGACCATTGGTGTGACCATTGGCGTGTGCCTTCCGTGAGCCTTGGCGTGTGCCTTGCGTGTGCCTTGCGTGTGCACACGTGTACCCATCAAAGATTCAACGGATTTAATTAAACATAAATATTTTACGTTTAGTATTAAATGGAAAATAAAATCATAAATATTATTTTACCGTTTTAAATTAATGGGGATTAAATTTTTTTCAAATTAATTATCTTTTCATCGTTTTAAAAAATCAAAAGCT
>JAJJMC010000939.1:1632721-1644739 GCA_023531435.1 Papaver californicum
TTGTGTATTCTAATACCAGAGAAATGAATGATACATAGCAAACCGTTTATAGGTTTTGAATATCGATTATAAAACAAGGGGATCCAATCCAAACACGCGCGTCTGACTAAAGATCCTAGGTATTGGGATGGCAAAAAGGAAGCATGGGCGGCGTAGTTTTGATCGAGTATGGTGTAAATTAATAAAGTATGAATCATGTTGAATTAAAGACAACCACTGCCTACTTACGCACTTAAATCGCATCAGTGTTTTCACCGGGAGTCTGCTAAGTATTTCACATATCATCTCCACTCCAATTGAAACATGACCACTGCCGCTCTTTTTCTGCTTTCTGGTCTTTTTCAATGCCATCGTCTTGAAGATTAGTAGGGTGATTTCTGAAGCAAAATTGAAGCTTGTTTTTTTTTTCTGGACAAAGAATGTAGTTGAATCAACAGCCTCAAACTAAAACCCTAGAGAAATTTTGACGGATTTCATGTCCAACAGAACTATCTCAATGGCTAGCTTTTCTACTTGACCTGAAGTTTAAACTAGCCAACTTCTAGTGTGACTGCGAGGTATTTTGAACCTTTATATGGGGAATATCTAACCCGTTGGCTCTCACCCGAGAGACCTTGATTATATTGAAGTTATATTTTGTAAAATTTTATTTTACCAAGTTACATATCATATCATATCATGACTTGGGAAAAGATTCCGTCATTAATACTTTAGTGGTAAAATATCCAAACCCACGTCTGATAGGAGCAACGAAACAGGAGAAATATCAGATAGAAGCCAGGAGTTTAAATGTGTTACTCAAGACATCTATCACCATTGAACATGATCAAGGCACGTGGAAAGGAACTAAAGGAATAAACGACTAAGTTTAAAGAGCTGTCAAGGCATTAAATGCAACTGATATAGGACAAAGGAGATGAACATCGGGTCAGAATAAAGTGGGACCCAAGTATTTGAGCACAAGTATGACTGGATTGAGATCGGGGAAGACGAGGACTATATCATAACTGATTTAACCAAAGGTCGAGGGTTGGGCCCCGACTACAATAGAACAAGAGGTATATACTCGCTCAACACTGTAATTTGTTTGTACTACAACTCCTGTCTTTAAATTCAAGGGTAGACCGTTAAGTGAGGGATGCGATTTTGTTGAGTGGAAAAGCATAGAGGGAGAGATAATTCTTGAGCTTAAGAGTTCAAGGTCCACTCTTTAAGATTTGTAACCCTTCACATCAATAAGAATTGATATCTTTCCTCTTGTAGACATAGGTAAACATACCGAACCATGTAAATCATTATGTTGATAATAATTATTTTCCTTTGAATGTTTATCTTTATACTCTTTACTTCGTGTTTCTTTTTCATAAAATGATAAGTCTTGTTAATTGTTTGGCGAGTTTTTCTTTTAGGGTCTACAACGCTCGTCTCTCTCGAAACAATGCTAAGGGAGTATAGAAGATATTTCGTACCTTTCACTCATGCTTTACTCATCCTATTCATGTGATTTTAAGATATTTTACGTGTTAAAAAAAAGAGGAGGGGTGCTCAGATATGAGGTTTCTTGGAAACCTAAGTCCAAAAAGAAAGAGGTTTGAGTCATTGGAAATAAACACCTCAGGCAAAACTAGTTCTTTCATTAACTCAAACAAATTTTGGGAACGACAAGTTTCAACCCAAGAGCTTTGAATATTTCAAGATGAAAGGATAAGTTAAAGAAATTAAAGATCCGTTATTAAAATAGGGAAAATCATAATACGGTGTAGTGTATCTGTTATTATCAGTAAAAATAGTTACTTCACTAGGAGTTAAGGTGATGTTAGCCGTTTTTGTTGGTATGCAGTTTTTCGGAAATCTTCAAGGACCACCTTAAAGGTACCTCTGAAGAGTGAGGATACTGAAAATAAGTGCACAAGTCATACCTGGTGACTGACAATATACACAAGCTGGGTATTTAAAAACAAGTGAGTTACAAGATATGTTCAGTGTTTCTCAAGATATTGTGTTTAAGTACTCCTCTTCATCGCTAGGACTAGTCATCTAATGTGTATTATATGTCCTCTTTCATATCAATCATCCCAATCCCTGGTCTTTCCGGGACTCTGGCGTGTCCTCTTCCATTCTACAGGTGCATCATACATTTTCCGTGGCTTCACTAAATGCCCTGACTTTATTTTGAACTTGACTGTCGGATGTTTTGACTTCTTTTCACGTATCCTCACCGAGTTGAAGTGGTAGATGTTTTGGTTCAGGTGCAATCAACTTTTAGGGTTGTTCTTGATATTTCTCATCAATCTTCATATCTTGCAACTGTGTCTTGAGATGTATCCACGTGGCGATTCAATATTTTGTACTAAAAAATAAATTAACGAGTATACAGTCCCCGACTTTCAATCTCTAAAATCCATTGTGTTCGTGCTCTCGATCACCTCAAACTACATGTACCATTACCTTGATGGTATTGGTAACCCATTCTTAAATCGTAAACACTTATCGCGGCCCAAGTTTCATAGATCAATGGGCGGTCAACACAAATGTCACGAATTGATTAGCTTTCATGATAAATAAAGGGTTTTTAGTTTGGGGAAAAGCCAATCCAATAGTGCCGTATTCTAGAGATCTTATTACCCTGATTGTACCGTGATATTACCCGATTGATTCAACTTGAATTGAATACGTTCAATTTTTCCTCCGTTTTCTTCATTATCTTCAATTTCAGAGTCTTCTTGTCATATTTTTCTTTGAATCACTGTTCTTCAGAAATATGTGCAGTTAGTGAGTGGTAGAATTTTTTCACGATCAAAAACAAGAAATCATCAATATTTAGGTGAAGAAATTTCTTTTGCATCATTATTTTTCTTGGGTTCTTGATCTCTCAATCAAGATGCTTCAGCATAATATCTCAGTTACTTGAATCTATGTTCAAGATTCCATTTATTTGTTAACCCTTGAAATCCTTCAAGACCATAATACTCTGATCTTAATTTTCCCCCTTTTCATTGATTTTTTTCCAGTTTTTTTATTCTTCTTCTTCCATATATAGCAACTCCAAACACTCACTATTATTTGCCCCTCTTAACCTCATCCACCGAGACACATGTAAGATCTATCGCTGCATATCTCTTCTTCTGTGCATATATTTCTAGCGTTTGGTTTCATTTCATTTTCGTGTTGTTATATTTTCAAAATGAGATTCTAATACTGATTTATGCTCCCATACTTTAGAATTCACGCTCCAAAATGTCGAGCTTGATCCCATACGATATTATACGTGAGATTCTTTTGATATTACCGATAAAGATTATAAGAAAATTTCGGTGCGTTTGCAAACAGTGGGGAAGTAAGTTGTTCAACGACTCTAGTTTTGTTAAAGACCATCTTAATTACAGCAAGGAAAGTGGAAGGTTTAGTTGTTTCTCGATATCAAATTACAGTGATTTTAATTTGCTTTTAAAAAAAAATAAATTGTTACCAACATTTGTGGATGACTACTGTAAACCTGTAAAAATGGATTCCCCTTTCAAATCTCAATTGGTTAAGAAGTATCCAAATTTAGGGATCGAAACATATTGTTCTTGTAATGTTTTGATTTTGATGAGATGGGTTAAAGATATGTTCGCGTCTATAGACAATTGTGTGGTCAACACAAATGTCACTAATTGATTAGCTTTCATGATTAAAAAAAAAGAATTTTTGTTTGGAAAAAAGCCAATCCAGTAGCATAGTATTTTAGAGACCTTAATACCCCGATTGTACCGTGATATTACTCGATTGATCCAACTTGAATTGAATACGTTTAATTCGGGGCCCCCCCCTTTTCCTTCTTAATCTTCAATTTTTTAGAGATTCTTTTGTAAGATTTTTCTTCGAAACATTGTTCTTCAGAAATTTATAGAGTTAATGAGTGGTAGAATTTTCTCAAGATTTTTTTTAATAATAAAAAAAAAATCACTTCATGAGTATAATCAGTCATTCATGAGATATAGCATAATCATTCCAATCATATCATTTGTTTAACAAAAATTAAAGGAACATAAACACAAAATCCTGATTTTTTCTAGAAAACAGTAACCAAACAAACATAAGGAAACAAGTAAACTAGACCCTCTTCGCTGCAAGCCTCCTAAGTTCTGCAAGCCGGTCAATTTCATCCCTAACAATTCTGTAGTAAATTACAAGAACCTTGGTTAAGGAATTAAGAATAAGAATTGAAGCATGCTTCTTCGAACAAGAATTCTCCTTTCCATAATTCAAGATCTACTAGAAACTTAGATTCTACATCACCAGCTACAACTTTGATTCGAAAATCCTGAATCACCTTCTTAATTTTCAGGAGTAATTCATTTAACTTCTCAGGAACTTTTCCTTTTGGTTTAGGATTATGATTAATATACTAGATCAAAGAGGTTTGCTTCTGTTTATACTCATCGAGCCTCCTTTGAAACTCAGTATCATCCATCGCTTTGAGTGAGAGAGCACTAAACTATCGTTCTGAGAGAGGGAATGTTAAATTTTCTCAAGATCTTAATTCATCAAGATTTTTTGTTTTTCCAAACAAGAAATCATCAATATTTCTATGAAGAAATTTCTTCTGCATCATCATTTTTCTTGAGTTCTTGATTTCTCAATCAAGATACTTCAGCATAATATCTCAGTTACTTGAATCTATGTTCAAGATTCAATTTATTTGTTAACCCTCCAAATCCTTTAAGACCTTAATACCCTGATCATAATTTCCCTCATATGTAACTAATTAGATGACATTACATATTTAAAAAGTTACATGTGGTCTCACCACCATATGAAATGCGCGAAAGCTCGATGGCTTGAAGCAAGTCCATGAAGATTCTCCCTTTTCAATGGGGTGAAGTCAAGAGTGGGTTGCTGGTTATTTGATCGTGCTCATCCAGTGAGAATAATAGCAGCAGTGCCAGGCTTTAGATAGCATTGGGTGATCTTGGAGTTGGGTTTTCCTATCGATGCTTAGGAACCTGCTCTGAGTTACGTTTCTTCCCATTAAAAATTTGCAGCAAACTCATCTTGTGTGTGGAAGTACTTGGGGTTGGGTTTTGGTGCTCCTCAACGGGATCCAACTGAAGATCTTGATGCCACATCTCTAACTAAGAATGAAAGTAAAAAAGGTGGACCGTGGCATGGTAATAACAAAAACAATAATGATCAAAGTAAGGTTAATTCAACCTCCCAGACAGGGAACCCTTTAATCTCTTTCATTTTTGACTCAGATGGGTGACCATCTCGCATACACTCGAGTCTCTTTGAGCCATTCCCTCCGTTTAGCCTAGAGCTGTGGAGTGGTGTGGGGGACTTGTGTAGTAATAGCTACACTCCTCGTGCCAGCAAAGCTGCTATCACAACAAGCTAGCCAAGCACGGAGGACAGTGGTAAAACGAATGAGTTCCTTTTTTATATCAGTAGAATCATACGTCAACCGCGACGTTTGTTAACAAAAAATTCATTCATTAAGATTACAAAAACTATCCATTGGCAGAGCTCTACAACGTCATATTCTCCAAAGGGAGAATGGATCTCTAGCAAAGGTTTGAGCACCGTTCTAAGAGTTTGATTTTTGCATCGGGAGCAAGCCCGTTTTTATTGTTCAAAATATGCCTAATTTTGTACTGATGATAATAACGAAGAAAGTACTTCGCCAGGTGAGTCAGCTATTGAGCCAGATTAAAGAGTACAAAAAGTAAAAAGTCTTGATGTCTGAATCTCGAAGTGAAGAAGCTTTTTACATCCAGAATGGGCTCTTGAGCTACTAAGTGTAAGGGGCTTAGTCTTTATAAAAGGTAAATTGTTTAAAGGTTCGGGGCTTTCCCTTGATTTTCTCTCAAGTTTCTTGATTCTTCTTCTTCCATAGAACCTCCAAACACTGACTATTATTTGCTCCATTTAACTTCATCCACCGAGACATATGTAATATCACTACATATCTCTTTCTTTATGCACATATTTCTAGAGTTTAGTTTTATTTAATTTTCGTGTTGTTAGATTTTCAAAATGATATTCTAATATTGATTTATGCTCTCAAACTTTAGAATTCACGCTCCAAAATGTCGAGCTTGATCCCAAACGATGTTATACATGAGATTTTTTTGATGTTACCGATAAATATGATATGTAGATTCCAGTGCGTTTACAAATAAAGGGGAAGTAAGTTGTTCGACGACCCTAGTTTTATAAAAGATCATCATAATTAAAGCAAAGAAAGTGGAAGGTTAGTTGTTTCTCAATATCAAATTACCTTGATTTTAATTTGCTATTAAGAAAAACCAAACTGTTACCAACATTTGTGGGTGACTACTGTGAACCTGTAGAAATAGATTCCCCTTTCAAATCTCAATTGGTTAAGAAGTACCCAAATTTATGGATCGAAACATATGGTTCTTGAAATGGTTTGATCTTGATGAGATAGGTTAAAGATATGTTCACGTGCATAGATAATTGGGATGACATTTTTTTCCTTTGTGCATAGATAAGGAAATACCAACTTATCATATTACGCGAAGACCGATGATTACAAGATTGTGAAAGTTGTTCCCGTCTTTCGTTATGATAGTACTTCTCAAGTTCATGTATATACATTAGGATTGGATTCTTGGAAAACCTTACCCGACATCATTCCTTATGCGATAGATCGTAAAACTGAAACATTTGTTAACAGATATCCTCACTGGATAGCATATTGAGCTCCATTCAATCCAAATGCCAGTGGATATTTTCAATGTATTGTTTCGTTGGATATTGGAGAATAAAGGTTCAAGAAAATTCCCTTCAGTAAAGAAATTGATGAAGAGTTCAACCATCCAGAGTATTCCGACAGGGTACTAACATTGGGTGTTTTTAGAAAATGCCTTTGTTTAGTTTCCTGACATTGATCATTTTGCAGTTTTGGGGATGCCGAATTACAAAGATAAAAATTCCTGGACTAGATGGTTCGATAGACTCGTCCCAATTGAAAAAAATTCAATTTTGATAAACGTGTGAGTTATATAAAGTTACTGTGGGAATTCGAATATGATGAATAAGCTTTATCCGCTGCCTGGATAAGTAATTCTGAAAACCATTTTGTTTCCTATTTACCGTGGTATGGTTAAATTTTCTCTTATTTTTTATTTGTTTGTTTTTCTCTCGAATTAATTGACGTTTGGTATTTGGGTTTTGTCCAGCATTAGTATTTGGTCTAAATTTTGTCCAAATAAGGAGGGTTTGTTATTTAGAATTAATGTTGACCTTCGATTGATTAGGTTAAATTTGACTTCGGTTTAAAAAATATTATTATTATAAAAAATAAAAATAAAATAAAATAAAAAATTATTATCCGAATTTCCTATAATAACCTTAACTTTCCTAACATTTACATAACTCAATATTCCTCAAATCCATCACCGCCGCCACCACCACTATTTCACACTGCAACCACCACCATCTTCTCCAAAAGTACCATAATTTCTCCCATTTACAACCCTGAAAACTCGAAACCAAGCTAATCAAAAGAAAATTTCCACTAATTGTTTCGTCATTCAGTAAACCACACTTCTCATTATTACACAGTTAAATTTAGGGATAATTGGGAAAATGCCCCAAAAATGCATGCCCCGTTGGAAAAATTCCCCGCAAAGTTAAAATTCTGGAAAAATTCCCCGCAACATTTTCCATCCAAATGGTGTTAAGTAGTCAAACTAGGCACACATGTGTGTTCACATGTGTGGGAGTTTAGATAAAATTACCCTTTCTTCCAGATTTCGACATGTGGCAACCTCCATGAATGAACGGTGGGATTAAAGTTATGTATATATACTCAAATCTTTTATAGAAATACCTAACATGTCCCCTAATTTCACAAGATTCTGACATGTAGCAGTTTGACTGAATAGGATATTAAGACGTGGCAGTTTGACTTTTTTTTATTTTGCCACGTGGCAGTTTGATAACAACGTTTTGCATCTCGACAGTTGGACATATGGCAGTGGGACAAGTGGCAGTTGGACACGTGGCAAGTCATACGTGGCAGTTTCACACTACACAAAGTCACGAATTTGACACAAAATCACCTGTACACTAAAACATAAGATAAAATTGAAAAAACACAAACACACACACATAAGATGCTAAATTACTAATCCAACATATAGGATTCTAAAAATAAAGTAATATCCACTACTAGTTGTCTCTAAATAAAGACACATTTAACATCATTACCAATGTCTAAAAGACCATCAAATGTTCTAAATCAAAAAAGCACAATCCAAGAAGAGAATAAACAAATCAAACATCATATGGAACCTTGGCCTTTCTTTGCCTTTTGGAAGAGGTCTCTGAAGTGTGAAATGATTGTTTAAAATTAACTTCCACATGTGAACCTGAATCTGAACCTCCAGTAAAGTTTTGGTTCACTTTGATATTTCTAGAGGCCTTTGCTTTCTTATTTGTCTCGGCAACCACTGAAGAAGAACTAGTGGTTGCAGTCCTTTTTGAAGAGGAGTTGTACCTGCAGTTGAAGTAGATGTTGCATGTTTCTTCCTAATCCTCTTTGGAACTACATCTTTTTCAACAAATGACTCACCATCCACCTGACATTCAGTGGTTGCTCCTTTCTTCTTAGGGTTAGATCCAACATCTCCACCTTGACAAGTAGTTTTGTTGTGATTAAATCCACCACATCTGCTACAATGTCTAGGCAGTTTTTGTTTGTCACTCTCTGTCCAAGACCTCTTTCTATTCACACAAGGTCTTCCTGGATCTCTCATCAGATCTGGGTGGATGATATTAACTTGTGGCTGTTGAAGAAAAACAAAGCTAGAGGATAAGAAAGATAAATGAATGATAAAAGATTTGTATTCTTTATATAAATGTAAAGACCAAAACCTAAGGTTAAAATAGTAATCTATCTTAGATTCTTTATTAAAATGAAAGTTTTAAATTAAAGGAATACCTTGGGGAAGTCATATGTACTGTCACCTAATGGAGTTATTGAGAATCCATATGTGATCTTATAATATTCCACAGTGTAGTATTTACTTCAATACCTGTAAACGTTAAACAGACGAATTATTTCAGAAAATCAAAAACATGTATGTCAACTAAAAAATTCAACAACATAAAAATACTTACAAGGCCCAGTTTGGTCTCAATTTGACCAATGCACATACTGCATGCTGACATGGGAATTCCCTCAGTTTCCACTGAACACAAGTGCATGTTTTGGATACAATATCAATTGTAAATACTTTCTTTGTTGATATATTAATAACCTCATACATTTTTAGCATTTGTGCAGGTTTAGAGTGATACTTCCCTATGCATTCTTTCACCTTACTAATTAGAGTCAGCGCTGCAGGAACCAGTTCTTCATCCTTCCATGTTGCAGCAAATGCAGCTCTTTTAGCATACTGGCCCATGACCAACTGACAGTACATTGTGACCATCTTAGTCACAGGTTTGTCTCTAATGTTGCAACACATTGCGTTGAAGGATTCAGAAAAATTGATGTTGATATGCTCACATGCAGAATCATGTGGGAACCAAGATCTTGCCCAAGATTGGGGGTCTATTTTTTCTAGATAGTTGTATGCAGCAATATCCGCCTCTTTTAAAGCATTCACATGCACCTAAACATTAAGTAACAGAGATTAGTATAAAAAACACATCATTTCAAAACATATGTACAAATAAAAAAGCATTTTATCAAAACATATCATTTCACAAACAAAACACATCATTTCAAAACATCTTGCCCCTTGGCAATGCCCTAAGAAATCATTTTTATCAAAACATATCATTTCACAAACAAAACACATCATAAAACAAATAAAAAACATTGTAAAAATAACCTTCCTATAAGATTTTTTGTAGGCCTTGGCAGCATTCCATGCTAGACTTGTTAGCTTTGGACCCTTGAATCCCTTGGTCAAAAAGTTCTTGTATAAGTGCCTGGAATATCAAAAAATAGCATATTAAGTCAGAAGATAAATATATGAAAAGTATTTAAGAATGTTTTGAATTCATTACCTTGCGCATATCTGTGATTGGCTTCTGGGAACAATTCTGCTATAGATTCTAGAAGTCCCTTTTGTCTATCAGATATAAATGTCAATCCATGTCTAGTTATAACCTTAGGCTTCAAATCTTTCAGAAAATTATACCAGTTTTCCTCACTCTCATTCCTGCAAATACAAATTGCTAATGGGAAAAGACCATTTTCACCATCCAAAGAAGTGGCTGCAAGTAGAACACCGCCAAATTTTCCAGTCAAGTGACAACCGTCCAACCCTATAACTGGCCTACAACCTTCATTAAATCCTTGTGTTTGCGCATGAAAGGATAACGTAACACTGTTAAATTTATTTCCTTTCTCATCTGGGATGTAAGTGAAAATGGCAATGCTACCTGGATTTAACTCTGTAATCACTTGACAAAGACTAGGAACAATTGAGTAAGAGTGTCCACAACTTCCATTTTGATATTGAAGCAGATGCACCTCAAAACAAAGAACGATAAAAAAACAGTTAGAAATAATTAAAAGAAATCAAAGAAATCAAAGTTAAGTTGAACTACATACCCTTGCCTCACAAGCAACCCAATAAGGGATTTCTTTATTTAGGTCACCCCAAACTAAAAAGTCTTATATTTGCCTAGGCTTTGGAATCCCATCACAAGGTTTCAATGTTTTCTTCAAATGGTCAGCTACAAATCTAGAGTTGCACTTTGGATTTTTATTTGGGTCTCCACTACCAATACATTTGTGCACCAAGTTGCATTTCCTAATTGTGAAAGTAGCCTCACCAACTACTTGCCTTGCACAAACTTCCCACATACAACCTTCACTTTGCTTGTTCTTGCACTCAGCATACACTCTATGAGGCTCTGACTTCCTCAACTTATACACATTGTGCTCTAACACTGCATACTCCCTTAAATGTCTTAAGAAAGCATTTTTATCTTCAAATGTCATTCCTTTACAAAATTCACCAGAAGAAGCTTCAGGAATATCTTCATTCTCCATTGTCAAATCACCTGGGTCCTCTACATATTGGCCAAATTGTTTCTGCCATGCTACCATATCAACTGCAACCCCATCAATTTCAGGCCCTCCATCAACTGCAGGCCCACTATCAACTGCAGGCCCTCTACCAACTACAGGCCCACCATCACCTGCAGGCCTAGTTTTTTCTGGTGTCCCACCATCACTAACAGGCCCACCATGGCCTGTAGGCCCACCATCAACTATAGGCCCAGTTTTTTCTGTTGACCCATCATTCACTGCAGGCCCAAAAGACAAACTATTAGCATTAAGATCTACAAAATATGCATAAATGAAAATATAAAGTTAAAACTTACCATCATGGACATTTTCTTTTCGAAGATACCCTCTTAGCCATTCACCATAACTTTTTCTGTCTCCTTCATCTTCATTGTCTACATAATAAAAATTTGGATCATCATCTAGATGACATTCATCCAAAGCTTCATTTGGAAGATTCACTTGTACCTCCTCAACAATACTAGCTTGTGTATTTGCTTGTATTAAGAAGTCTTTATCATCATCCAAGTTAAGTTGTACACTAACTTGTTCCTTTCCTTTACTGATGCCTTCTTGATTATCAGCAATACTAGCTTAGGTACTGAAATATCACTATCTCCATCAAAAGCTAGACTTTCCTTTCTTCCTGCCTTTTCTTGTAATCTTGGACTTTTCTTAACTATCACCTTTGGTTTACAAACTGTCTTTTTCCTTGGTGTAGAAACAACACTTACACTTGAACCACTAACAGTTTGACTACAACCTAAAACAGATATTCCTAGTGAAACATACCCAACCTCATCTTCTGCAGCATTTCCCCACATATCAAAAAAATCCAATTCACATTTAATTTCATAATCATCCCACAAAATTATTGATGGTAGTATAACACCAATTCCCCTCAACCTAATCCTTACCATTTCTTTGAACTTACTAAAACAGATATCTTGGCCAGCAACATCATCACAATAAAGTTT
>JAJJMC010000939.1:1645139-1754347 GCA_023531435.1 Papaver californicum
CAATTAAGACAGACAAAACAAAAAAAAACCCCAAATTTTGAAAACCCTAGAAAATCACATTTCATTAAAAATCAAATTAACTTACTAAATAATGCAATATAATCATAGGGTTGCTGATAGACATGTTTTCGTGTCTAATTTGTTCTCAATTTGTTCTTTGTTAAAACTCGATTTTGTATTGATATTGTGATTTTATGTAATAATAGGTACTTATGGAGAAATAACATTTGGGAAAAATGGCATGGAAAACTACTAAAGGCACCCGGAAATTGATAAAGGCACCGGGACATTGGATATGGGCACCCCCTTCTTCACGGTTCAAAAACTCAATTTGGCGGGAATATTTTGGTTTAAATGCAGACATCCTGAGTTGATTCTGGATGAGATTTTCACGTAATTTTTGGGTCAAAAATCAATTCGTAAGATTAAGTAATAAATGCCCCTATAACAGAGAATGATTACCATATAGAGATTGATCGATTAATAACTAGAAGATACGTGAAAATCACTAGAAAGATTCAATCACAGATCATGAATATTTTGTTTTCTCTCGAGGGAGAAATACTTTTCAGGAATGATTTGATGAAGAGAATATCTGCATAGAGTCAGTATCAAACCCATTTTAATGCCCACAATATACGATGGAAATATACTCAGAGATACATAAAATAGAATCATATCAGAAAATCAAGAAAAAAATCATCGGGTTAATGAAGATCCTGTTGAGAATTAATGGATGGATTTGGAGGTGTTATGAAGCTATAAAAAGGGGTTTCGGGTATCATAGAAGGGAGAGGAAGCTTAGGGTAAGGTTGAGAGAAGCTCGAAAAATCAATCCAGAGATTCTGCTGCTGCTGGTGCACGAAGAACAGAAAAAGGCGACGGAAGCTTCAACCTAAAGGCGGCGGAATCTTCATCATGTTTGCAACGATTATTTCAAATCTTCAACCGAAACTCATATAATCGTTGCAAATTCACTGTTTTCTTTATTTTTCTCATTTTTTATCATTTGTGAACATTTTGAGCATTGAATTGTAACTCTGATCAAATGAAAAATATGAGGAGCTGAACCCCATCTCTGAGGCGACGGTGGAAGCTACTTTTTCCAAAAATTATGTGGTAATGTTATTTAATTAATTTATGCAATTATTTTATGATTGTTTGCCTTAATTAAAAATTGATTTAATAATTTTTATAGAGCAATTGTGATTTCGTTAGATGGTATATGCTTTGCCTAGGGTTTAGATATTCCATGCTTTTGTTATACAATTGTTACTTTAAGAATTTACTTATTGCAACGTTTTAGAATCAAATTAAAAGTTAGAATTGCATGATTATAATTATTGAATTTAATCATTAAAAAAATTGGAAAAATAGTGGAAACCTAGCCTCAATTTTCTCTCAAATTGATTATTATCTTTACTTGAGTTTTTATTATTTGTAGTCTTAAAAATTAAAATTTAAATCCAAATCTTCACAAGTCTTAACGAACCTTTCTTACCACTTCACGAAAACATCAGTTGCATGTTTCTTACTAGGATTGTAATGAATTCATCAACTGCTGTGAACAGGAAGAGCAGAAAGAACACGTCTTCAGTAGCTCCTGTGAACGACGACGGTTGAGTCACAGACTGGGTAAGAACGACGGCTTGAAGAAGAAGAAGGGAGGCTAGGGTTTTCACTGAAGAAGAATGGAGGCTAGGGTTTTCAGTTGTGATTTGAGAAGGGAGGCGTCTGTAGAGGGAGGCGGTTGTAGAAAAGGGAGAAGAAGAGAAACTTAACCCTAGTCGTGTTCTTCTATTGAACAAGGCATAAACACGTGTACCACATTAACACGTGTATTAAAAACATCACACGGGTAGGGATTTGTATTATTATTTCACACGTGTAAGGGTTGGAAAGGGCAACTTGGTAATTTTATTTGTAACCGATATCTCGTTTCATGAGAATTTGACCATTCAATCTCGTGATATTGACTATTTGGATGGAAAATGTGACCGTGGGGTATTTTCCCAGAATTTTAACTTTGCGGGGCATTTTTCCAACGCGGCATGCATCTTTTTTGGCATTTTCCCAACTTATCCCTTAAAAGAAAGGAGGAGGAGTTGGTTGCAAACATTAATAGGCTTAACTTGTTGGAAGAATCTAATGCTCTTTCTGAGCCTTAGTTGATGAAGAGAGCTAGCGACTTATACAGGCTCAACGATATTGAAGTGACTAGAGCAAGAATGATCTTTCAAAGAGCTAAAGTCAAAGGGTTCCATGAAGGTAATAAAAACACTCAATATTTCCATAAAAATAGCCAATGCAAATAGAAAGCGAAGTTGCATCACTAAGTTGGAAATTGCAGGGGTTGATGTCTTCAACCAGGACGTCATAAAGCAGGAATTAAAAAAGTACTACACTCATCTTTTCACTGCAACAAGTACAGTTTCACAGAGTTTTGACAACTTAGATTTTAAACAACTGGATAGACAGCATAGTACTTGGCTTGAACGTCCTTTTAATGAAGAGGAAGTGTACGGGGCTATTAAAAAGTGCGGAGCAAATAAAGCACCTGGACCGGATGGTTTTATGGTGGAGTTTTTCAAACTTAGTTGGGATATTTTGAAGATGGATCTCATGTCGGCTATAAATGAGTTCTATTGCAAAGGCAAGGTGGATTGGAGATTGAACATGTCGTTTATTAAGCTTATTCTGAAGAAAGAAGATTCAGCTACTTCGAAAGACTTTAGGCCTTTAAGTCTCATAAGTAGTTTTTACAAGGTAATGTTTAAACTACTTGTATAAAGATTAAAATCTGTTATGCCTTCTCTTATTTCTAATGCTCAGGGAGCTTTCATCACGGATAAGCAAATTCTAGATGGTATTTTGGTGGCGAATGAATGTATAGATAGCCGAATCAAACAGAAGAAACCAGGTATTCTGTGCAAGATAGACATGGAAAAATCCTTTGATAATGTTAATTGGCGCTCTCTTTTTTCTATCTTGAGAAAAAATGGTTTTGGTGAAATATGGATCAAGTGGATTCATTGGTGTGTCACTGAAGCTCAATTCACTGTTTTGGTGAATGGCGCAGCAACATATAGAATTAAGCCTTAAAAGGGATTAGACATGGCGATCCCTTGTCTCCTTTTCTGTTTCTTTTGGTTCTTTCCATTTTGATTAATGAAGCAGTTAATAATGGTAGAATTGGTGCTTTTCAAGTCACTGAAGGAGGCTCCAATGTGACTCATCTACAATTTGTTGATGATACTATTACTCTTCTAAATGCTTCTACTACTAGGTAAGAAGGTTACATGTGATTTTGATGGTTTTTGAAGTTCTGACTGGTCTTAAATTGAACCTGGAGAAAAGTTCAATGACAAGTATAGGTGTTGATGACCTGGTGGAGGATTTGGCAATGGATCTGGGGTGCAAAATAGATACTCTTCCTATAACTTACTTAGGTATGTCTGTAGGTGTTAATAAGAGAAATCTGGTTGTGTGGGAGGTTTCTTAACAAAGTTGGGAGAGTGACGCTTATGAAGAGTTCTTTAGAGAGTCTTTCCATTTACTGCATGTCTCTAATGCACTTGCCTGCTTCTGTGGAGAAAAGGCTGAATAGAATCATGGGGAAATTATTATAGGGAGAGGATGACGACAGGAAGAAGATGATGAGTTGGGTTTCTTGGCAGAAGATTTGTAGACCTAAGAAGAAGGGAGGATTGGGTATTCGTAATCTGAGGCTTGTCAACAGATTTTTACTAGCTAAGTGGCATTGGAGGTACACAAAGAAGCAGAATGCATGGTGGAGGAATATTATTTGTGAAAAAACTAAGCCTGATACTAATGGTTTGGTTCCTTTGCAGACTACAGATCTTATAGGCATAAGTATGTGGATGGAAATTGCCCAAGTCTAACAAAGATTTCTACGATTGTGTGAGTATTCACCTGAATGATGGAAAATCAATTAGATTTTGGCATGATTGGTGGTTGGAGAAGAAATATCTTAAAAGCAAGTATCCTAAGCTTTACAGGATAAGTAGACAAAAGAATTGTGTGGTTTCTAATGTCAATAACTCTAACTGGCAGTTTTCTTTCTCTAGAACTCTTAACCCGGCAGGGAGAATAGATTTATTAGAGTTAAAACATGACTTGAGGAATGTTGTCCAAACACCGGGAGAGAGTGACAGCATGAATGGAATCTACTCTGCCAAGGGACTGTATGAGAAGTTGATGGAAGCGTGTGATGATTGCGATTTTCATGGATTGTTAGAGAGCAAACTTATTCTTCCTAAGGTGATGTTTAGATTTGGGCTTCATTTCATAATTCTCTTCCTACGAGAGGTATGTTGCAACATAAGGGAGTAGTTATGCAGTCAAATTTGTGTCTCTACTGTAATATAGCTGAAGAAACTAGAACATCTCTTTATTCACCGTTCATGGACATCGCAAATCTGGGATTATTTCTTGTCTACACTGAGGGTGATGTGGTATATGCCTAATCTCTTGAAGACGCTTTTTCAGGCGTGGGGGATAACTAGGATAGGTGCTAGGAGATCAATCATTTGGAAGATTGTTTTGTATCCAGTCGTTTAGGAGTTGTGGAATGAGAGAAATGCTAGGAATGCATGGAGGAAGACACAAGACGAAGAATGAACTGATTGTGGCTGTGAAGCAGAATATTATTCTTTGGAGCTCTTCTAAAGAGATTTTCAAAGACTATACCATTAATCAGGTGTTGTTTCAATGATGAGATACAATAATTTTATTGTAATTAGCTCTTACTTTTTGATGGGGTCTGATGACAAATTTGTATATTTCTTGTAAAAAAATTCATTTTCGATATATATATCCTTTTTTTTTTAAAAAGAAAAAAAATGGATAGTGAGCTAAAAATGGGCACAAACAATGACCCAACTTGCTCCATCTGATCCACAAGTTGCCCCATCTCCCTAAAATCTGCCTTATGGTTAATGTGTCACGTCGTAAAGTTTACATTGATAAAAAAAAAAACAATAAGTTGACATGATAATTTGACATTGATTTCTTTTCTCACAGTAACAACAAATTATAGAATTGACGCTTCAAAAATGTCGAACCTGGTTTGAGTTAGTTAGATAAGAAAGGACATACCATTCTTCTGAAATTAGATTATTTAGGTTGCAGTTCTATGTGCATTCACATTCTCAAAATGGAATCGAACTGTGATATCCTCAGTTATGTTGTGAAGAGCCCACTAAGAGAACGACGACAACTCCTGATGTCATTAGCCACCGATGTATAACATTTTAGGATCCCCCAGTGCACGCCAGCAGTAATCATAATTAATATACTCGACCAACGTGGAATTGCAACATTAACTTTCTTAGCCCTGGGTTCACTGCAGCAGTGAACAAGATTTATACTTTACATGAACATGCAGTTCGCATATAACCTCATCATAGAAGTTTCACATTCTCACTGTTAAAATCAGATGTCACTGAATATTTGTTGAAGAGGACATCACAAGCATTTCCAAGCATCTATGAATTAATAGGAGCATTAGGCTTGGATTTCTGCACGCATCTGATGGACAAGTATTTCCTCAATTGCATAAGCAAAATCTGGCAAACACTGCCTTCTTTTTACATCCAGGGAGTTCACCAAATCCTAACAAATCAAAAATTCAGCAACAACACATGGTGATGAGTAGAAAGAAAAACAAGCATAACATGCAAAAGAATATACTCTAAGAATGAGCATCAACAAATACAACCACACATATATAGACTACTGACTAATAACAAACTACCAACACAACTCACCTGGACCTTGCAGAGAAAGCTCAGTGAAACCCCCCTGGAATGATTTTCTGGGGCCTTCAGGGAGATCAGCTTCAATGGAGAATTTATTATTGGCCAACCTTTGGGTATCCTTAGGAATGCAGCAATTCCCCCAGACACCTGAGCTATTACCGTCTCATCTTTGTCTGAGTACTCAAATGAGTATCTGCAATGAACATAATGTACTATATATCATTAGCTTATAACTGTAGCACCCTGATTGGAATGATGGCATCTGGAGGGAGCGAGTCCAGATGGGAGTACATGGTAAACTATGTTCTCTGCTCACTTTCAGAAATGCAACTACCATCTCTACAGAAGAAAAATTAAAACATAGTGTACATCTCTGTCCAGCTTCTAGTAATTTTTTATTCATCTTTTATGAAAGTCAACCTCTAGTAAATTAAAGTACTGTCTTAAGCTAAACTTCTCAGCTATATAACAAGTTAAGCAAATCCTTGTACCCCATTATTAATAAGAAACGTGATATTTGTGGAACTAGTGAATTAAAAGTCTATTGAGTAATTCAAACAGAACACCAAGTTCAAAAAAGGAGCAAAATCATCAACTTTATTACTAAGATGACCATCCCATCTGTAGGTACTGGCAAAAGTATATTTTGGTTTTGTTACAGCCAATAATTGAACCCTTTTTTTTCTTGTTTGTATCGATGTACTTTTTGTCTTGCTTTCATGCTCTTACAAACTTGCACTGAACAAATCAAAAATTTGTTTTTATATGCAGGTAGCGGCCTTCAAGCAGTAAGTTCAACACGGGTCACTATAAACAAACATTAGAAAGGTCTGTATAAAAGTCAAAACAGAACTTCAGAACTTTCAAATACTAAAAGCATACTTGTAATATATAACAACCATACCTTGATATACTAGCTTCCTTCACTAGTAATTTCCTTAGAGTGCAAAAGATGATCCGAGTTTGCACTTTTCGAACAAACCAGTCCAAAGAAGATCCATTCCTTGAAATTGACAATGACAAAGGCATCCTGCGAAAAGTGGTTAAATAATCATGAAGCTCGGACCATGACACTCCTTGTTTCTTGAGGTTAAAATCCACATCTGTTAAGAAGATGTAACATACTGTATACTATAATTTCAAGACTAGCACAAACAATCCAAATGGACACACTATGTTGAGAAACAAAATTTTAGAAAGTAGCTGGTCACGACTGGTCTCTGTTACTTAATAAAAGGTAGAAGAAAAATAAAAATGAATAGTCCCACGTGGTTAATTAGAGACTAGTGAATCCAAAACATAATGATCATGGCTCACTCCGGCTCATAGCTTAACACAATTGAAGCTTAATCCCCAAGGCCCAAAGAAAGAAGTTTGCGTTGAAATATTATTCTGCGTGCTTCAATGATACAGGTAATTAAATATATATACAACAGGACTTTTAATCTAGCTTCTAATCACGTAACATTCACTTTTTGATCTTTTAGGTCCTTCTCTGTCTCTACCTAGTAACAGAAATAAATAGATGTAACACACAGTAATAACAAAATTTTGGATGAGCAGAGTGAAGTTACGATACAGATATCTACTTTCATGTTCAGAAGTTTAAATAAAGTCTGGCAAAACCTGCCTATGTACATGAATCTACACATGATGCCTTAGCTTCGTTACAGCTAAGTTGAAAACCAGAATGAGTGATTTCAATACCTTTACAAATGAAATGGATCCTGGGGTCAATGATATAAACCCGTTCTACAATTACATTGATCAAGACAATACTTTGCCTTGTGAGCACTAAAGCTATCTTAATATGTGACACTAGAATAGAGATGTTTTTGGAAAGATCTTGCTGCCAGGCCTAACATTTGATGAAAAGCATAACCATTTTATCCCCAAGTTATGACAAAAAGTAGCTCGACAGTAAAGGCATTACATACATGACTAAGTCAATGGACCAAAAATAAAGTCTGAATGACTAGTAGGATCAAATGTGTCATCTGATCAGTGAATGCCTATACCACACCAAGCCAAGCCAGTCAGGAATAGAAGCCCATTGATAACCCTTCCACTTGAATCACATAATCTATAGATATTAAATAGGATCTTTATGACCTAGGAACTTACCTAAAGACCTGAAGCTAAGTAGGAGACAACGTACCTTGAACACTTTACAGCATCGACTACTTCGCTTATGAATACATCATTTGGGAAAATCTGGACATGTAAAAATGGTACAGAGTGAAAAACGCGATTAAAAAAATTAAATGATAAAGGTAAGCAAATGTAAACTCAACGAAAACAACAGGTACAACACATACAGTAAAGTATTATGAAGTGACAATTGAATCCTGATCAGCGATTCAGTCCAATGGAGTACTACATTTGGAAGAAAGGAACTCCGGAAAGGGGTACTTTCCTTTTGTGGGCAATATTTATGACTCATTACCTATTGCAGATACTTGAGAAGAAGAGGCTTTTCATAACGCTAGGTAGGTGTCACATGTACAGTACAAGAAAGCTGGGGAAAAAACAGACCACCTACTTTTTACAACTTAGGTTCACATAATTGATTACTTTTTATTGGATTAAAATTCGCTCGGGTAAAATAGTTTGGACCTCATTGCAGTGCAGTTTGTTGAGTGTTATGAAAAAAGTGGATCTCCAATTGAGGAAAACCTTAGGCAGGAGTTGATGGTACAAATCATACGGCAACCCTTTTTTAAGGTTCAGGTGTGAGAGGCCAGGTTGCTCATAATAATATAAGATGTTGTGTATATATCTTTGTGTACTTACACATAGTAGTGTTTGAAAACAATATATACTTACTACCTAATGACTTGCATGCATATGCAACAAACTCATTATTTTAGTTTTGTTGGTTTAGAAGAAGGGTATTGGTTTGGGTGTTAAGTACAAAGAAAAATATGATTTCATGATCCAGGTTAAAAAGGAAACTTTGGTGAGGTTAGAAGATTCTTGAGATAAGAAATGACAAAGGAGCACACTAGTTTGGGTAAAACTGAGTAAAAAAATAATGGTACATTCTAGCCTAACGCATGTCTTGTTAGCAGATTCAGATTGAAGTGCAAGATAGGACTAATGGGCATGCCTAAGTATCATGGTAGAGCAGAGATCATAACAATTGACATTTCTTATTTGACGGTGATGGCGATGTAAAACAACATACCTCCACCTTCTTTAACTCCAGTGTCCCATCCTTTAGTTCTATAAGCAACTCGTGGTCTGTGATAGATGATTCTGAAGTATATTCAGGGATCTGTCTATACAAAATCCCCTCCAGGTTTGGAATGAATGTCTTCACTGACAACCTAATGCAGTTCCCTTCAAATTCAATAACTTTAAGACCAGATAGCATGTCCTCAATCTGTAAAGTCGCTTCAAGCCTAAAATTCATGAAAAGTTGTAAGCTATCTAGCGGAACCAAGAAGAACATTCATATAGTGACACCCTAAAGCGAGTTACCTTTTAGTTATACAATCACAATCCTGAAGAGAGCTTAATGTAGCTTTTGTCTTCTGCAACTGACTATCAAGATCCCAAATCTGAAGGTGATATGACGTTAGTTACAAATCCTAATTCATAATGAACCACAAACAAACAAAGCCAAGGTTACAGCCAAGGTTTTACAAAACAACTAATTGCAAAATATAGTTGGTTAACTGATCTCATCATTATCTGTCTCGCAAAACATGTCTGTTCAGGATTTTAGTAGATAGGGGGCAAATAGGATTTCGAAATTAAAAAACAGTTCAGGTTTAGTTACTTTAATATAGTTAACCTCCACATGACATGTTAGACGCTGTAGAGATCTGAGCATTATAAGATAGTTGCAGTTGCAGAACTATGCAAAGGACTTCCTGATGCAAATGTAAACTTCTTCGCGTAAAAGTCAAGGTTTGGCAGTTTTATATGAGTTAGTTTTATCCATGTGAGTTCCAGAAGCAGTCAGTCGAAGATCTATTTATTCATTTGAAAAGTTACTTCAAAGAAGTAAAAAACAACATACATATTAGTAAACAAAGATAGAAATGGACCTCAAAGGGATAATCTTCATGCGTATTCATAAGACTCCCCTGATTTTCTGTCGATACGGAACATTCGGCATGTGCAGCCAATTGTAATTTATCAATTCCCTACAACACATACATAAGGCATCATGTCAGAAAAACAAAAATGATTCTTCAGTGAAATCTAGTCTGTTCTAGAATACGTTGAATGCCGATAACTACATTATTGGGTGTTGAACATGCAGATTCCGACTCGTGGTCAAGCATATTGCCTCCAAGCCTTACAGGCTTAAACTCTACCATGACCCAACTGGTGCAGGTAGAGAAGCACTCCTTAAGCTCAATATTGCAAAGTAGCAACACAACCTTCTCAAATCTAAGGAAAAGGGATGAAACTAAAAGGGCTGATTTTGAAATCTAATCTTTAGTTGCTAACTCGAAGACACAAACATCAAACTAAATTTTACTTTGGCCTTAAAAGATTAAGACCACTCATCATCTCATAGAGAATAAGCTTCTGCATATCACCCAAGTGTTTTATATTGTATTCTGAGTACTAAAACCCTATATCTCATCATAGGAGGTTGCCTTTACCATACATTTTGGTTCTAATACAACTATTGAAACACTAACCTGTAATTCAGTGCGATTCAAAGAATTTTTCAACTCTTCAAGACCATTTGCAAATTTTTCAGAATAGTCTGCAGATGAAAGACAAAAAAAAAACCTAAGTTACCGCTACTAAACAATTCAAAATTCAATTTTATTGACAATCTATGATCTAACCTTCTCTAATTGCTTGCGCGAGATCGTCATTTTCCTCAGAAATCTTCAAAATTTCAGCATCAACCAAGTCCAGCTCCTTCTTTGCATGTTCAACAAAGCCATCTACACTTATAGACGTGGCTAAATTAACCTAATAAATTCATAATTTTGAATCTAATGTCTACCAGGATCAAATGAAATACAATATCTTATTTATCCTTTTCCCTAACATAAACCCTAAACCCTAAAACAACTGAAATCAAATGAACTCAAAAACAAAAAATATCTGGAGAGAGAGAGTGAGAGTTAACCTAAATCTTGGAGGCCTAAAGAGGTAAAATCCAAAAACTCCAAAGTGGTTGGTTTGATTTTGCTCTGTACAATAAAGCAAACACACTGAATCAACAAAGACAAAGAGATGATGATTAAGTGAAAATAGAGAGTGATGCTTACTTCGAATTCCAAAATGAAACCATTCACTAATATCTTCTCAGACTCAGAGGTGGATTGTAGTTGAGATAAATCATTGAAACTTCTCTCAAATTCCGATAACTCGTCTACTCGACAACGAATGGGGTGAAGATCTAGATATTGGGCGGATGACTCCAATTGATTATCCCCCATCTCCATAACTAAAATTGAATTTTGAATGAGAAAAGGGGGAAACAAAAATACTGGTCACTTCAACTCTAACACGTATGCCGTTAAGAGATGATAACGGTCTTTTTCTGTTGACAGCTTCTGACTCCGGATAGGTTTCACGCCGTGAAGAAGGCTGTTTATAACAACTGTTTTATCACATAAGAGATGGGATGAGACTTGCCGTCTTGGTACCAACAGGGCCATTAAAGCTGAAGCTGGACATCCGCGGTACTTTTAAGTCCGTTTTTCAAACATAGATAACGCGCTTGGCGGCATTTATTAAGATCAAGATGAAATGCCATGTGAGTTAAAGTCTGGACTAGTACCACCCACCGATGATACCCATGTAAGTCATAATAGGGTACAGGCCACACCAGTGTACGTCTTCGTCCATAGACAGATAAGAAGAACGGTCCATTGATAGTATTTTATTTTATTTTTGGGTAATAAAATGAACTAACCATTTTCATTCACCTTTACATAACCATTTTCCTTTCCTTTCCTACCAAACAAATAATAGCTGGTGGAGAAAATCTGGAACAAATTTTGAAGTATGTGTTTAACATTCAACTAAGATTCAGAGTGTTACTTTTGTCCATTTCCGAATTTTATGGACATTGGAATTCTTTTTTCGAGAGTGTGAAAAAAATAAAATGAGATCATCTTACATATATCAGATAGTACGTAGTTGCAAGTGTAACATAGTCTGGGACGGATCCAGAAACGTTAGAAAAAAAATTCAGACCCAAATTAGAAGTTTTGATCAAGCCCAATAATTAAGTAAAAAATAATAATTTATTATGGGTTTGGGGGCTAACCCGGGTTAAAGCCCAGGTTAGCTCTTCCATAGGTTCGTTTCTAAGCTTTTTTCTACATAATACAGTATATCCTCGATTACTTAACACCTGGAAACTAATACTCTTAATAAATTGATAACTTTTTATATTACAATACAATAAAAAAAATATTATTAACAATATTAGTAACATATATTCTTTATGGTCCCAATATGTTTATATACTTTAATACAAATTCTTTGGTTAATAAAAAATTCTAGGCACAATCATATTAAGTTATCTGAATTTTAGTAGCAATCAGGGAACTGATGGTTTTGGTATCATAGCTAGGCTCCAGGGATAAGCTCTGTTCTGAGCATTATTTCTGGTGGTATTGGAGTTGCTATCAATTACATTGTAAAAGTGATGGTTGTGGTAGTAGCAATTGAATGGGTTGTTACTTTAGAGTGCAGTCATATCATTATTACTTTTGTTATAAAGTTTGTGGTTAGGGATTTCTAGAAAAGATAATGTGTCTTGGTTTATTAAAGTCAGATGGATGAATGCTTGTAGATTATTGTCTGATGTTCAGTATTATCATTGCTTCGGACGTATGAACTTCCCCGCAGATTTGTTAGCTAAGAAAGGCTCCAGATTTAGTGTTGGTGAGAGTGTTAAACATGTCGGAAGACCTTATTTTTTAAGAAGAATTGAGTTGCCGGAGGTTGCATGTTACAGGTTCTGTAATTAAGCTTACTTGTGTGTTTTTTTAATTTTTTATTTGGTTTTTTTGCTTTTTCATGTATTTTAGTTAGCTTTTGTCGGCTTTCTTTTCAGTTAGCTTTTGCTACTTTTGTAATCTCTTGAGTTGTTAATCAATAAAATGTGTGATTAAGTAAAAATAAATAAATCTGTTTTTTAGTATTTTACATATATTATTTAATCAAACTACTATTTCAAATGGAATATTAAATGAAATATTTTTGTCCTGTTTTAATAATTTATCAAGGTTAAATAAGCATGTGAAATATATACATGATTACATTTTTTTCCTCAAAATGAAAAGATAAGGTTGTATGCTTATAACAATGTATTTATTAACTATTTGTATTTATAGCTTTTGTCAACCAAGGTATTAGGATGGGTCTTATTGAGTCTCACAGATATTCAAAATTCAAACGCCATGTTGCCAATTTTTTTGGACTAGTTCTAATGGAGATTCCTCGTATTTTTTTGTCAAATGTATAATGGTCATACTACATCTAACCTCTTTTAGAATTTAATTCTAACAAAATAGTAAAATGGGACCACTTCCTTAACGTATGTCAATATATAGTTGAAAAACGCATAATGGTATGTGTTTTACCTTTTTAGGGAATGTATAACCATTATACGTCTTAGATTTGATTCACAACTTTGATTCTACCAAAACGTAGAATCACAAGTTGAAAAGAGACTTTCGACAATGGTTTTTTGGTGCCACATAGACTTGTGAGTCTCCATAAGATCCAGGCTAAGTCTAGTAGTTCTTTAAGATCTTCAAGATAAGCTTCCAAGGAAGAAATCCGCAGAATAAAGTAGACCTTCAAGTCGTGGTTCAAGAGGAAGCTTAAAGGAAAATAAAATAGTAAAATGATTATGCGCAAAAAAATGTTGATTTAGCACAAATGACTTTTGTCCTTTAAAATTCCTTACGTTAAATAATTTATCATATACATGTAATAATTTCAGGCTTTCATCTTTAACCTACCAAAACCATTAAACTCGGTCCATCTTCAAGCTGACTTGAAGCTTTTGAATGCCCATCTTGATGTTCCATTAGACTAAGCTCTGTAATAAACTGAACATTTTTATTTTTTTAAGAATCTATTAAAAATGGGCCACAAAATTTGACAAGAGTACAAAAACATCACTAGGGAAAAGTTGCGCCAATCACTAATACAAGTAAAAGCCTTAAATTAGTTGTAAGAACACCATCCCACTTACAAATGAGAGAAGATAATGAGTATTTATTAAACAAATTTATCGCAACATGCAAATGCTACTGTAATACAGTGGTAAAATTATTGGATGATGATACCAATGATCTGAGTTCGAAAAAAAATATATCGTAATAAACCAAGTATAAACGGTGAATTTCATTGTAATAATTATCCGGTTCATATGTTTCTCTTGTTTACATAACATCTATTATTTCTTTCTCTTTACAGATTCCATCAGATTGCAAATGGTAGCACAAACCAAATTCTTTTTTCTTTTTTCTTACTTTATTAAATTTTTATTCCCACAAATTGGCTTTAACATTCTCAAAATCCCACTCTAAATCAAAACTCGTGAAGAAGTAATTCATGACCTGAGAAGTAATCTTGTAATGCAGAAAGATCTAGCTATTTGTCCCAATCTCTAACTGACAGAACATATAATTTGCAATTTGAACTTTACCAGGCTTGAGTAAAAACTCCATAGTATAGGAACCCCATGGTAGCATAAAGTCCACACAAGAAAAGAGACTTTCAAGGGAATGTTTGGATTCGAGAGTTTCTTGTGAGGAAATATTAAGAATCCATCAATATCATAAGTTGCATAAGCATTTGCAATTGAGAAATCATCTCCAAAATTCCAAATTCTTTGATCTTCAACTATTAGTGATATAATTCTCAGAAAAACCAATAATTTGTAAGAGATAAGACAGTGTCTCGAGTCCAGTTTGCAAAGATCTACTGCACGCTGGGTAGAAATGCGTTATTTCATTAAGATTTCTGCAAAAAATAAAAGGAAAAATTATAAATATATCCCGGATTTGAACTAGCAATTAAGGGATATGTCCTGTAACGGTCGAAATTAAGGAATATGTCCCAGCCGTCCATTTTTTCCGTTAAATACATATTTTTAGACAGTTATGCCCTCCACACATAAAACATTTAATGGTTAAAGAGAGGGAAAATTGGAAATATATCCCGGATTCATGAAGTTGATTATGATGGTGATTGATTGACGGAAGCGGGAGTTGATTTAACGAAAAAAATACGAAGTTGATCAAGGGCATAACTGTCTAAAAATATGTATTTAACGAAAAAAATAGACGGCTTGGACATATCCCTTAATTTTGACCGTTACAGGACATATCCTCAACTGATAATTCAAATCCGGGACATATTCCCAATTGCCCCAAAATAAAATCCCAAGCACCTTCCAAAGATATCATATCTCTGATAGAGCTATTCTTTTTTCTAGAGAGTATATAAAGTCTTGGAAAGGATTGGTGTAATGAAAAATTACCAACTCATATCTATTTCCAGATTGATATACTTACACCATTCTTCACTATCAACCTTGAATTTTCCTTAACCTTGGATTTTGTTATTTGAATATCACAGGTAAGGCCAGGGCCATCTAACATTTTTTTTGAATATCACGCTAAAATGTCACTTAACCATGTCAACTATACTTCCATCATACTACCATTTAGTCGATCTTAATGCAATTCTAGAAACCTATTTACCAATGCCTTTACGTCATATTCTAGTCCCTTTCACTGGAACAATGGTGAAAGATCTCATTACTAATGGTTTTTGGAACTCGTCTCTCTTTAATTCCATATTTGACCAACCAACTGTGCAGGCAACTTCCCTGATTAATATTAACACTCATAGTGCTGATAAACCTCAACGGAGCCTATTTGTGAATGGAGAATTGAATACGAAATTCCTCTATAATGTTATTCAAAGCATTTTTTTTTCTTTCTTTTTTTTAATGTTTTTTTTTTTATTTTAAGAAAACCCTCTTTTATAATAGGAGGTATGCTGCCTACAAGCCCAAGTAGTTAGGAAAATAAAAGAAGAAAAATTCCCCACATCCCCATGTAAAAGAATTTTGAACTCAGGCTGATATCATCACCCAACGATTTTTTCAATGATATGTGTCCATGGCATTGAACCACCTGGATTATATTCTTGGGATAACATATGGAACTTCCATATAACGCACCCAAGACCAAACTTTATATACATAATGCATACAAGACATGATACCCACTGCTGGTGAACTAGCACAAATTCTAAATATTTGTCCACTATGTTCACGACATACTCTTGATCATCTTTTCTTTCTCCGTCCTTTTGCTAGAAGTCTCTGGCTCGCTTTGAATTATAATCATTTTCCTCCTAACATATATCAATCAATGGATGATGGAATGCAAATACTAAACTCGCATGTTGGAATGATAAGAAGGGCCAATGGAATGCTAAATGTGCAGCCATAGTGTGTCACATTAAGAAAGCTAGATGTGACAAGATGTTTAGAAATATTGTTCACTCAAACAATGGAGAATGGATATGAAGCATGATATACCACTCTCACAACACACAGGATCAACAACAAGAGTTGTAGTCAAACGCTGGAAATTTCCATCTTTTGGACACATGGTCGTGTCGTAATCAACCAAAATATTCAGGTTCTTACTCTTCCGAAATATATTAGAGTATAGGAATAAGAACAAGTTCATTCCCACAAGGAGGCAGCAATTTATATTTATTTCAGTCCCGTAAATAACAAGGGGGGGGGGGGGTTGTTGTAGTTTTAAACTAAATTAAGCTAAAGCAAATTACGCAAGTTAATAGAAACGTGTAACAGGGAGAAAGAGCATTGGTTAGAGATTTCATCGTCCATCCAACATGTTATCAATCAAAGCAGACTCAACATTCATGCATTAGTAATACCAATAACCCTAAAGCATCCTATCGCAGGGCTACTCCAGCAAAACTCCTAATATCATCAGAGAGGGTATCGCGCCACTCTCCGAATTCTTAACACCGGATAACTCGATGTAAACACCAAGTTCAACCCAATGAAAGCAATGGTCTTTGTGAGTTGAGGTTATTCTAAGTAACCCGGCGCAAAGTGCAACTCGGATTCAACCTAGGTCAAGCTTCTACACATACATGCATGGCAACATCCCATCGCTAACAAATATGCTATACTACTTGTAACTAGAGTCCTTCGACAATTCCGGAACAAAAACTCTAATTTAGTTGTAGATATCAATGCATGCTCATTCAATTCATGACTCAAACAAACACACAATCAATCATAAATTATAAACAGTAGAACATGAACGATATTAAAAATAACATGAAATCATGAGATATGCGCCATTCAATTAATAAACATGTCTTCAAACTTCATATTACATCCCTAACCAATATGAGAGGTTTAGCTCATCATGGGTTTCTTAAAACCCATGGAAAACAATTAAGAAACAAATTACTCAAACCCGGAAAGAGTACGAAGAACGGATATGACTTCGGAACGCAGCAATGGTGGTAGCCAGCAGCACTACTTACGCCTCCAGCCCTTGTATTGTGTCTGTTTACGCCTCTGTCTCTTCTTCTTTGCTCCTGTTGTGTATTGTGTGATATGAAGTATATGAGATCAATTTTCCAGCAGCACAAACTTGTATATATATGCTCAGCCCTTTCTCCGAAAATCCCTCCTTGACAGCCCCTTGTACGTGAGTAGTAGTCCCTGTTTTGTACGTGAGTGGCTAAGTCCAAATATTGTTGTTTCAAAACCTTTCCTTCCTTGCCTCAAACTCTCCTTTTCCTACAAGAGCTCCTATATTCTCTGACCCAATTTTCACCAAAAGAATCCCATGAGAAGACCGATTATTCTTTTTATAAATTAGAGTTGGCCACTTTCACAATCCTAATGGAATTAGGAAATGTGCTAAGTTTCCTTATTCCATCCCAACAAGATATAACAACTCCAAATTCTTTCCTAATCCCATATGACTTCCCCAAGCTAGATACTACTCCACCAAGGCTAGCCACCAGTCCACCAAACTACTCTAGCACCTCCAACTAACCACTTAGCACCTTAGCACCTACTGTTCAGCCAACTTAGCGCCTGGGCGCTAGCAGCACAAGCTAGTTTGCCACCATGTGGCTTTGCCCATAACTTCCTCATACGAGCTCAGAATGACCTCGTTCTTTCGCCGTTGGCTTCGTAATTCAATTCCCTACACTATAGAGGGTGAAAGGTCTAAATTCAGCAGAGTTTTACTGGCTCCTCGGTAATTCTTCTCATACAGCTCCATTCTGCGGGTTTCTAAACTGTAACCTGAAAAGACAACTAAACTTCGAAAGTAATAATAAAACATAGTAATTCACTCAAATATAGCAAATAAGGGTCAGGAAAAACTATTTAAAATGTATGATTTATGCACCTATCAACACATCAATATCACATAGCTATTAAAATGAACCATAATTGATCATACATGGATTATAACTTTAATTCTAAAATGCTCTTCTGGATGGTGGAGGGAAGCCGAGATCCTAACTTGCAAAGCTCAAAGTCTAGATGAGATGGAGTCTCGAGCCGGTTTAGATGCAATCAAATGGACTCACATGGTTGGCAACAACATCATTCATGTAAAAGGAAGCTGCAATGGAGTTATCAAAGCAGCTGCTAATAAAAAAACATATGACTAGAATAAAAAAAATAAAAAAATATACGACGGTCGTTTATAGAGTTAATAAAAAAACTAAGAATTACTTTTTGTTGTGAGAAATCAAATGCAACATTAGCACTGGCTGACTGTTCCATGTATGTGCCTACTTAGATCAAATTGGGCCGACCGTCACGGTACTTCAAATTTTAAGATTCAATCTCAAAATTGTGGTGAAATATGGTAATTTAAGTTGGTGTTCAGGCAAAGGCCTGAATATAAACTTAAATCAGATCAGGTGTACCTAACTATTGGATGCAAAAAGAATTCACTTTTACGTCCAATGGTTAAACGCAAACAATTTTAACCATCGAATTAATACTGGTGACCCATTGAATCATAATAGAAGATAATAGCTGATTCAAGGCGGCGTATCGTCAACTTGAATCTTGAATTTGTACGGCCATACCAGTTAGTCTTACAATGTCACTCAAAATACCACACTCTCAATGTAACCATCCTTTTTGGAATCCCGTTTTCTTTTTAGAAATGTTAACTATGGATAAAAAAAACACGACTGCTAAAGGCTAGTAGCAATATTAGGAAACCATATCATACAAGACAAATGGTCCTTATACTGATAAAAAAAAAACAAAAAAAAAACTGTTTCCTACGTGTGTGGCAATCCGAAGCCTGTATAATATGGAAATTTTTAAAATAAAAAATAATTCTTAAAAAAGACGCAAAAATGCTGAGAAAAAAGACAGGACTGTCACAGCAGGCACGTCATACGGAATACAGACTGTTCAGTATAAGTGTTCGGAACCAACCAGTGGCATTCCCACTTCCCTCTCCCCCACCCTCGTTCCCATCGCCACAAGCTCCCCAAATATATCTACTACTATATAAAATAATACTAATATATCTCCAGAGAGAGAAACAGAAACAGATTCAATTTTTGATTTTTGTGGTGAAGAAGAAGAAGAAAGAAAAAACAAAGAATAGAAAAAATGATGTTGAAAGGATGCAATGCAGATCTATTACAAACCCTAACTCATTCTAGATTCTTACCTAAAACTAAAACCCCTTTCAGAGGAATTTCTGTTACTTCATGTTCTTCATCTAAAACAACAACAACAGCTTCTGATCTCGTTATTACCGATGATGGTTCAGCTGGAATTGCTACTAAGAATAATTCTTCTTCTTCATTTAGTTTAGCAGATAGGCTACGTTTAGGTAGTTTACTTGAAGATGGTTTATCTTTTAAAGAGAATTTTATTGTTAGATGTTATGAAGTTGGGATTAATAAAACTGCTACTGTTGAAACCATGGCTAATCTTTTACAGGTATGTATTTCAATCTTATCTTCTTTTGTTTAAAGCCTTGATTTTTAATGCCTAATTTTGAAATCTATGGCTTAATTAATCCCTGGTCATTTTCGTTTTCTCCAAATTCTCCTTTCTATGCTTTCAATCCTGAATTACTTAATGTTATTTTAAAAATCTAAGAGAAGGAGTGAAATTTCTGATTTTAAGTTTGTTGAATTTGAGTTGAATGTAGCAAGAGGGTATGTTTTTTTCTAGTGAGATTTGTTCTTATGAAATGTTGTTTGATTGTGTGCGTGGGTGATGAATTCGATGCAGGAAGTTGCATGCAATCATGCACAGAGTGTTGGGTTTTCATCAGATGGATTTGCAACAACTCCTACCATGAGGAAAATGAATCTCATATGGGTCACTTCTCGCATGCACATTGAGATTTACAAATACCCAGCTTGGTGGGTTCTTTTACCTTTCCTTTACTCTTTGCAATTTTGGGTTTGAGATTTCTGAGTTACTGAATCTGTCTTTTTTTTTTAATGTGTATGGATAGGGGTGATGTGGTTGAGATCGAAACATGGTGTCAAAGTGAAGGGAGAATCGGGACTAGGCGTGACTGGATTCTTAAAAATTTTGCTACTGGTGTAGTTATTGGGAGAGCTACCAGGTTGTTAATCGTATTCCATCTTTATTTTAGATGTTCTTTACCTCTTCGTTTGACTGGTATTGGATCTTGCTACTAGTTCAATTCTGCGAAGCACATTCTTTCTAAATACTAGCAGCATCAATTCGTTTATTTGTTAGAGTAGAGTATTCTTATGCAATGAATTCAACCAGAAACCAATTCAAATTGAATGTATGTGAAATAGTTTTTCTCTGATCAGTTGGATCTGCATATTGGAACTGGACTCGCCATATGTCTGTAAGCACTAACCACTCGTAAACCCAGGAAGTTTTACCACACTATATTAGCTGTGGTTTGGCACGGCAAAGGTTGAGCAACGTGGCACCCTGCAACAAGTGACTGAATATAATCACACCATGAGCTGGGTGGTTCTTTGTCCTGCTGATCGAGTGGTTCTTAGTTAAAAGCCCACGAGAACGTGTCCAATTAATTTATTTGTTGCCATATAAATATCTTACGATGCGCTTGTTTGTTTGGGTGATCATCCCAATGTTTGCATACCATATTAAAGTTGAACAGTGCCAGTATAGATGCTGTAAATGTGCTATTGCGTTTCCACATTGTGAAGTTGCTTACATTGTCTTATCATTGTTATCTTGTTCCAAGTAAAAAGGAATACAGATTTTTTCTAAACTTCGTGTTTACCTATATTGTTCCTGCAGCAAGTGGGTGATGATGAATCAGGACACAAGAAGACTTCAAAAAGTCAATGACGATGTGCGGGATGAATATTTGATTTTCTGCCCACGGACACCTCGGTAGATTTCATTCTCTTTTGGATGTCCTATTTATCGTTCTTAATTGTGCACGGAAGACTTTTCATCCAGCGTTTCCTAAATTGCGAAGTAGCTTCCTTTAAGTTCCCTAAATAAAGATTGGTCCTTTCTATTAGATGTACAGACGTACAGTAGAACCTGTCTATAGAAATACTCACAATTTAATAATAAATTTATTTGGTCCCAACTTGGCTTAATCTTTATAAATACGACCTCTCTATAGTAATAACCTCCCTATGTTAGTAATTTTGGGTGTGCTTAAGAGTATTACTATAGAGAGGTTTGACTGTACTAGATTTTTCAAGTGCCAAGTCTAGCCTGGTTCTGTTACTTCTGTATCCTCATAACCTAATTAAAGTAGTGCTAGTCAAACTGGTGTAGCTCAAGTCCAGAGTCTTGAATAAAAGTTCGACTCTGTAGCTACCTGTCAACAGATGACCTCCCTGTATCACCATCAATTTATAATAGGTGTGGCTTTTCTTTAGTTGAGTGGAAAACCAACAGTCAGTTTCTATAGCAAACTGTCTTTACAAATCATGGACCCTGAGCCTTATGTTCCTATTATCTTTGTGGTTCAAAATTGCAAATGTTTTGGAACGGTTAGATGTTACATTCTGTTTGTAGACTGGTCCTAGGACTGAATAAGTCTGCATTATATTGTATATCCCGCGAATTTCATATTTCAAATAATCAATTTTTTCAGTTGAAACACAATTTAAATCCTGGTTAGTTTAGCCTCTGTAATTTGGATGCTCACCGCTACCTGGCAGAGTTTTTTGACTCGATGACATTACTTTATACCATGTTAAGCTTTAAAGGAGGATAATCAAGTGCTTCTAAAGATGATATTATAGCTGCCTGAACTAAAGCAGTTTAAACTATTGATTATGCTCCCTAAACTTGCAAGTGCATTCCGTTGTTCCGACCTGTAATATTTCATTGTTTGGTGGTATGAAGAAGTAACTTCAACTATTGTTTATGTTCTTTAGATTAGCATTTCCTGAGGAAAATAACAGCAGTCTGAAGAAAATTCCCAAGCTTGAAGATCCTGCACAACATTCCAAACTAGGGTTGGTGGTAAGTTCTCTAAGCTTGGTCTTTATAGTGGACTCACAACTTTATTTGACATACTCCGGTTTTATGTAAAAGGTCTTCCTAAGTGCTAAATTTTCTTTTGCAGCCAAGAAGAGCTGATCTGGACATGAACCAGCATGTCAACAATGTCACTTACATTGGATGGGTGCTTGAGGTCAGTTAAAATGCCTCTCTTTAACTCATGCTTTTGCTGAATACCTCTGTTTGAGACCCCACATGTGGAAATTGTGTTTAGTCTTCTGCTTGTAACCGATATTAGGATTGTTGTTTTACCCTGCTAACCTAGAAATTGAATTGAAGGGTGATTATCACAGCTCCAAAAACATGTAATTTTGCTACTGGATCCTTTAGCATGCAACAGGCCTTGCTCTGGTCACCATGATGTCAGATGTGTTACTGGATCCAAAGTCTAAAGACCATAACTAGGTTCCTGAATCCCTGATACTTCACCAATTTCTTAAGTTTTGTTTCCACCTATTTGAGTACCAGAATCAGAACTGACTTATGAAATAACATCCGACTTCCTTGGTAACTGAATAACTGAGCAAGAACCAATCTGTCGATACCCATACCCGATGGCAATAAGTTTTGACTTGCTCTCCTTTGAAAGACCTGTTCGATGCTCTATCTTTAATATAAGAACTGTTTTATAGATTCGTAATTTATAAAATTTGTTATTGAACAGAGCATCCCACAAGAGATCATTGACACTCACGAGTTGCAAAAGATCACATTAGATTACCGACGAGAGTGCCAGCACGACAACACTGTTGATTCTCTTACTAGTCCAGAGATGACGGAGGATGTAAATAAGCTTCAAGAGACAAATGGATGTGTCACAGGTAGAAGGCATGAAATGGATACTTGTCAATTTTTGCACTTCTTGAGACTATCAGGTGAAGGACTTGAATTAAACCGAGGAAGAACTGAATGGAGAAAGAAACTTACAAGATGAAAAGGTGTCATATTCAGTTTTCTCTTTTTTGTTGTTTCAGTTTGTAAGCTTTTTTCTTTTCTTTTCTTTTCTTTTTTGGTTAATTAGCTAAGCCAAGTATCATTAGAAGTAAAAAACGTTATGCTTTTCGAGTGCTTAGAGTGTATGATGTTGAAGTACCCAATTTGAACTTTGTGAAACAAGATGGATTTTATTCATCATGAACTTGTAATTTTGTGTAAACTTTTATTTTAATCGAGGAAGAATGCCAGTTTTTGACCAGTTTTGTGGACTCCTGTGATCTTTCAAACAGTAGGTGAGATATTAAAATCTTTACTACTATGATAGCTGATGCAATTCTTGGTATTAAAATCTTTACAGACCTGAAGGAAAGCTGAGAAAAGATAAATTAAGATGGCTACTAACCAAATAATGGAGACTTTAGTATAAAATCTTTATACAATTTTAAATTACAAAACAATGTCTCTGCTTCTCCTCCTACTACTACAGAAAAATTCTGGAAGTCTTTTTGGACATTAGAAATCTTCCAAAGGATAAAAAAAATTGTATGGAAATGCATCCAAAATGCTTTATCAGACAGAAATTAGGACAGATTCTCAATGGCATTGAAATAAACTGTATTTTGTAATATTCATGTAGAATCAATTAAACATCTTTTCTTTGAGTGTCATTATACAAAGTCAATGTGGATGTTACCACCTCAAGCAGGTTTAAATCTTGATCCTCTCACTGAAAACCCTTTACTAGACCTGTATAATAATTGGATTGCAGGTGAAAGTGATATTCAAATTATCAAGGTAGCTGCAACTAAGTGTTGCCTAATCTGGAAGGAAAGATGCCTGAGAATTTTTGAGGAGAAGACAAAATATAGTCTGCAAACTTCTATAGCAGTTCAAAGGCATATTAAAAATGTTGGAAGAACAAAAGAATAAAAATCCTAAGACTCCTAACATAGAAAAGGGGTGGACAGCTTCTCAGATAAACCATAACAAATTAAAATTTGATGCTTCTTGGGTAGATACTAAGTTAAAAGCTGGATATGGACTAATTTTGTGTAATGATGCAGGTGAAGCTCTCACAGCTAGATCTGGGACCTTCTATGGAATTTGCTCTGAAGAGGCAGAAGCTCTAAGTCTTCTAGAAACTTCTTACTGGGCAAGAGAGATAGATTGTAATAGTTTCTCTGTGGAGGGGGATTGCAAGAGAGTGATTGAATTTGCTCAAAAGCAGGGAAACTCAGCCAACTGGAGGAATCATTCAATTATCTCAGAGGCCGTAAAAATTCTAATGGGGTGCCATAATTTTTTGGGTTTCAGTTTTACTTTCAGAAAAGGCAATCAAGTTGCAGAAGCTTTAGCAAAAGAAGCAAGAAAGACAGGAGTCATTAAGCAGCATTGGATTTTAATACCTACTTTTATCTTACCTTTCATTTACATAGATAAGTCGTATTGTTTTTCAAACTCTGCTTATATTTCTCATATCTTGGTTAATAGGACTAACAGTCTGTTGGGGGATATTCATATTCAGGGCGTGTTTGCCGGAATAGGGGCAACCAACAGACAAATAGTTCCTTTGTAATCGTTTTCTTTCTTGGTATAATATGGTTTATTTACAAAAGTAAAAAAGACAGTACGTGAGTTACATTAATAATGTCATTGAGACGCAATTGGACGTAAACACAACATTTTTTGTTCCACATTTTTACTTCTCTGTTAGCACCATTGATGCATTTCAAACACAGTATATTTTTTTTGTGCAGCTTCTGATTCCACTGTAAAAGCTTAAAACAGGGGGAAGGAAACAAACAAATATAGAAATATTTAAGAAGTCCTCTAAGTGGGAGAATGTAGTACATTACAGAGATTTTCCTGACTGATCTAAACATATACATATCCGCCATTAACACGAATAACTTGTCCATTAACCCACTCACTAGCATCTCCAGTCAAAAACCCAACGACAGGAGCAACACCTTTAGTTTCACCGAGTCGACTCAGTGGACATTCATCAATCACATTCTTAATTTGCTCCTCTCCTTTCCCTGCATAAAACATATCAGTAGCAATAGGTCCAGGAGCAACACAATTAGCTGTGATTCCAGTCCCTTTCAATTCTTTCGCAAGAATTCTCATCGTCGTCTCCACCTCCTTCGACGCTGCATAAGCACCAAACCCAGGCTATAATACACCAACCATCGACGATGAAATAAATATAATCTGTCCACCACCTCCGCAGACCAAACGGTTAGCAGCTTCTCTGGCGCATAAGAAAGCTCCTTTTGTGTTTATGTTAACTAGATGACCGCGCAATGGTGGGTCCGACCGAAGATTGGAACTTTATCTATTTATTAATTTCTTCAAATTCACTGATCGTTTAAAAGTATTATAATCAATTATAAGTAAATTACAGTTAGTTTATAGTGTAATTGAAAGATTTTGGCTCCAATTTAAAGGAATTAGAAAATCAAGAAATCGAAATGGTTACTAAAAGTTTTTTGTAACTATTTCAGGCCTTATAACAACTATGTCAAACTCTTTTTTTTTTCATAATATCTTTTTTTTCATAGGCTTTATAGCAACTATGTTAAACAACAAGTTATGTATTTAATTTTATTATTTTGTTTTAATTTAAAAAACATGAGGTTTAGATTTGGAGATATTTTAAAAAAAAAACAAGATTGAAATAGTTGCTATAAAACGACTTCATTTTAGCTCTCATTGTGAACATATAGAAGGACGACCGAGATAGTTGGGTATTTTGGATCTAATACTCCAGCCAAGTTAACTAACATGGAGGTAGTCAAATGAAAATTCTATAGACTTTCATAGATTTTTTATTTGGGTGATTCCTGGAGATTTTTCTCTGTAAATCTAGAGATTTCTAGTGATTTTATGAGAGTATTACAGAGAGTCTATGTGACATATACATACAAATTTAGTGGGTTTTTAGAGAGAGTTTTGTGATTTATAGAGATAAAAAATAGATAATATCTTTTAAAAATTCAAAATATCTACCAACTGTTTTATTTTACAATGTTAACAAAAGTACCATGAGTAAATCGTAAAATACGTGTTGGTTATCAAAAGTATATATAACACACCATTTGTGTTTTCTTTTCTTGTATTTCTTCGGTTTTTCTCTATTAATATTTTCTTCTCATGGCCATGACAGAGTTCTATCACGCAAAACAAATGAAAGAGAATGATTGTACAGTGAATGTAAAACAGATAGAGTCTGGATGCTAGACTATTGTAAGATAAATAAAAAGAAGATTTATTTGTGAATTTGATGCTTATCAGAAAATAACTCAAATTTCAATGTCTCCAAAAATCTCACATATTTATGAGAGATTTTTGTCATGCTTATTTTCTTACAGAAGTCCTCCAAAGTCTCTAAAATTTACAAATCCATGACTTATAAATATAAATCCAATAACATGGAGTTTTAAAGAATTGAAAAGACTTAAAAAAAATCTTTATCCACTAACAAGGGAGATTAGGAGAGTCTCTTAAAATTTACATTGACTAACAATAGATTTCAGAACTCTCTAAAAATTCTCCAAATTCCTATTTAACTACCTCCCTGTAAGATATGTAGTCGTAAATTAAAGACCTTCTCAGCCTGGTCGAATAACGATTTGACTTGGTCTGGATCAGAAACATTGGCTTTGATTGATATGACTTTTGGGTGCTGTGAGGAGTATGAAGAGTTGTTGATTTCAGTCGCAAGGAGATCAGTTTGGGTTGAGTTACTGGAGTAACTGAGGATTAATTTTGTACCAAGAGACGCAAGGTGACGGGCGATGGCGCTAGCACCTGTGATTATCAACACCCGATTTTCCAGTGGTAGGAGTGAGGAACAAGGGGTTGCATTTGCATCATCCAGCCGAAGCATTCAGGATAAGATGAACGAAAATGATATAATAACCAAGGGTTGGGTTCCACGGGTTATTCCGACCCTCACAGAAAGGGACCCACACCCCATAAATACCCATGTTAATCCACATATTGGGGAGGGGCTGGTTTCTATTATCATGGATGTGGGATACAGTTACAACACAAAAAGGTTTATGGAGACACTCAACTCTCAAAAAAATGGGTTATGGGACACGATATATGTATTCTACACACTATTAAAATGAGATTTTACAACAATCTAATTAATAAAATAATTATTTTTATTTTTAAAATACTTAATTGCTAATTAAATAAAAAATAGTAATAAAATAATGATCAAGTTATTAATAAATAATGCTTGGATTTGACTAAAAGGAATATAAATTAACGTCACATGTAATTTATTTTGATTTTTCAAACCAAAATAAATTATTTATGCGTTTCCGTAAGTGTCCATTTAGTGTCCACAACGTATCTAATGTCAATTTTTACGAGACACGTGAGGTGATGTGTCCATCGCATATCAGACAAGTATCATAACCGTGTCATGTCCGGTCATATGTCTGACACGATTACGATAACTTTTTAGACGTATCCGTGCAACATAAATTTCTATACGGGTCGGGATAATCCACGGGACCCACCGATCGTAGCAAGTATTGTAAGAGAAAAGGGAACAATTTTTCGCTCATACCGGTTTCTTCCGGGATTTATCCCGAGAGGAGATCTAGTGACAGACAGCAGGGCAACCCCTTTAACTTTGGGATAACGCTGGGTAAAGTGGGTCCCAACCCTTTTCTCACTTGTGATTTCCTTTGGGATATATCTTCCTGGATATCCAGCATTTTCGAAATGCAAAAGAAAATTAAGGCTTAATGACAAAGGAATTTATTTTGAATATTTTTTTATAAGGGGTAACACCATTTACTATTAACACACCTTAAATTTCGTTAAACGATTAGTCGACTATTTGGTCCCATGAATGACAAAAGCTTAAAAGTCGGCAAAGAAGCTTTTAGCATTGCTCACATTCTCTTCATTGAGGACTGTCTTATTTTCTGCGAGGTTATTCATGTTGCGGCCAAAAATTTAATGTCTATAACTAAAGATTTTAACACTTATTTTAAAAAACTCATTAATTTTAAAAAATCAAGTTATTATTTCGATAAAAATGTCGTGTGTCACTCTTATCAGAATTTTAGGTGTTAAAAAATTTAAGCTCCAAAAGAAGTAGTTAGGTATTCCTCTCTTTCATTAATAGATCTAGGAATGAGTTATTGAACCACATTGTTGACCAATTTGATAAACAAAAAAGATGGCTAAATGGAAAGGCAAATAACTTACATAAACTTGTAGATCTATCATGTCTTTAAATCTTTTCCTGTCAACCATAAGAACATTTTTCTCATTCCTAACAATGTGGTTCATGAAATGGAACAATACAAAATAAATTTCTAGTGAGGAAAGAAATCTCAAGGCGGCATCTATATGCAGCAGTAGAATAAAATATGTTCCTATAAAGCTTAGGGTGATTTAGATTTTAGAAACTTAAAGCACTTCAACATTGTTTTACTGACTACATCGGCTTGGAGACTCATCCATGATCTATGGGTACAAATTCTTAAATTAAACATTTTAAAGAATTATATCCCATTGAATTATCGTAAGATCAAGGATACATCTTAGGTGAAAAAGTATAACTAATGGTCTTGATGTTATTAAAAACAACTCTCACTGGGAAATTAAAAATGGTCAGAATATTCTAACTTTCTCTGGTAATTGGATATCTAGTGTCTTTTATCCTTTATGCTTCCCTTATCCAAATTCAAACAAGTTAGTAGTTGACTTTATACATCAGGATACTAAGCATTGTAAGATTGATCTTGTTAACTCTTTTTTCACTTCTGAAAACAACTAAAAGATTGTCAATATCAAAATTCTTATTTCTGGTCTTGACAAATTGTTGGAAAAGTACCTTCCTGTAACAGAGAAACACAAACACAGAGAACTTGAAGATGATTAAGGGAGGGTTAGAATTAAACTGCACACACACTCAAACACAAAGAGGTGAAGTCGCCTGTTCAACAGACTGCCCTTAACTCAATATTTGCCAGGTACACCTTCAGGAAGATGCTGCTATACCCTTTCAGTGACAAACTTGAATTCAGTATAAAATCACCTGATACCAACCCAGCTAGCAAAGCTCGTTGGCCCGTTGTGAACTTAACAGAAGATGAAAGAAAAAGAAAGTAAATTCTAGTGCGCAAATCAAAGCAAGAAGAGGGGAAAAGTCGTCAGGACAGTGGCTGCGACTGGGGTAAACGAAAACCTTAGCAATGTTGTTCTTTTATAGGAGAAGAAATCTTTTGAGTTTTAAAACGGTGAAAAATTTAATTTGAAATATTAAATCCCCATTAAAACAAAACGTTAAGATTCTTTTAATTAAAAAAAATATTTATGATTTTATTTTTCATTTAATTCAAAACGGTAAAATATTTATTTAAAAATAAAGAAACGTTTTCTCATTGATGGGTACACGTGTGCACTCGCAGGCACACGCAGGCACGCGCCAGGCACACGTCAAACTCACGCCAATGGTTACACCAATGGTCACACCAAGGCTCACACCAATGGTCACACCAATGGTCACACCAAGGGTCGCACCAAGGGTCGCACCAAGGCTCACGCCAAGGCTCACGCCAAGGCTCACGCCAAAAACACACGCAAAAGCACACGCAAGCACCGCAAGCCCGCAAGCCCGCGGCCTGCGGTGCTTCGGTGCGAAGCACCGCACATGTATGCATTTTCCCACTAGTCCATTTCCCAAGTCCATATCCAATCCACTAGTTCTTTTCCTTTTATAGAACGTTTGTGGTAATATGCATGAACTTCCTCCTTGGTTTTCCCAATGTGGGATAACCAAAGGTTTCTCATTCACTAAGAAGTGAAAATGGATGGCTATAATTCCACCCAAGTTTGGACTAGTGATCCTAGCACCCATCAAGCTAATTAAAGTAACAAAAATTAATTTAAGTAAGAAACTATTAATTTTAGTAATAACCATTTTTATTTCCCAACAATCCCCCGCATGAATGACGAAACCGAAAAATCGGAAAATCGGAAAAAACGAGAAATACCTCTTAAGCAATAGGTGACCATTTGGAATTGAACCTTTGCTTAGTGAGAAGCACCGGAACTACTTGATGGTCAGTGAACGTGATGTCTTGAACTGCCATCGTTTAGTGTAATTCTTCAATAACTCCTTACGCGAGATATCTCTTAAAATGCTGTTAAGTTCACGCCGTTGTGTCCTTTTTGGCCCTAGACGTATCCCGTTTCTCAGAATGCTCTAGAGAATCATCTCAGTTCTCATAGGAAGCGACCCACTTCCTCATTCAGATAGGTGAGTTCTATCAAGAGTGTTAACTGCTACACCCCATTTCAATCTTAAATTGAAACTATAGAACTCATTAAGACTTTACTCTAAGTCATCCTCACTTGCAGTCACACTATCACGTCTACACTATAGGGAAGGGACAGAGAAAATAATTCTGTGATAGTGTTTAATTTTTTACTCGCCACAAATTAGTTGTCTCATTCAAAACCTTGATCTTGGGATCTCCAGTCAGCAAGGTTGAGTATCCTTCATGGCAAGTTTTAATTGATGAGCTTAAGTCCCATCCCCTTCGATGCATTACTAACTACCTCCTTGGACAAGCCTTTCGTCAAAGGGTCCGCGATATTCTCCTTAGACCTCACAAAGTCAACAGAAATAACGCCAGTTGAGATTAGTTGTTTTAGAGAATTGTGTCTTCTCCTTATATGAATAGATTTTCCATTATAGTTGCTGTTTTTAGCATTAGCTATTGCAGCTTGATTATCACAATGTATAGATACAGCTGGCACAGGCCTATGCCAGAGAGGAATGTCTTCTAAAAAGCATCTTAGCCAAGCGGCTTCCTCTCCTGCTTTATCTAAAGCTATAAACTCGGATTCCATAGTGGATCGAGCGACACAGGTCTGTTTGGAACTCTTCCAAGACACTGCTCCACAGCCTAGAGTGAAAACGTATCCACTCATAGACTTAGACTCCTCTGAGTCTGCTATCCAGTTTGCATCACAGAATCCTTCCAGAACAGCAGGGTATCTCTCATAACTTAACCGAAAGTTTAAAGTGTATTTAAGATACCTCAGCACTCTGAAAAGTGCATCCCAATGCTCTTGTCCTGGATTACAGGTATACCTACTTAGTCTACTCACTGCATAGGCAATGTCTGGTCTCGTGCAGTTCATTAAGTACATCAGACTTCCTATGACACGTGAATATTCAAGTTGCGAGACTCCATTGCCTTTATTTTTCTTGAGTCAACAGGAAGGGTCAAAAGGAGTACTTGCAGGTTTACTATCAAACTGGTTAAATTTCTTCAGAACTGACTCAACATAATGAGATTGACTGAGACTGAATCCATTAGACTCCTTTCTATTTTCATCCCTAGGATTACATCAGCAGGACCTAAGTCTTTCATATCAAAGTTCTCATTCAACATGTTCTTAGTGGAATTAATGATTTCTAAGGTTGTACCTAGTATAAGCATATCATCAACATACAGGCATACCATCACACAAGCATCATTGACAGATTTAGTGTAAACACATTTGTCAGCTTCGTTTATTTTAAAACCATTAGAGAACATTACATGATCAAATTTTTCATGCCATTGTTTAGGTGCTTGTTTCAAGCCATATAAAGACTTTTTAAGTCTACACACCTTCTTTTCATAACCCTTCACCACAAAGCCCTCGGGTTGATCCATATAAATTTCTTCATCTAGTTCACCATTTAGAAACGCAGTTTTTACATCCATTTTTGATGTATCTCTAGGTTATGGATTACAGCAATTGTAATTAGCAACCTAATTGAAGTTATTCTAGTGACAGGTGAATAAGTGTCAAAGAAATCTACACCTTCTATTTGTTTATAGCCTTTAGCTACAAGTCTAGCTTTATATTTTCCACGGTTCCATCAACCTTACGTTTTCTCTTAAAGATCCATTTACAACCTATGGTTTTGCTCCCTGGAGGTAAATCTACTATTTCCCAGGTTTCATTCTGAATAATAGAAACCATCTCACTAATAGTGGATTCTTTCCACCATGGAGCTTCAGACGAAGTCACGGCCTCTTTATAGGTTTGTGGATCAGTTTCAACTAAACAGGTAATGAAGTCTGGCCCAAAAGATTTTTATAATCTAGGTCTTTTACTTCTTCTTGGCTCATAAACAGGTTCATCTTCTTCTACCGGTAATGAATGGCTAGAAGAAGGGACATCTAGAGGATCTACACTATCACGCGAGATTCAGTTTTCATTGGAAAAACATTTTCAAAAAACGAAGCAGCTCTAGATTCCAAAATGGTGTTCACGCCAATTTCCGAGTTATCCGAACTCACGACCATAAATCTATAGGCAGTGGTGTGCTCGGGATATCCTAGAAAGACACAATCAACGGTTTTAGGTCATATTTTAGTCCTCTTAGGTGGAGGAATAAAGACCTTGGCTAAACACCCCCATACTTTGAGGTATCCATAAGAGGGTTGTTTGCCTTTCCATAATTCATACGGTGATTTTTCTGTTCCTTTAAGGGGCACTCTGTTCAGGATATAGCAAGATGAGAGGACGGCCTCCCCCCACAAGTTCGTCGGTAGTCCTGAACTTATTAACATGGCATTCATCATCTCCTTAAGGGTTCGGTTTTTCCGTTCAGCCACACCATTAGATTGTGGTGAATAAGGAGGAGTTACCTCATGAATAATGCCATGTTGCGCACAAAATTCTCCTATTGGAGTTACGTATTCACCCCCACGATCAGACCTAATAGTTTTAATGGTGGTACTCATCTGGTTTTCTACTTCTAATTTATATAATTTAAATGCCTCAAGAGCATCATCTTTTCCTTTAAGCAAGTAGATACGACAGTATCTAGTATAGTCATCTATGAAGGTAACAAACCATTTTTTTTCCACCTCTGGTTTGGATTGATTTCATATCAACTAAGTCAGAGTGAATTAACTCTAAAGGATTAGAAACTCTGTGGACATTTTTATGAAAAGGCTTCTTCGCATATTTTGATTCTACACAGACTTCACATTTATGTTCATATTCCAAATTTAATTTTGGAATGCAGCCAGATTTTGCCAATTTGTTCATTGAATTATAATTTACATGACCAAGTCTACGATGCCAGATATTCAATGAGACAACAACATAAGAAGAATCAACTTTATTAATTTCAGTAGAGATTACAGATAATTTGTAAAGGCCCTCAGCCTTATAGCCCTTTCCCACAAAGTCCCTACCCTTAGTGATAATCACTTTTCCGGACTCAAAAACAATTTTAAAACCCTTGTCATCTAGCACACCACTTGAAACGATATTCTTGCAGATGTCTGGTACATGTAACACTTCATTCAATGTGAGGATTTTCCCAGAAGAAAGCTTCAGCGAAACCTTTCCTTTTCCTGCAACTTGTGCTACAGAAGAATTACCCATATAGAGTTTTTCTCCTTCTCCTACTGTCTGGTAGGAGGTGAACATATCCTTGCTTCCGCAGACATGTTTGGTAGCTCCAGAGTCTACCCACCAGTCTCTCACATTGGTAACTAAGTTAACCTCAGACACCGTGCCAAAAAATTCATTTTTACTACTTTCAGCCAAGTTTACATTTTGTTTCTTAAAATTCGCATCTTTGCGTTTTCTACAATGCATTGCCATATGGCCAGACACACCACAGAAATAACAAGCTCCCTTAATCTTACCGATAACAGACTTTGGTTTTTGAAATTTACCTTTTCCTTGAGGGCTAGGCTTGCGCTTGTTGTGGTCCAGACTGAGTGAAGCAAACCTGTGTTCGATCACATGAGCTTTGTTTGACATGTTTCTTGCAGAGGAGACATTCTTGTCCTTTGAGAACAGCAACTCTTCAACTTGTATTTTCTTGCCCAGTTCTATCATAGTAATCTCACCAGTTTCATGCCTTAGTCTTCTCTTGTATTCGGCCCATGAACTTGGTAACTTTTCAATCACAGCAGATACTTGAAAGTTTTCAGAGATAGTCATACCTTCAGCAATGATTTCATTAATAATTTTCTGCAACTCCAGAAACTGGTCAACCACAGATTTTTCATTCAGCATCTTGTATTGTAAAAAACGTGCAACCAGAAACTTTTTACTTCCTGCAGTTTCTGCTTCATATTTTTCTTGCAGTGCAGACCATAAATTGTGAGCAGAAAAATCATCTTTAGCATTGTAAAAATCATACAAAGAGTCTTCAAGGAAATTTAAAATGTGATTTTTTGCTAAATAATTATTTCTCGTCCAGGTCTCTTTTTCCTTGGATGATTCAGGAGTATCCAGAGCTTTGTTATATGGTTTCAACACTATTTCATCAAGCATGTGGAAACTCAGGAAAAAGAGCATCTTCGACTGCCATCTCTTAAAATCCTTACCAGAAAACTTCTGAGGTCTCTCAACATCAGTCTTTGCCATTGTTACAGGGGATCTTTTGACTGCACAAGTATTGAGTTAAGAATGTTGGAAAAGTACCTTCCTGTAACAGAGAAACACAAACACAGAGAACTTGAAGATGATTAAGGGAGGGTTAGAATTAAACTGCACACACACTCAAACACAAAGAGGTGAAGTCGCATGTTTAACAGACTGCCCTTAACTCAATATTTGCCAGGTACACCTTCAGGAAGATGCTGCTATACCCTTTCAGTGACAAACTTGAATTCAGGATAAAATCACCTGATACCAACCCAGCTAGCAAAGCTCGTTGGCCCGTTGTGAACTTAACAGAAGATGAAAGAAAAATAAAGTAAATTCTAGTGCGCAAATCAAAGCAAGAAGAGGGGAAAAGTCGTCAGGACAGTGGCTGCGACTGGGGTAAACGAAAACCTTAGCAATGTTGTTCTTTTATAGGAGAAGAAATCTTTTGAGTTTTAAAACGGTGAAAAAATTAATTTGAAATATTAAATCCCCATTAAAACAAAACGTTAAGATTCTTTTAATAGAATATTGCCGCATTTGTAAATGGTAACAGGAAAAACTAGCTCGTAGTTTAACCAAACTTGGTAATGGTTGGTTTTTCTCTTTTTTTTTTCTTAAAATTTTTCTTATGTTTTTTACTTTTATATCATCTACTTAATACCAGATCCGATCTTGTTACCCTTTACTTTTTATCATCTAAGGTTTCTAGTAGATCCATCTCAACAAATTCCTCAACACCATCGACACTCACAAGCAGTTCAACATCTGGTTAAGAGGGTTTAGACGGATCTGAGGTAGTTTTTTTATGATGATAATGTTGATTTCTCTTCAAGTATGAGTTATAAACTTAGAATAGCATCATCTGATTAGAGGATTTTAATATCTTTGGTGTTTTATATGGTTAGGGTTTTGATGAAATGTACTGATAATTCCTTTAATTAATGTATGAGTTATATTACCATTATTCAGTCATAAGGAAGATCAATTGACAAAAAAAAAGTTACATGGAAGATCTGAGGTTGAATGACATATTTAATTGAATTTATCTATATCAATGAAAATCTTTTGTTTAATTAGGTTTTATACTTGTCGATGTAGTTGTTTGTCGATTGGTGAAATGTTAATTATATTGAAATATGTTGATTATATTCTTTTTTTTTTCTTTTTTTTCCTGTTTTATGTATTTACATTTGAGATGGGTAGTTAAATTGATTCCGAATGAAGTTGTGTTCTTATGGAAAACTGAATTAGAACTAAGAAGAGTTGATAAATATAGTCAACAATTTAACGAATTGAAAGAAAAAAAAAATGTAGTTCGGAGAGAACCAACTCTTTGATCTTAATTTATTGTTAGTTCCATAGATTCCAAGCTTTTCAGCTTTCTCGGAGTTGTTTATTCTTTAGATTAAATATTCAGATTTAGATTCATGCAGATGGCCATGAACATATTCTAATTAGAGAAACAAGCTTTTGGGATATCCCGGGGTTGCTTACTTACTAGATTAGATATGTCCTTTGTCTGACCGTTGAAGTTACTTCAGTCCACTTTTTCCATCTTCTTCTTTGGTTCCCTTACCAACAAGTTAGCTCATCGTTAAAAGATATATTCCCTCCGTTTCAGGAAAAGAGTTACTTTTTCTATTTGCACAATTGTTAAGGCAAGATGAGAGAGAATAACTTTTATAATTTACTTCCAGATTTACCCTAATAAAAAGTTTAATACTCCCTCCGTTTCAGGAAAAGATTTACTTTTCCTATTTGCACAATTGTTAAGGCAAGATGAGAGAGAATAACTTTTATAATTTACTTCCAGATTTACCCTAACAAAAAGTTTAATACTACATATATATTTATAATGAGAATAATAACATTTCTTAAAATAACAAGGGTTTGAAAAATAAAAGTAACTCTTTTGTTGGAACAAAAATTTAAAGAGAAAGTAACTCTTTTCCTGAAACGGAGGGAGTACTATATATATCTTTATAATGAGAATAATAACATTTCTTAAAATAATAAGGGTAGTTTTGAAAGTTTGTTATATTAAAAATGAAAGTAACTCTTTTATTAGAACAAAAATTTAAATAGAAAGTAACTCTTTTCCTGAAACGGAGGGAGTATATATTTATCTATTTATGTTGCATGCCCATAATATGGATTTTTACTTGCAACATGCTCAAGAAGCATTGTCTGTATTTTTTTTTTTGTTTTTTTTTTTCAAATTTGAAGGTTTCTATTAGGAATCATGGTCTAGATTTTAGGCGATCTCTTTGCATATACTACTTTTTGCCACTTACCTTTAGTTTATGTATCCTGTTAACGAAGTTTATTGTTTTTATATCTATAGACTGAACGTTTGGCCACGAACGTCCCCGTAAGTGTCGTACAACTTCTTCTTGGAAAACAAAAATTAGTTACTCACAAGCAAACACGGATATCGATAATGCTAATAATTTCAACAAGTGGGCAACGACGCTTCTATGATTCTCAAGGTTTAAAAAAGCTGAACCAGCAAAGACATTAATGATCCACGGTAATTTTAACTTTAAATTCAAATTAATTTTTAATTTATCTTTTAGTTTTATTATGTGTTGCTACTAAATAAGACACACGATATCAATTTGTCTCAAATTTATTTCTAACTTGCAGAGGCAATCAAGAAACTTGAGAAAGCACTTGAGGTTTCACAGGAAAACGACGATAACACATTGTTCATGTTAAGCGTTGCTCATTCTTGTTTGGGAGATAATGAGAAAGCAAATGGTTATTTCAAGAGATGCACACAAGAAAAACCCAAATGAAGGGCTTTACAAGCTATTAGGTCTATTACAGATGACTATACGTGGACTTTGATTGGTGTTTTGTATGGTGTGATGTGTTGTCAGCGGCATGTTTAGGAAGTAAGATTTGTTTTGCATGTTGTCTAATTAAACAAAAATGGAAGATGTTCTTAATTATTTGACATTTAAAGTTTTAGTTTATAGTAAAATGAATTATATTGTACTAGAAAAAATATATGTAAAAAGGTATTTATTAACAAAAACGGAAGTTCATATTATGACACATTGTCTTTTTCACACAAGACATATTTTGACAATTAAGTTAGTAGTAATGCGAATAGCAAATGTACTCATATGATAAAAAGAAATTTTATATGCATAAACATATTCATAAGCAAAAATCAAAATGCAAGAAAATATATCATGTGTAAACTAACAAATTTTTAAACATACTTTTCTTCAATAATTTAAAAATGACGCAATCCGTATATATATGAATAAATTTAGGGTTTTATAAATCCTGAATTAAAAATCACTTTAAATTTATTAAAATGTGGGTAAATATTAAATATAATGATATATTTAATCCTTTCAACAGCCTCGTGTAAACGGGAGAGATAGATGCTTCAAGGTTTTCCATGATAAGAATCACAACCTTTGACTACTTGAAGATTTGCTATCAAGATTGCCAGCGAGTCTGACCAGGCTTTAATTACCCTAGATATTCAAACGGCTAATCCCTCTTCCCAACCGAAACACCCTGCAGTTTCTAATACACCCTCTAAGAAGGGACTCAAACACCCTGCAATTTTTGATGTACCCTCTAATAAAGGACTCGCACCTAGTTGCATCAACATTTGTTGATGCATTTTATGATAAAGGAAGGAGGATTCACTTATACTTTCTATCTCACACTATCTTACACTTTCAACACTATTATTGTTCATAAAAATCAAATGGTTACAAATTTAAAGCCAATACTTTGGGGATATGTTCCTCTTATAATATTCTACATATATACAAAAAATGACAGTATTCTGAAATATCAAACTTCACTATCTACCAATCTTAATTTCAACGGTTGAAAATTCGTTCATAGTAGACGATAATGTTGTACGTTTCGAAATGTGTTCATTTTTAACAAGAATATCAAGTTCTATGATTAGAATATCAAGTTCTAATCATATAGTTTGTATAGAAAAAAATGGTGTCCAAAATCTGAGATAGTCTGAGATAGAAAGTGTGAGTGGATGCTCCCTCATAATAAAGATATTAACCAAATGGGTATTGATCTTTATATGATTGATTTGACAGGGTCCTACAAAGGCTTCAAAACCATCTATGGAGAAACAGAGAGTCCAGATATCATGGAACTGGATGCTATCGATTGAGCTAAAGCAAATGCCTGAATTATGCTTTCTTCCATAATGAGATGCCAAGAATGTCATCTCCAATTTGAATAATACGGACTATCAAATTAACCGGTTTAGTAGCACCATATTAGATGACTGCACCATAGTGTACAAAACAGTTTTATATTTTCAAGAATAGAATATGTCAGCAGAAATATCTTTTTTTCAGTCAATTGATGTTAAACACCGTAGAAGGTTCAATACTGCTGGGAATGAATGGAATTTAATCTTATATTCCTTAACCAAGCCTTGTAATATTTTTCATTAATATATTACAATATCATTTTTCTAGCAAAAAAAAAATCCCCCTTAAAAAGTATTTTCTATCATCCAAAAGAAGAAGAAAAACTCTAGTTGCTCATCAGAAAGATAAAGCAAGAAAAATCATCAAGCTGTACCACCAGATGCTGCTGCCAAAATTCGAGCTATTTACCTGCTGTTGCTGTTGGCTCCGAGGACAAGTTACCATTAACTTCAACAGGACAGTATTCCACCAAGTCTGGCTACCAGCACGGCAGCACCCATTTGAAGCAAACCAACTAACCAACAGCTTGCCCAACCTGAAGTTCATTTGGAAACTTCACTGCCCCCTAAGATCAGAGTGTTTCTTTGGAAGACCATACAAAATGGGCTGACAACGATGGACATTATGCATCAAAGATATGGATGGAACACTCACTTGCACAAGGTGCAATTCTGATACTGAAACACCAACCCAACCCACATTTTTAAGTGGCAGACAGTTTGCTAACATCAGAGAAATAGCCTAGCTGGCCTGGTCTATAAGACGGCTCTGCTCATTTAGATACGAACAATTTGTGTAAAGCTGCCTAACATTTATGGTTTTACATTAATATAAATAGAATTGCCGTTACAATTACTCTTACATGTACCAGCATAGAGAAACGATTGAAGACACCTAAAACTGAATAGCCTGACTAAACTCAGCTCATTTCGGTGGCAGGAAGGTAGATCCTGATAGTATCTTTCATCGAGAGCTTTTTTCTACATGTAGGACACTTACTCTGAGCTGATAAGGCGGACTTGATGCACTGTTTGCAGAAAATGTGGCCACACTTTGTTGATGTCGCCACCACAAGTGAACTCATGCAAACTGGACAACTAAATGCAGGCTCCTTTGGCGGTGGTTTTGGTGGCGCAGCCTGGGGTGTTACGACAGGCTTCATAGAACACTTTTTCTGCAAGATGAGATGTTTTGAGTCAGTTCTTCTTTTCTTTTTCTTTTCAAGATTAATGTGCACTCAACCATGTACACCATCTAAGGTGTATATATATATATATAGGTAAAAAAGGAAAAGAACTACTAGATCTGTTTCCAACAACATTACATGCCACAAGCTAAACTGAAATCCAGTGTGCCAGTTCAGCCTGATACTTGTGGGTTCCCTCATGCTCTACCCCCCAAAAAAGAATTACCATTAGAAAAGGGCCCAACACAAAGGAATTTTAAGCTGTATCGAGACGGGAGTCAATGGAAGACGAAGAATAAAAGCATGACCAATTCACAGGCCACTAAAGAAGGGGGGAAAAAACTAATTGAATATACTGCATTACCTTGGAATTGCTTTTTCCATCCAGGTTTATGTAATGATCACAATTAATAACTGCATCGCTTGCCGCAGGTCTTTTGCGCATGTTGTAACTGCTATTCAGAGTCAACTCTACACGACCTATAGAGTAAGAAAAACAAAAACAAAAAAAGTATCACACAAAGCCATCAACATGAAAGCAAAATAGCAATCAGCAAAGAAAAATGGGCACCCTAATTAGGTCGTGTAAGTAACAGTGATAATACTTGGCCGTCTAAGGTCCACCCTGCATCTTTCCCCCTTATGCTTCATCCAATTAATATAATAATATCTAAGATTACTCACACTACATGGAAGCACAATATGGATATGACATCTATACATTAGATGGACAACATCACAGATTTTACCCTATGCCTTAGTTCGGGCTCATTCTCAACAATGAAGAGTTTTAGTTTATTAAGTTCTATCTGGAGTTTTCCTTGATTGTTCTTCTTGAACACGACTAGTTTCTGGTGAACGACTTTACATCTAAGTGGAATGTCTTAACGCATTGTCAATGTGTTCCCTGTTCCGTGGACATTTAAACCTATCACCGGTACACACTACACAAAGAGATGCCCCTACTCTAAATGCTGCTGACGGCATACTTTAATTTTCGACTCGATGCTGTAATTGATAGTCTCATAGTCATGAGTCATGACAGGGGTACCTAGGTAGGCTTCTCTACTTTTCAATGTACAAATTCAGTTGCAGATGATTCCATTTGTACAATCTCTAAAATTTATCAACCAAATCACTCGTATAGGTTGATCATAAAGAACGAAATGTTGACCCATGTTCTTAAGGAGAACATAGCTGAGGCCCAAGAGTGAAGAGGATGGGTTGACTCCCATCATTTTCACATGGATTAAGAAGATCCGTAATAGACAGTGAAATTTGAAAATCTCTTATGCAAATCATGCCTTCTCGAATATCTTTTATTCTTAAACAGGCAGCCATATCAAATGTCAAGTGTTTGGTTGGTCTAAATTGAAACCTTTTTTTACATCGGTGACAAATGGAAACTTGGAAAGCCCAAAATGTCTGAGAATCATCAACATGATAAGCAGATTTAAGCTAGCTATAAGCATTCCCTGATCTGAACTTTAATAACTATGCAAATGCAAGCACAAAAACAAAAACAAATATCAAGACCCCAGCAGTCAAATCACCAACCAAGAGTGATAGCCTAGTATTCATTTTAGTGCTACCTATAAAACACAATGATACACAATGCTTACCATCACGAGGTAGTGGTCTCTCGGCAGTAATTAAAACTTCCAGGTTCCTTCTTGCCTTGTTTCTTCTCGCCTAACAACACAACAAACCACACTAGACAATTAGTCAAAACTAAAAAAACCCAAAACCAAAAAAAAAAAGTAAAAGCACAAAGTTCAAACACATCACACTTCAGCAAAGCTCCTTGGAGATGAAATAACAACTTCATCATCAATAGCTTCAAGATCAATTGTCATAGGTGGTGGTTGCACAATCCCTGCTCTTCCTCCTCCTTGTTGGCTACACTCAACCAAAGCAGCAGCTGCCCTAATATCTGCTGGAGGTGTATCATTAAGGTCTATTTCTAAGACACTTTTCCTTCTCCTAGTCTCCTTAGCATGACCCCTCAGTGTTCTCCTCGGATCGCGAGTATCCATACTGTAACAAAAATAAAAACCTTTAAAACAAAAACACACAAATCGTAGAAACTAAACAAGATCCTAGAAATAAAAAACCAAATCGGAACTAATCGTACTTGAAAATCCCCAAATTGACTAAAACCTTAAATTAAACTACCAAAAAACAATAATGAAATTACCAAGAAACCCTAGACAATTCAGAACTAATCGTACTTGAAAATTCCTAAATTCCAGAAACCCCAGAAATAAAATTACCAAATTGAGAAGAAACCCTAGAAACTAAAAAAATAATAATAAGTAATAATAATAATAACTTGATGATCATAAGAACAAGATAAAGATCAAACCTTTAGAATGAGAAAGTTAAGATAAAGATCAAACCTTTCGAATGAGAAAGTTGATTTTCGCGCAAATCTCTAAGTGACAGTGATTCAGTATAGAGAGAAATGAGATGTTTTTTCAAATTACATAGAATTTCTGAGTATGTTTTTCATTTCCTTGTCTCTGTGTCTGTATATATGGAGAGTCGGTGTGAATCATTAATGTGTGGAAGTCAGACTTAACAATGAAAACGAAATGGTGTTTGCGCGTTGTAGCTTTGGGCCGTAACGTTATTTTAGAGGGGAAAGTTTTTCAGAAAGACTGATATAATTTTTTTTACCGTTGATGGATTTTTCTTTTTTACCTTTTCTTTTTCCTTCATTTTTACCTTACGACGGATTTCAGATAACGTCTTTCTAGCACAAGAGATTATTCATAAAATGAAAACGGAAAAAAGAAAAGAAAGGTTTTTAAAGCTTTAAAGCTTGACATGTCAAAGGCATTTAATATAGTTGAAAGGGTATTTTTGAGGAAAATTTTGAGCAAGATGGATTTTTGTCATGCTTGGTGTGATTTTATAGAAGAATGTATTAGCACAACTGAAATAAGCATAAAGCTGAATAGTTCTCTGTGCGCACCTTTTAAACCTACAAGAGGATTAGGCAAGGTGATTTACTATCACCATACTTGTTTCTTCTCACAATGGAAGTCTTTACTAGAGCTATGTCAGATGTAGAATTCAATAAAAAAATTCAAGGTATTAAAATAGCTACAACTGCTCCTCAAGTGACACACTTCCTTTTCTTGATGATTGTTTAATTTTTACAAAAGCAGATATTCATATTAATGTGAACAATTTACTAGATGTGATCAATGAATTCAGTGTAAGTTCTGGCCAACAGATTAACTTTTAAAAATCTGCAATATATTATTCTAACAAGGGGGGAGTCGATTAGGATTCTTGGAGATTTCTAGAGAGATATGAAATCTCTTGTTAGTGGATCTAGATTCTCTACAAATTTCTGAAAATCCCTGTTATTGGATAGAAAGTTTCTGAAAATCTATGAAATTCTCTGTAATTCAAAGTAAACTTTTAAATCATGGATTTGGGTTTTTGAGAGACTTTGGGAAACTTTTTAGTTTAGGCTTGAGAGAAGTCTCTCCAAAATATGTGATATTTTGAGAAACTTCTCTATTTATGATTTCTTTTCATTTTTTTGTAAAGAATGTGTAAACGAAAAATATGCGAAATTATTAAGGAAAATGAAAGCACATAACAAGGAAAAGAAAATGACATTTTCAAGTTCCCTTTTTCATGCTTTTGTGAATAACAATGCCACTTGGGCATGGAAGAGTTTGTTTAAAAATGTGGAATTTATTAAGAAGTATAGTTTCTGGCAGGTTGGTGATGGGAAAAATATTTCAATTTGAAAGGATAATTGGATTTTGGGTATTGATGGACCTCATATTCATGCTTTAGAGTTTACTATCTCATTTAATGAATATACTCTTGTTGCTGATCTAATTGAAGTAAACTCAAAAACCTAGAAAGTTTATATCATTCAAGGATTATTTGATAGAGACACTGATGAAAAAATTTTAAAAATAAGGATTTCAAGAAGTGTTGAAGACAATTTAGTCTAGACATTGACAAACAATGGTTTGTTTACGGTCAAATCTGCATTGTTTGTTTACGGTCAAATCTGCTTACAACAAGTTAATGGATTTGAAGTATAATACTCAAACTGCACTTGGTATTGATAGCAAAATATGGAAGAGCTTATGGAAGACCAAAACTATGCATATGATAAAGTTGTTCCTGTGGAACTATTTAACTGATAATGGTAACACTAGTGAAAGACTTATGAGGAACATTGGAGGTGAAGTTTCTTCTTGTCTTTTCTGTCAGCAAGTTTTAGAAACTAAAGATCATATTCTCATGGATTTCTCCTTCACTAAATATACTCTTATGTCAGTCTCAGGTGCAACTGCTTCCTTGCAGAATCATAGTAGTGTGCAGACTTGGATTATAAGTTGGTTTTATTCGCAATCTAATTGTACAGAGGATTGTATTATTCACATATCTTCTGCATATGGGAAGTATGGAAAGAAAGATGCAGGATATTGAAGGAACTAAGCCGAACCCAATAACCACAATTAGGAGGATTGAGAATCTTTATAAATATGTGAAGTTTGATAATGAATGCTCTTGTATGACCAGAATCTCTCGTCCCCTAACAAGGAACATTATTTGGACACCTCCTACTGCACCTTATGTCATTATTAACTGTGATGCTTCATTTAAGTTAATATCTAAAGATTGTGGAATAATTGTTAGAAATTTTGCAGGTATCCACCAGTTCCCAAAATGCATATTCAGGAATGGATACTTGACTGCAGAGGAAGCAGAGTGCATGGTTGCTCTGTATGCAGTAACTTTGGATGGAAATATGCATCTGGGGTATATCATCTTAGAGACGTATTCAGCCAATGTGTCAGCTGCCATCATTGGAGAAAGCACAAGCTTATGCTGGGAAAATTTATCAATTGTTAAGGATATTAAAAGAAAAATCTTAAAGATTTTAAGAATTGGAAGGTAAAACGTGTAATAAGAGAGTGTAATAAGATAGTTGATGATTTAGCTAAACATTCTAGGAAGTTTAAGATATCTCAACAATGGCAAGATACTACCCATGATTTTATTTGTAGTCATATTTTAGAAGATAGGGGAATCAAACCCCAATCTTCCCTAATTAATATAATCTCTCTTTTGAATTAAAAAAAAATTGATCCTAAAAAGTGATCACATGATTACTTATACAAAAATTAAAAAACATCAAAATATAAAATAACTATTATATAACTTAAAGGAAATCTTAAGAAAATACCACACTTTCATTTTTCGATATAATAAAATGCTACCGTTTTTTTCTTTTAAATTATATAAAATTCCACACACGTCAAGTATTATGTCAGGAGCCACTGGCTCAGTCGATTACCATAGAAAAAATAATATGGCATCATTACCTAACTACCCTTGTCAATTTCCTAACAACTTATATCTTATAAGAAAAAAAATCATAACTTGGTATAAAAAACTAAGGTGAACAATTTTCTATACAAAAAACCCTTCCATATTATTTTTTATAAACAAAAACCATTTTAATTAAAAATGAAACTAAAACCCCATTTCCCTTAATAATGATTAAATTTAGTTTTTAGCTATTTCAATATACCCGAGTTGCGCTTCCTATATAATCTATAAGTTTTAAATGGAAATAAATGTTAAAATCAAATCTAGTTTTGGTGAGAGGAAATCGGCTAAATCAAGTTCAGAGAATCTGATTCTGCTGGTATCTAAGAACAGAGTTTCGGCTAGGGTTTTTTGAAAAAAAAAAGATATCTTCTCCAAATTGATGGTAGCTAAATCAATTTGAAACATATCTTCAGTTGTTGTTTAAGTGAAGAACCGAGTTCGTTTTCGTAGTTTTTTAATTGAAGAACAGAAAATCTAGCTTCGATTCATCTCAAACTGTTTCACTGAAATTTAAAATCCATTGATTATTTGAAGAACCGAGTTCGTTTTCGTATTTGTTAAGTGAAAAACAGAAACTCAGCTTCAGTTGTATTTCATCAGGTAAGTTTGATTTTGATTTTGGTTTTCTTATTATGATTTTGGTTGTATTTTAATTTTCGATTTATTGATTTTGGTTGTTATTTGATTATCAAACTTTTGAAAAACCGAACTCGTTTTCTTTTCTGTTTAAGTGAAGAACATGAACTATAACTTCAAATTGTTCGTGTATTGAAGATTCCTACTGAAGTATCAGTTTATTCTTTCAATTTTGATCATATTCTCATTCGGTTCAAGTTGTTGTATTAGTTCAATCATTCATCTCAAACTGAAATTCAACTTTCAAATGTTGTTGTTGGTGTTGTTGTTTATATTCACATCCAGTGAAACTGTTTTTGGTTTCATACTTTCTTCTGTAGATTATTGGAATCAGAATTTGTTATGTTTTTTATGTTAATTTTCAATTTTTGTTGTTTGTTGTTGTTTATATTCACATCCAGTGAAACTTTTTTTGGTTTCATACTTTTTCTTTGTAGATTATTGGAATCAGAAATTGTTATGTTTTTTATGTTCTTATTCAAATTTTGTTGTTGGTGTTGTTGTTTATATTCACATCTAGTGAAACTGTTTTTGGTTTCATACCTTGTCCTGTATATTATTGGAATCAGATTTTGTTATGTTGTTGATGTTAATATTCAAATTTTGTTATTTGTTGTTGTTTATATTCACATCTAGTGAAACTTCTTTTGGTTTTATACTTTTTTATGTAGGTTATGGAATCTGTTCTCGTTGTTATATTTTACAAAGATGATACATTATCTTTTCGTATTGGTCTACAAGCATCTGTTTGTGATTTGAAGGGTAGTATATGTTCAAGTTGGTGTCAATTCTCTGTTCTTTCTATAGAAATTTTCCACATAGTTTGTGATCAGCAAAAGGTTATCAATTCTGATTTTGATCTCCAATCAGTTGCTTTATTTTACTTTGTTTAATAAGCTTCCATCTCTTGAGTTACATGTAAGGCATAGAGATGAGTCCTCTAGTTGTAATTCAGAAATTCCAGGAATCATACCATATGAGCAGCCACAAAGTTTAAGAATTATGTCTTTTGAACATGCAGCACTTACAAATTTAGTTGATTATGATGTCCGTAATAAAGTTAAAGAACCGTTGAAGTCTGCGCATTGGTTAGGCCTTTTTCAGGGTGTCAACAAGTGTTTAATGGAGGTGTTCAAGAAATTCGCTCTGAAATATCATTAAATATCTGGGTATTCATTTAAGATGACAAGGAATGAGAAGTTGAGGATTGGTGCATGTTGTTCTAAGAAGGAACAAAAGAAATGTGAATGGCATATATATGATGTTTCTATTGATGGTGTTGAAGGTAGTCCTTTTTTTATCAAGGAGTTAAATAAGAAGCATACTTGTTGTGGTGGAGTTGTAAACATACCACATCTGTCGAAGAAACTAATTAGTAGCTTGATTCTTGAAGAGATTAAACAGAATCCAAAGAAGAAGACAAAGGATATTATGAATCAGTTTACAAGAGAGTATGGCTTTGACATTAGTCGTTATTATGCATATGCAGGGAAGAGGCATGCATTGAATATTACATGGGGAGAGAATGAGAAATCATTTATGTACTTGAAATGGTATACCAACAAATTGACTGAAACCAATCCTGATCTCTTGTTGTTTTGGAAGTTGAAAATGGAACTCAAAAATTTCAGAGATTGTTTATCTGTTTCGGAGCATGCATTCATGGATTCAATTACTGTCATCCTTTGTTATTCCTTGATGCAGCCCATTTGAAGAGCAAATACCTTGGTCATATCATGACAGCAACAGGTCTAACCGAGAATGACGGTAAGTTTCTTAAACATTCTATTTGTTTATGAGTTGATAAATAAGTTTGTTATTTAATCATATACAGATGAAACCTAACATCATGCTACAAACAGATGAAACCAAGATGAAAAACAGTGAAACCTATTTTTACAGAAAAATGTAATTGAAACAGATGAAACCTTATTTGATGAAACCAAAACTGGTTTCATCGTTTTTTTATATGCTGAGACTTTTTTTTTTCGGTTTTGTTTTCAGAAATCTATCCTTTTGTTTATGCTGTTGTTTCTTCGGAGAATGACGCCAACTGGAAATGGTTTTTGAAGAATTTGAAGCAAGTCCTTTCTCTTATGCGCAAAGAGCTTACTTTTGTGAGTGATCGAGGTAGTGGTTTGGTGAATCAAATCCCTGATGTATTCCCTGATGCTGCTCATGGTTGGTGTTATTGGCATATAAAGAACAATATCAATACAAACTTGCCGAAGTCCAGTAAGGTTTATAACAATTATGTGATTGGGTTGTTTGAAAAATGTGCATATGCTAATACACATATAAAATTTTCAGAGAACTGGGAGAATTTGTTACAAGTCAAAAATCATAAGTTACAAGATTATCTGAGTAGAGCTCCGGTTTATAAATGGGCAAGTGTTTATTTCCCAGGTCGTCGTTATGGTAGGTTGTGTTCGAATACTGCTGAGAGTTTCAATAGTTGGATCGTTGAAGAGAGAGAGAAGCTTATAGCCATCATGGGTGATGAGATCAAAGTGAAGCTTATGAATCAAATGTGTGTACGTCGCGAACAATGTGCAACATTATTGAAGTGGCGAGAAACTTTATGTCCAGAATTTGAAATTGAGTTGTACAACAACAAGATGCACGGCCGTGAATACAATGTCACCAAGTCGTCACAATATGTGTTTGAATTTCATTCGACATTAATACAAAAGGTTGATTTGGAAAGAAAAACATGTTTTTGCAACTGCTGGCGCATCAACGGTTTTCCTTGTGCCCACGCTATCCGTTGTATCATGCTAAATGAAGAAGACCCGTATAAGTAGGTTGAATTCTACTTTACAGTAAAGTTTTACCGTGAATCCTATGCAAGACCAATTAATCTTGTCCCCACAGTTGAAAAGCCTTCGATTGTGTCTCCAAAATCTCTTGTTCTTGGTCCTGATGCTCTACCACAACCAGGTCGTCCAAGGAAGAAGAAGAGAATTCCTAATACATGTCCAGTTCCTAATAAGAAGATAATAACTTGTGGTAGCTTCCATGTTTTGAGTGCCCATAACCGAAGGACATGCCATGCGCGGCAGATGTGAATTCATTTTGACAACAATTCATCGACTTTCATTTTTATTTTTTGTTTAGACTAATACAGGTTTAGACTACTATATGTTTTAATCTACATATTTTTATTATTCTTTTTTCTATAATTTTTACAGTTAAAATTTCAATTTTCTCCAGGTCTTTCATGTTTTTTTATTTTTAGATTAAGTTTGTCAGAGTTGTAGGCTTTTATAATTTGTTGGAACCAAAATAGGTTTCATAGTTTGTCACATTCTTCAGGGTTTTTATATCTTTAAGTCGATGGAACCCTTTTTGGTTTCATCATGTTTTTTCATCTGGAACAATATGAACCCAAAAAATATGACGGAACCCTTTTTGGTTTCATCGTTTTTTCATCTGGAATAAGATGAAACAAAAACAAATGATGGAATTTTTTCTGGAACAAGATGAAAACCGAAAATAATGATGGAACCTTTTCCGGTTTCATCATGTTTTTTCATCTGGAATAAGATGAAACAAAAATATTGATTAACAGAAAAATATCATCCTGTAATAAGATGAAACAAATCATGGAATAAGATGTTCATCCTTGATTAAGAGAAAAATATCACAACATATTTTATAACTTAAGAGTAGTGACTGATGAAAAGACTGTTCTTAGATACCCTCTCTTTACAAATCATTGAATAAGATGTTTTACGGACAACCATTGTATTTTACCACAAACTAATTGATTAACACTATTCTTAGTTTCAACCTTTTTTTTTCACAAACTCTAACCCAAACTCTGTTTCACTGTTTTTTTACCACCATGAACTGCATCTTCTCTTCCATGAACAGACAACCACCATTAACGCACCATCAGTCTTCTTTCTCTGCCACCATTAACGAGACACACCTGAAAAGAAACTAAACAATTGCACAACTGAATCTTCATGTTACTCCTCTTTCTTTGCCCGTCTTTTCTCCATTATAACTTCAAGTTGCAACTTTGGACTCATAGTCTGCAACTTTGTCAATGAGTATCTTGCATGCCAACTTTGGTCTCATATGTTGCACCTTTTGTTTTATGTGCTCTTCGGATGAAAAAATTCCTTTCAAAAGGCTCTTCATGTAATAGCAAACATGAAGTCCGCAATCATTCCTGAAATTAACAAAACAATATTGAAAAAGACAAAAAAGGATTGAAATGAAGATATCACAAGTTCTTTTAAAAGTACTTACACATCTTGTTGACAGCACAAAGGGGTGTTCAAAATATATTCTTTTGTTTGGTTTGCCGGGTCTAGGTTGAGCTTTGCAACATGTTGTTTGAATGCTGACACCATTCTTTCTTCCATGCTTTCAACACTTTTGTTGCATTCATCTTCAGTGGAGGACATTGAGTTGTAGTGAGAGAATTCTTCAGTCTCATTATTAAAGACTAACAATGTCCAGTGATATGACTTTTCACTTATTTTTGTTAGCAATGAAACGAATACAAATTCTGGAGTGTAATCCATTTTATCAATGAAAGCTTCAATTGCAGTGTGGCAACTTTGCCAGATTGAGTGCAATGTCTGAAATTCATTAAAAATCAAAAATTAAATTCTAATTTTTAATCCTATACAGATGAAACCTAGCATCATGCTACAAACAGATGAAACCAAGATGAAAATCAGTGAAACCTATTTTTATAGAAAAATGTAATTGGAATAGATCAAACCTTATTTGATGAAACCAAAATTGGTTTCATCGTTTTCAGAAAGACACTTGTATAAGAGAATTTAGATGAAACTTACATAGAAATATGTGCTTAGAAAAACTGCCTTTTTGTACTTAGGAGCGCCATCTGGTTTCTTGATGTTATTTGATATGTTTTTTTGCAATTTGAGCATGTAGAACTCAATCATATCTCCTGCAATGTCACATTTTCTTATCAAGGCGTTCATATTCCTTCCTGTAATGTACAGGCCCAGATCTTTCTTCTCCCAAGCCATGTCACTGTTATTAAATTGTTGAAAAATAAATTAAATATTTAAGAAGAAGAAAAGAAACTGAAACACTTAAATTATAAAACCAAAAAACTTAATGGTATGAATAGCACTTACCTTTCATTGTATATTTTAAAATATCTGCACACAATTGGTTTTTCATTTGAATCCAACACTTGCATAATTTTTGAGTTGTCCACTGCTTTCAACTTGACTTCCCTTTTCTCTTTTTGTTTTTTCTCCAACTTTGTAGTTTGTTTTCTGCTCATACAACGAGTCTTGTTTCTTTTATTCATCTTAGCTTCTCCAGGTGTATAATCTTGCATCTTAATATGTGCTTGCATGCTCCTTTTTGTTTTTCCCATCCTTGAGATTATGTTACTCATTTTTTGTTCGGGACTGGCGTCTTTACTATCTTCTTTGTCACTGTCAGTTTGCGTCAATCCCAACTCGAAATGAGGCACATCATCTTCTAAAGCAATTACATCATTTGCCATGTTTATAACATAGTAGTAGCACATGCCTTTACTTTCTGACTTTGATGTAGAAGTCTTGTTTGCATATTCATCTTCCATTTGCTGAAGAATAGTTTCATCAATTGAACCCTGGCTTTGAGTTGACACTTTAATCTGTATCTCTGGATTTGATGAAGAACTTTTCTTCGCTTCCAATTCTACTCTCTTAGCCACTCTGATATCTTCTATTGTGTCTGGAGTCAATTCAAAAATTTCTTCTATTGCACTCCTCAATTTAGTCTTCGAAAAAGAAGATTCAATTTGTTCAACCACCTTTATATCCTCAGCTGTGGTTGGAGTTATCTCCAAAACTTCTTTCATTATATTATCTTTGGCTTGCTTCCCTTTGATTTCAGATTCTACTTTATCAGCCACCTCCAAATCTTCAATTGTGTTGAGTTTTGCCTTCAGATGATGCAACCGTTTCTGGTTCCATCAGCTCTTGCTCCTGAACTTCTCCTTCATTTGATGAAACCTTTTCTGGTTCCATCATCTGTTGCTCCTGAACTTCTCATTCAGTTGATGAAACTTTTTCTGGTTCCAACAACAAATCCTCCAAATCTTCAGTTAATCCTTGAATTTGAACTTCATGAGTTGAAACCTTTTCAGGTTCCACTGCATCATGTTGTTTTGTTTCTTCAGACATATTCATTACCTGCAAGATTTATTGATTTCAAAAATATTAGATTCAATGACAACAAACAAATCAAATCAAATCAAAGTAAAGTAAATTATCACCTCATCATTGTCATACTTTTGTTCACTATCTTCTTCAACCTCAACATTACCAGCATCTTGTTCTATCATTTCATCCACAATATTTATAGTTTTGGTTATCAATTCCTGCGATATTTAACATATGTTAGATACTACCATTAACCCAACACATACAAATAAACAATATCTTATTTAACTCATATAATATTCAACATATCACCTCCATATCTTGTTCAGTGTTTGAAACTATTTCTGTTTCATCTCTCTTACGTTTCTGTCTCACGTAAGTCTTCCTCACTGGTTCTAACTTATCTTCAGCATCATATTTTGCAAAAATTGATTGATCTTCTTCCAAAAGCCCATTGTTACTAACGCTTGTAAGCAATCATAATTCTCGCCCACTTATATTTTTCCTTGTAAGTGGTATCTTCCTTTCCAGTTCCAATACTCTCTTCATTTCTATCACCAACACTCTCTTCATTTCTTTCACCAACAATCTTTTCATTTCTTTCACCAACAATCTCTTCACTTGCACTATCCTCTTCATTTCCATCACCATCTATGTAATCTTCAACATGAATTTCCTCTTCCTCTATCCACTGGACCAAGCGTATTTCTTGTTCATTATATTGAAGCAAGAAGGATCCCTGACGGTAACCCACATTCATCTGCGGAACACAAGAAAAGTTATGATTAATAAGTTGGAATTAAATAAACTATGGAACCTTTTTTTGGTTCCATGATTTGCTTTTCATCTGGAATAAGGTGCAACCAAATAAATGATTGAAATTTTTAATTCTCAGACATTAAAAATTATAAACAAACAAGAATTGTTGTTGCTTTTACCTTGGAGAAAATTTCTGGTTTATTGCAGAGATCATCAAAATTATTCACCACTTCCTTGCTTATTTCATCAAGGTTCCATCTAGCGAACCTTGCGTACATTTCGTTCCCATCTTGTCTCAATGTTATGTTTGTCATCTCAGCAAACCGATACTGAAAAAAATAATACACAACACAACATTTAAATTAGTAATCAAACTCAGAAAAATAAAAAACAAACAATTTATGAATCAAAAGAAACAAAAATTAACTTACCAATGGGTAAATGACGCAACCTGATACATCATCAACTTCTTTAGCTTTAATTATAGACTCATTTAGATACTCATGAAAAACATCAGGCCAACACACTTTATTCATCTCAAATACTTGGTACAAGTATTTTGAAGTCAGATCCTGCCCCCATTTGTTTGGTACAAATATCGAAACCAGGAGATAGAGTATGAATAGCTTGATGAAGTCTTCAGCTTTGGTTTCACCTGCTGCAGTTTCCATCATAGCTCTGACAATATCAGTTTTCCTCATCTTCTTATCTCCTTTAAAATACTCGCCCACAAACATGTTCACCTTTTTCTTCAGCTCAACATCTTTGGGTATATCTACATTCTTCATCATTTGCAGACCAAAAATGACAGCGAACTGTTCATGTGTTGTCTGTAGTATCATATTCCTTGCTCTCATCAACTTGAAACAATCTGGTTTCTGACGCTTGACACTTCTATAATATGATCTTAAGATCATCTGAATTGCTCTGGTCATTTTCTTCAATTTTTCTTCTTGCAGCGTACCATCGAAGAACGATTTGAAGAAACGCCAAAATGGACAAGCAACAAGTTCCTTCATGTGTTTTTCTTTACTTTTGTATCAAAGCTTTTATCTTAGGTGCATTTGCACACAAATGATGCAACGATCACCTATATGGTTCTGTCAGTCTTTTTTTTTATGTTACAGAATAATAAGTAAACCATAAGCACAAACAGAACTTGTCACAACCACACACAGAATATGATAAAACCAATTTTGGTTCCATCAAAATACCCATTAAGTAAAAAACACCAACACTGTTGTTCACAACCATACATATATAGAATATGATGAAACCAAATTTGGTTCCATAAAAATAGGCATTAAGTAAAAAACATCAACAGAGTTGGTCACAACCATACATATACAAAATATGATGAAACCAATTTTGGTTCCATCAAAATACCCATTAAGTAAAAAACACCAACACTGTTGTTCACACACAAATAGACATTAAGTAAATAAATTAGGTCAAAACAGATGAAACCTAAAACCATGCTACAAACAGATGAAACCTAGATGAAAATCAGTGGAACCTAGTTTCAGAAAAATGTAATAGACATTAAGTAAATAAATTCGGTCAAAACAGATGAAACATAAAACCATGCTACAAACAGATGAAACCAAGATGAAAATCAGTAAAACCTAATTACAGAAAAATATAATTGAAACCTAACTATGAAACCGGTGATTTCGAAACAGATGAAACTTTATTAACCAAATTCATCGATGAAACCAAAATCGCGAAACTAAAAATCATTGATGCATTTTGATTTTCAACCATAAACAATCACAGAATATGATGAAACCATAAACTTCGATTTACCTTTTGGAGATTCTTGTTTCTTAACTGTTTTATTAACTTTTTTGTTCATCTTTTTATCTTTCTTTTTGTTTTGTTTCTTCACCATTTTTAATGATCTTCAGTGATTTTGGTTAGGTTTAAACTGTTAGAGAATGGAATAGGAACTTCAGGGAGATGATGATGAGTTAAAATTAGAAGACTCAATTCTATTGATGATGATGAATAACCGTTTGAGAATCAGAAATTCAGGATGATGATGACTCAATTCTACTGATGATGTTTGTTTCAGGGAGATTTATGTGATGATTTTTGATATGGATGATGATGACGATGATGCTGTTTCACGATTTTTTTGTGATGATTTTGAAAATTCTGAACGGTTTGATTTTGGAAGTTGTTGAAGAGAGAAGTTAAAGAGGGAAATAATGAGGTCGAATTCAATTTAGTGAGTGTAATATAAACAGTTGAGTTGTAATGAGTTTTTTGTATCAAATTTGTTTTGTTGAGTTTTATGTAGTTGGATAGTGACACATTTGGGCTTATAACCTCACGGACTAAAAAAAAATTCCGATCTCATCCGTGTCTAAGCCTTCTCTCTTTCTGTTCTTCTGTGTACACAAATCGTCTCTCTTTCTGTTTTTCTGTATACACAAACCCTCTTCTTATATATTTGGGACCATAGATCAGGTAGATGATTTAATTAAAGGATTGATTGAAGAGAAAGAGACGGATGAGGAGGAAGAATAATGGTTCAGTACATACAAACATGATCATTGGCAGCATCAGAACATTGAAACTATAATAACTATTGTTTGTAAATCCTTTCAATTTTTGACATTATAGGTTCGTGCTAATTCATTTTATTGATGTTTGTTTGATTTCTTAATTGTCAATTTGTGGATTTCCCTAAATTATGGTTCTTGAAGAATTTTGGGATCTTAGCGTGTATCAACTTCTTTTGCTATTTCATGAATTGGGTATCTGCAATTTTATATAAATTGATGATTCATCATTTTTAATTCATTCAATTTGATGTTTGGGTTTATGAATCCAGAGAATAAGAGGTTTGGGAATGTTTACTGTTGAAAAAAAAAATTTAACTGGTAAACAAGGGAAAAAGGAATAAATGAGTTTTCAGGAGTTGATAAGAATACAAGACAATGGTTCAAATTCGTTTCAGATTTGGTTAGAGTTTAAACTCGAAAAATCAGTTCAAATTATGTTACCGTGAAAACAGTCAACGAGTTATTGTTGATTATTTTGTGAGATGAATCACTTAGATTGGTGATACTACAGAGTTTGTGTATGTTTAGATTTTGGATCTCTATCGTATTCGTATCTGCAAGGAGATTGGCTAAAAAGGAGTCTTAAAACATAAACAGGGATATATCTCTTGCTCACCATCGGCATGCACATCACTTGTTTGATAGAAGTCCCCTTTAATTTCATATACATCTACCACCAGATGTACACAACATGTCTGTAATAAGTTCACAACCAATTATATTATCAGTTCCTTACTATCGACCTTGCTAGCCTTACAATCTAAAACTAGCAGCAAAATGTTGAGTTTTAATCGAGGAAAGAAGATGAACAACAATTGCGATCTGATTTAGCTCGGCACTTACTCGCAACCAAACTCAATAATGACTCACACTACTAACACGGTTTGAATCAATCCTAGTTACATAACTTGGGGGCATAAGTATCTTTTACTAGGACTGATTTCCCGTCACATAGGCACTAACGGCAGTTTTTTTATATAAAAAAACGGGACTGAAAAGTTCAACAGTGCATCATTTTATTAAAGCTGAAAAAAAACGGTGACATTTTATTAAGTACGGTTTTAAAAGTGTGGCATTTTATTAAAATCACCTAACTTAAATGGGAAGACAAAATAACTTGCCGCAAATGATATCCAATGGCACCTGGAATGTTCATTTCAAAAGCTCATTATCATTAGAGGAAATTCAAGACGTGTGTAATCTAATTGCTCGCATTGGTTCTTCCCAACAATCTCTATACCGGATGATGAAGTGTCTTGCAGATTTGGTGCAAAGTTCTATGCCACGGAATGCTATGATTGGCTAAGCAATCAATCTCAGACAAACTTGCAGGTGACAACTATTCCTCACAAATGGATTTGGATGTATATGTGCCTCCAAAGTTCAACTATTTGTGCGGGATGGTAGTCCAGAATGATATACCTACGGTAGACAATCTAAACAAAAGAGGATGCATGATTATAAACTCTAGATGCAGTCTATATCGGCTTGAATAGATCGCTTATGTTTTACATTGCACTTATGCCACAAAAATCTAGAATTATTTTATTGGGAGTTTTAACTTGAAATGGGTTCAAGGTAGGAAGTTGGAGTTATATATATATATATTTGATCAGTAAAGAGTTTGGTGCTAATGAATTTTGAACTCAAATCACTAGTATCTCCCAGAATTACCGACATAATAGTAAAAATGATCAACGACTCTATGCCTCTGTTTCTACCTCTTTTAATATTCCATGCTAACAATTATTGCTCCAGCCGATATATAAACCAAAGAGCAAAGAGTAATGAGTAATGAGTAAAAAACAAGGCAGAGGTTTCAAAAAAAACTGTAAATGAAGTTAAAAGTTCTATGTTTTTATGGGTTTCCTCTTCAAAATGGTTATTTTAGAAGGAAACTGTAACTAGATTTTTTTCCTTCTAGATTTGCGGACTTGGTTCCCTATCCATGTATCTACTCTCTTTTCTATTTATAAAATCATAACCGTTTCTTTGCAAAAAGAAAAATTAAATGGGAAGAATATGTGAAAGCATTTTCTATGGATCTTACAAAATACTTCGAATTCAAATGATTTTGAGGAAATAGTCGTTGGACTGTACGAAGCCTTCTATAAGATAAGTTAATTGTTGAATGTCAGTAGGTGAGTAACGATTTACCTCTCTTCTGTATACAATTTGGTATTCAATTTCATCAAGTTCATCAAATTTTCAACAATTTGCTAGAAATTTAATACCCGCTGAATAATTTATCCATCGATTAAGCAAAATAAGTTCAAACTTCGATGATATTATGACTTTGATTTTTTTTTTTCTTAAAGTTGATTTTAAGTTGTGTACAAAATCATCACTTGGTAAATTAAAGGGAAAATGAGTATTATCTAAATTTTTTCTAAAATATGGTTTTAGTGGACTTCTAAAAATTAGGGATGAGTGAAATGGACACATAAAAAACAAAAACAATTATGTTCTTCATTTTTTAAATTTATTTATTTTTTATCCTTTACCTCTCCAATTTAAAAACAAATCATAAAAACACTCATAAAAACAATTACGTAAACAGCTGATTATAAACCGATAGTTTTATAACTAAAAACCCAGCTTTGACTTTCGGCATCTATTTGGAGTTTATTTTTTATCTGTCTGGAATTGTTTCAGAGACGACTACACCTATACCATGTATAGAAACGAAGCTGAAACTGAAGAACCCAACATTTCAGATGACCGGAGGTCTCCCCAAGACTTTCTATTCAATCAGGAATAGCTTACTCTCCAACTCGCCAACACCATTGGAGCTTCTATGCATGCACAGAGAGGTTTAATAGAATGAAAGGAGTAAAACTAAATAAGCAGCCAGGCGAAACAAACATTCGTACAGTCTATGATGTTAGATATTGTAGCCATGAGAAGTAATTAGTGTTGCCGGTGTGTGTTCATCCAATTATTTACCAATATGTGGCAAAGGCAGGTCTAGTTCTGGAACAAGTTCCATGTTGGAGTTCTTACACAGTTGGCTTGGATGGAAATTCCATAATTGTTGGGTGGAAGGAAACGCCAATCTTCACTATATTTGTAGTGAAGATTACCTAAAGGAGCTAGGACTTCGTGGTCATCGAGACATCTTACTCATCCACAAGATGTATAATCATTTACTAAAAGAACTAGTATCAAGGAATTGCAAAAACAAAATGCAAGAAAATGAAAAAGACTCGCTTTATGTATGAGCAAATGAATACCTCATTTTACACTGCGGAACTGGCTTTTATATTAGATTGCAAATAATAATACAACAATTCGTTCCAAGTATCTGGAACACCGGGAAGGCACCAATGACTACAATCCTCAACACGTGAGGAAGAGGCTTTCCCAGGTTTTTTACTGTATATAGATGGATGACCATCTATTCTAAATTCTGACAATCTAGTAATATTCAAGATAGTTACAGGGGTTTTCATTTGTTTTATGACCTCTTCAGTTATTGAACTTTTTTCAGGGTCGAATATATTTGAAGAATAGTTAAGGGGTTGATTTACCTCTTTACAATGTCCACCAGCATTCCATGCACCACCCCTGTCGAGTAAGACAATATTTTACTACATGACCACATAGAAAGAGAACGAGGTTCATCAAGTAAATGTAAGATAGTTTACCTGAAATGAGTTGGTGCTGAACTTCGAAAAAACACTTGTGTTTTACCCGGTATAACATATTCATCGACCCATGACGCCCAGGTAGTTAAGGCTCTTTTGAAAGCTGTAGGAACATCAAGATGTGGATAAACTTGGTTCCGTTCCTGGTAATAGTTCACCCTATTATAAAATATGTGTTTTAATTAGAATTAGGTGGAAGCCCAACCACAAATAAGGCAGTAGTGAAGTACATTTGTTTACAGCCAAACTTTAATTTATTGTACTTCATACCAGTAAGTAATAACTCTATTCTGGTCACCTAAATAACATGAAAACGTATATTAGAAAATGTTTGCCAATTGTTCACAGAACTCACCCTGATTTAGTTTTGGCATGGGACCACCAATGCGCACTATTGAAAACCAAAATATCCGCACCCTTCCATCTCGATGATCCCCTATCGAGAGTATCGATTTTCAGAGTCTGAACGCGTTTCGAACCAACTCTCCCTTTACCCTCATGAACTAAGAAATGACTAACATAATATTCAACTGTACATTTATAATCCTGCAAGAATCAATTCAGTGATTAAACTTTCGGGGGAAAAACAACATAATCCAATTCCACAAACATGATTTGTACAAACAAAACTTACCAGAAATTTGAAACTGTAACTGCCTTTCTCTTTAGTAATTCTCCTTCCATGAGTCTCAAAAACACGTTTCGGGTCAGTAATAGCTGATTTTAATAAACAGAGCATTGACTCCCACTGATTCCTGTTAATTGAATCTCCTACAAACACTAGTCTTTTCCCTCTAATCAATTCCAACATTTTTACTGCATCAAACCTATAAAGAAACACAAAAAATCCAACACTTCAGATTTCATTCCTAGTTTAAGCTATATATTAATGCTAGTATCTAGCATTGGTCAGCAACAAATAACTTGGTCATGTCAGCTCTTATTAAGATGTCTCAGGGTCGAATCCCAGTGGCTGGAGAAAAAAAAGGAAAAGAAAAATGGGGTACCTTGGGATGTTACAGTCATGAGGTTGCCATCTCCACTTCATATAATTTGTATTTGATCTTCCATTAGCTTCACAACTAAAACCTTCATCAATGAAAGAACATGAATCACTCTTATACAAAGGATAACTTTCATCAAAAACCCATGTCCCATTTAGTACATCACATTTACTATTAACTCTTTTCTCCTCCTCAATATTGGTCTTATTCTCATTTATTATTAAAATATCAACTTTGTGAGTAACTTTACTAATATTAGAACTTGTAAAACTTGCAGCATTCTTGTTACCTAGAACTATCTCAGATTCATTTACCTTTTTTTTCTCTTTAATCTTCTTATCATCATCACCTTTTACCAAAACTTCAATTTGTAGAGAAGAATGATCTGATCTGTTGTACTGGGGTTTACTCAAACTCCCATTTCTAATAACATTATCTGTAAAATTATGAGGTTTTATGACAAGGGTATGACTCAAACTTGAAAATGATTGAAATTTTATTTGATTGTTTAAAGGGGTAACTTGAAAAACCCATATAGATAGAAATGAACAGAAGAGAACTGAAGAAGATATAGTGAAGAAAAAGACTATAAATTTTCTTCTTGACTTAAATGAAAAACTTCTTTGTTTTTCCATTTTTTGTCTTGATTTCCATGAAAAAAGAAGAAACCCCAAGCCAAAGAAGAAGACGAAAAAGGTACACAGTTTTTGAGATGGTCTACTTCATGAAAGGAGAAAAACTAGAAGATAGATGTTAGTTGAAAGAGAAAATGATTAAAAAATGGTTCAACACGACAAGATAGAGAAGTGGCAGAGTGTAACAGGTAGGGTGAGGTGTGTTGGTTATTTGGTTGGTATGTAACTTGGTACTTGGTAATGGACTAGTGGGATTTTACTTTTTAGTGAGAAAGACCAAATGACTAATTGGCCATTTCCATTCAAAATTCATCGAAGGGGGTGTTTGGGCATACATTAACAAAATTACTTTTTAACTTAATTAATTTGAAAACTCATAAGTTTTATTAGGAACACAATATTAAAATAATTTTTAATTGAACTCTATTATTGGGCTATATATTTTAGTTTATAGGGATTACAAAATGATAAATATGATCATCTCGAATCTAAATCAAAACCCTTTATTTTAGTATTTTATATTATACCTAGATTGTTCCTATATTAATGAGATTAATTAGTTAAATTAATTAAATTAGTGATTGATTAGGTTAATAATTTGATTTAAAAATATGATTTAAAAATCAAAATCAAATTAAACCTACGGATGGAAAAAGATAAACGTCCCGCCGTAAAATATAATTATGGCCGGCTAATGTATACAACTCAGTCGTAAATAAGTATATACGGTTGGGTTGAGACTGGTGGGTCGGATTTGATCCCAACCGCACCCGACCCTTCAGTTGACGGATGACCGAGTTATTCACCTGCACCCAACCCGCCGTAAAATAAGTCGGATCGAGTTTAGCCCGTCATATCGGCGGGTCGGGTACGGATGGGTGCGAATCACCCGCCTAGATTCAATGCTAACATGAAAGTAAATTACCATGGCAACACAGTTCCAATCTGTGCAGGAAAACCCAACAACTTTAGTCTGTCTACTTGACCAATAGAAAGGAAATGCAACAAAATATACAAAACAAACATTAACCAAAACAAATATATGTTGATTAAAACTAACAGAGAACACATTAAAATTGATATTATGAAAAAGAGATGTATCAACTTGTTCGAGGCCATAGTCAAAATTAAGAGATTTGATAGGCACGGAGAATTGCTTATTGATGTTGCCAACCTTCAATGCAAATCTGAACGTCATTAAAATTAGACGACTTTGCTCTGCAAATTGGCTTTTTATTTGAAACATAGGCTTAGTTAGAGGAATAAGAGTAACATGTTAATCAAATTACATAAAACAATGTAGTGTTGTAGTTTAACTGAATTCTCGTAAATTTCGAAAGAAGAAGCTGATAGACAACACACGTTTTATGAGTTTTTTCAGTCTACATGTCAACCTGTTATCGCGAAATGTAGAATAGTTAAAACTCAAACATGATAGAGGAGGAAACAAAGCAGTAGTCAAAAAAGGAACTTAAAAGATAAAAATAACTACATTAGCAAAACGCCTCAGTAATATCCATTAATTTCATATGAAAGCAATTTTCCGGTTCTCCCTGTAAACAGGATCTCAGTTCCACTACATCTCAGTGATTGGATAGAATCATCATTGGCATTTGGTAATAAACATAAGAATACACGACAGTAATGGCAATAAACATAAGCATATAAAACAGTTATTAACATAACGTATATCAGTGCTCAGACAGCCAAGGGTTTGTAATCAAATATTAGGGTGAAGTGCCCCAATCAGAAACTCTAGTCCACAATAATGTCATCCCCGCACTTTTAAGTCACTAAAAAATAGTTCAGTGAAGAGAAAAAAGTAACATAATACAAACAAAGCTTAAAGAATTGAAACACAAATTGAGATGACAAACAATAAAAGGCCTCAGCTAGATCCATTGATTTCATTTGAAATATAGTTTTACCAAGGGGTTCTCCCTGTAACAGGGTCTCAGCTCCACTATACCTCAACTAATTGGATAACATCATCATCGGCTTCTCAATTAACAGCACACATAAGATTATTAGTTTTGTATCCAATTAAAATGTCAACACATAGAAAAACAAAATAAAAAAAATATATTAGGCTCATATATATTTCAGCTCTCTCGAACAAGAATTTTCTGAAGCAGAACTGGCATAAAGCTGTGTATAAGTCATCACTGTCAAAATTAACAATGCCTAAAAGTTATCTACAGGTTCTGTCAACGGTGAGTACAATAAAAATTCTAAACCCTACAGCCTTAACAGTCACTAAGAAAATAGATCCTCAATCAGCAAAAAGAACAAAAAATAGATGCGACTAACTCAGGATCTGGATGAATCCTAGATCTCAAAATATTAGACAAGGAACATAAAACCCCTAAATTTGGATGAATCCTAAATCTCAAAATCAAATCAAAAATTTCTCTTATCTTCAAATAAACACAATCAATCATGTGAGAAACCGAAATAAGTGGTTGGGTTCGGTTTACTTACTTAATCTGCTATAAAAACACCAACGCTTTCTCGTGTCTTCATCTTCAACTGAAACTGCCTTCTTCTACTGTATACAACTTCTTCTACTGAATCAGTGAGACTCTAGGATCGAAGTATTGAATCTGTGAGATTCTACCTGCTCGTGAACACATTCTCTTCATCTTCTCCATCATTCGATCCATTACTTATCTCTCTCTCGGTTTTCTCTGGTCACAATTAGTTTTTCTCTGAATCTGCCCGATGAGGAAGCTCGATCTCTTTAAAGTGTGTTAAACTAACATGTGTCAAATCAACTGCTAAGACGAAACAACCCTATCTAATCCAAGTGTCAGTAACTAAGGGATTTTCTGACGAGTTGGGCGGGTAGGTCGGATGAGAGAAGGTGTCACCCACACACGACCCGCCAAAAAACGGGTAAAGAAAATTAGCACCCACACCCGACCCATTTATCGACGGGTCGAATGCGGATGCGGGTCGGGTATATGCAGCCTTAGTTAGGTCTGTAGACATCGACCCAGTCGTAGAAGAAATTTACTGTTAGTTTTTATCGTAAACTCAGCCGTAAAATAAAATAAATATTTCATCTACGGTTGGATTTGGTACTGAAACCAACCATAAAAATCAGTTACGGCTGGAAAATTCTAATTAGACCTGGAAATATACGATACAGAACCTGCTTATATAATACTTGTTTTCTTCTCTTGTTTGAGCTATAACTTGAACCATCAAATTGTTCTTTTGGAACTGAAATGCATGATTTGAATAATGTGCACAATAAAGGGCTGATCATTACAAAGACACTAAGTAATGTAACTTGAACCAAGATATCCAAACATTTTAATGAAAACCAATTATCGATCCTATCGATAAAGTCCAAAACCAACTGAAATTTCAACAAGAAAATATATGAATTGTGTGTTATATACCTTGCCATATTTCTCAAAGAGAAGCTTAACTTCAGTAGTAAATTCAGAGCGTATTGTTTGAGCTATAGCTTTGCCATCAATAATACATGCTTTCTTCTATTGCTGCTTTTCAGAATAAGGTGCCATTAATGTAGATGATTCTCAGAATTTGTCAACTCCAATATTAATTTTTAGTTTTTTTTTATTTTTTTCAAGGAAATATGGAATATATAAATCACACACTATGATTGTAATGGTGGTGATGGGTTTAGTCGAAGGTGAGTATGTTGTTGTTTAAGGTGAGAGAAAAAAATGTTTACGACCGAGAATATAAGGCTACGGTGGGGTCGAAAATATTACGATTGTTTTTTCATAGCCTCGACCTAGCCGTAAAAAAGGGGAAAATATTTAAGTGAAATTCAGGATCATTTACGGCTAGAAAATGTTATTTATAGTTGGGTAATATTATTTTATGGTTGACTTTTCCAAGCATCGGCCTAGCCGTAAATACAGACTACGGTTGGGAGTTCATAGCTTCCCAACTGTAGATGGAAACAATTCTTATCTACGGTTGGGAGTTCATCATATCCCAACCGTAAGTCTGTATTTATGGCTAGGAAATGTTGATTTCCTAGTTATAGCCATTTCTAAAAATAAAAATTTGAACCCTAATTTTAACACATGTACCCTGATTATACAGTAAAATTGATAGAAAAAAAGTGGGGTTTTCGATTCCTACCTTAAACGAGCCATGGATGGCGAATATATTTTAGAATCGACGATTAATCGTCGTATGATGAGCAAATATGGAAAAAATGCAATTGCGAGCGTCCACAGTCATCATACCAAACCCAAATATCAAAAAGTAAAAACTTTACTCTTTGGTCCAGCCGAAATGCTACGGGTTAACGAGTAAAATTGATCGGGCGGTTGTCTAATCTAATGCTTATAGTTGGGCGGACGTCTGGGTATACGTTTGTTGAGACGGACGTTCGTCTAAGAAAACGCTTGCGTAGGGCGAACATTTGGTTGAACGCTTGATGGAGGCGTTAACGAAAATTACGTCTGATAATAAACGCACCCCTACACGCACGGCCCAGAGACGAGCGCTTTATTAGACGAACGCCTGATGGGGCGGTTACATAGCCATATGCCCGATCCATTGTTTAAACGTGCAAGTGCCTCGTGTGCGGAAAAAGAGGGGAGTGCAACTAGCCAACCGCTGGAAGCACCCGGCGGATTAGTAGAAGAACGCTCGAAGCACCGGGCGGACGGATGCATCAACGCCTGATGGGGCAGTCTTCTTCTTCTTTTCTTCGGTTTATTTTCTCCCGAACCCTCTTCACAGACGAACATTCATTCCATCGTCTACCTTTGAACACTTGCCAAACCCATTCTCCCTCCAAATCAAGCTCAACCTTTTTTAAAACGCCCAAAAACTAGGCAGATTTGATACAAGTGGTATTATTTCAAAGCAATCAAGGTAATAACATTAAACTTTAATATAAATTGTTATTGATTTCATAGGTTTAAGTTATGATTTATTATAATGTTTTACAAATTAAAATTTATATATATATATATATAATTGTATGATTAAACATATGATTAATCAATGGACATATTAGGTTTTAGACATATAATTAATCAATTGACATATTAGGTTTTAGAAATCATAATAAATCATAATCTAACGATTTACCTCTCTTTTGTATACAATTTGGTATTCAATTTCAACAAGTTCATCAAATTATCAACAATTTGCTAGAAATTTATTACCCGCTGAATAATTTACCCATCGATTAAGCAAAATAAGATCAACTTCGATGATATTATATCTTTAATTTATTTTATTTTTAAAATTGATTTAAGTTGTGCACAAAATCATCACTTGGTAAATTAAAGGGAAAATGGGCATATTGTCCAAGATTCCCTAAAATACGGTTTTAGTGGACTTTTAAAAATTAGGGATGGGTGAAATGGACAAAAAAAACAAGACAATTATGTCCCTATCTTTAAATTTTTTTTTATCCTTTGTCTCTCCAATTTAAAAACAAATCGCAAAAACATTCATAAATTTCAAAATATATATCCAATTTTAATAAAACTTATATTTTCAGAAAGGATTTTAAATTATCTTCAAAACATGATCCATTGTTGATAGTAAATTCAAAAAAAAAAATCGAAAGAAAATAGCTAGGATACAACTGGTTGCATCATGAATTAAAATAAAATAGAAAAATTTATTTAAAAATAGTTTAGATGAAACTGGATGCATCCTGTTTTAAACTAAGAAAATAAAAATATTCGAATAATAGCTAGGATGAAACTGGTTGAATTCTAGTTTAAAATAAAATTGAAAAAAATATTTGAAAATAACAATGATGAATCTGGTTGCATCCTAACTTGAATTTGTTTTCATCCATATTTATACTAATATGAAACTAGTATCATCATGCTCAAAACACTCCCAAAAAATTGGTACATGGCTCAAAACTGCTTGAGAAGAAGAAAATAAGCTAAAAATAATTAAACAGGAAATCTGCAACGTTTCTTTGGTGTTACAGATTAACTGTTGCAATGAAGTTGACGATAAAAATTGCAAAGATGAAGATAAATGTTGTTGATTGGTTGAAGAAACCGTTGCAACTGAAGATAAACGTTGATGATGGGTTGAAGAAACCGTTCCCACTTTTCTCTGTTCTTCCCGTCTTCTTCAGCAACATCAGCACACACATTTTCTGAATTGATTTTTTTCACTCTTTTTAGCTTCCTGAGCTCGATCCAACCTTCCTAACCTCTTTTGTGACTCATAGAACTTGCTAGAACAGATAACATAATCTAAACTGGATTTTTCTTTCGATTATCAGTTGTTGCAGCGAAGAATCATTGTATAGCATCTTGGGGCTTAACTTAGCAACAATTTCTCGCAGCCACACTCAAACGTCGACTGAGTTTTCATCAAATATTAAGCTACAAAAAAACTCCAACAGAGAAGAAAGGGATTCGAGTGAGGCGGAAGAGGTTTCTTTGGGGTGATTGGGTTTAATCGTAGACAAAACTAGTAAACAATCAAAGAAGATGGAGGCATATTGGTCCATTGTATTACATTAGTAGATAAAATTCTGGACATAATACCCAAATTAATTTTTTTAAGAATATCTTTAAATTCATGGGTATTAAAGAAATATCTTAATTTGCTTATAGACCTAAAAAAATCATTCATGAATTATTAAACCAATTAAGTAGAATTAAATCACTTACAACTTCGGCTTTCAAAAATACACCTCTTCTCTGAGCTTTGAATCATGTCAATCTGAAGCAAATCATTTTTTACACAATACTGACTATACAGAAGTTTTTCGAATAAACATAATTGCTTTCATGATTTTATGTGGAAATGACGGAGTTTCAGGTATTGGTTTTATAAATCATTACCCATAAACGTGATCTAAGAAAATCTCAACCCAACATGTCTTCTTCTTTTTTATTACTAGTATTATTTTGAAACTGATAAAATATTTTTGAACTTCTAAATTGATGATGCTTATATTTTATTATTTTGAAACTGATATGCTTCCAGAAGACATATTTCACCATAACTAGGTTAAATCAGTAAAATGATGATGCTCACATTTGCAGGGTGTTAAGCACTTTTCTTTTTTTTTTTAATTTTATTGTCATGAAAAAAAGTCATGAATCAATTTGCAACTGAGTAAAAGAGCCATTTGATGTGATTTTGAAAAGTGGGTGTCTTATTCATTGTTCGCCAAGTGTTACCTTATACTAAACATCTCAATGTAATAAACTCAACAAAACATTTTTCTTCTCCCATTGTGGGAGTAAATGCAAAAAAGAAAAAAAAATGTATCGTTGAACTAATCTGTAACCATAAATATAATTGAGCCTCAACAACCACAAAACTTAATTTAAAACTTGAATGTCCTTATTTTTCCTTTAATAATTGCATATAGCAAGTATAAATTATATCAAAAGAAAAAAAAAAGGGCCGGTGGTTTTTATTAGAGTTATTTCTAATCTTTCATGCATACTAGATATATGTCGTAATGAATTGACGATAAAACAACAAAAACCGTTCTTAAGTTTTACTATTTTATAGTTCAAAAGAGTACCATAGATCTATTAGCTCTTCTAACACAACATAATACCATAGATTCAAGTTCATATAAAAGCATTGCATATACCAATGTTATCATAGTACATTGATCAATTTATAGCTGAAGATCCAAAATATACATATTCATAAATTGTGTCGTTAAAAGTACTATCCAAGGTAGCAATTTATGAAAATAACGATTATTTAAAAATTCATTAAACACCATTCTAGGAAAGCGGAAAAGATGTTTTGTTTTTAAAAAGACACTACTAAAAGTTTAAAATTATGAGAAAGTTGAGGAAGAGATTTGATCAATGTTGAGTCAATCAATTTGGCCAAATAAACTCGTACTTCCGCAAGACACATGTTGTGAATATCAGAAATCTAGGCCTTTGGATCACAACCATTAAAGTTAGAAACATAGTGAAATCAGATATCTTATAATGAAATCAATACATGTTAACACTTAGAACATGTTAACAATAAGAACAAGAAATTGTAACATGAATTCAACACAAGTATTTAACGTCGTTCGACAATTAAATTGTCTGCAGCCACGGGTGGTAAATATTTGTATCATTTTTATTCATCATTGTATGTTACAGAAAGAAGTTATGCTATATAATTAAAGTCAAGTTAATCAAAGAACAATTGAACTATGAAATTTACACAAGTCTCATACCTAAACTCTTTGTTCTGATCATATTCCTTATGTCCAATTCTAACCAATTTTTTGCAGTCCCTATTCATGTTTGAGAGTTTGGTATTTATAGCCAATTTTATGGGTCCCTCCAATCTAACTTTCCACCTATTTGTTCTTATCCAGTCTTTGGAGCAAAGTGTAATCCCGCAAGACTTATTTGTATTTCCGCAAGATTTGATTTGCGTACTTCATATTTCCCTTAGTTTATCACTTGATGTCCCGCACTTCTTCTGCGGATTTGTACTCAAATTGTTGTTTTTGGATTTGGATAAACGTTGCGGTCTTATTAGAATCATGGCATGTCTGACATGTGGCCATTGAAAGTGACTTGTCATGCTTTAGTTTCTTTTGTTCAGCAACCTGTTCAGCTGAGACGTGTCTCTCATGCATCGATGTTTGTCAGTTTCCTTTACTGAGTCAGGCTTTCCCACAACTTGTGTGTCTGTCATGCAACGAAGCTATGTGTTTCGAGCAGTGTGTCATACTTTTCCGCAGCTCACGTGTCGATCATGCAACGAAGTTGTCTGTTTTAGATGTCTGTTTCAGTACTTCTTTTAAAGCTTTATTTCAGTGTTTTTCGTTTTATTATAATCTGATGCTCCTTCCATAGTATTGGACCACGTGTAGTTTGGGATTTAATACCCTCACACGGGCTTTTGGAAAGAAATTCAAAAGGAGAAGTGATTAATGGAGAAGGGATAGGAACTTAAGTATCAAGGTTGGTGATGGCATATAACCAAGTTTTGGTTTGACAAATGGATAAGTGACACCGTTTTTCACCCCTTTCTCCATAAAGCTTTCAAATTAGCAGTGAGTAAGAGTGAAAAGGTGGCTGATCGCCGTGAGGAGTTAAAATAATTTTTGGATCTACTTAATTTATTGGGAGACCCTCTTGATATTGTAGACTCATAAGATGATCTAATTTGTTCTATAAGCTCAAATTATAGTAACAAAAGAGGGGTATGAATGGATTCAACGACGACAAATGTGTAGGTGAAATTTGTGGCTATAAAATTACAGGTTTTCACATTGACACTTATGCATAAAGCCATCCCAATTGTAGACAATCTAAATAAGATAAGATGTGGGATTGTGAAGGTCAGCTGTTACTTTTGTAACATCCGAGAAGAGATTGCAGAGTGTAGACCACTTGTTGTTGTTGCGCAATTTCTCCCCAACAGTTTATAATTATTTCTCATCCAAATATGGCATTACTTGGAGTATAAATGTGAATTTACAAGAACAGTTGAAAGAGTAATCTAACAAGAATGAAAAGAACCTAAAAAGTCTCTTTTACCTTCAACCATAACGTGGGCTCATTGGTCGTCGAGGAATACCAGAGTGATGGCAAAGAAAATATGTAGAGACTCTGACATGATTATGTTGGAGGTGAAAAGGTTAATCTTCCAATGAGGTTCGTCTTTGTACCGATTTCGTCTTATCTCTTGTTTACAATTGAGAGAAGGTGTTAGTTAGCAATTAGTTGCTTATATTTTTTATTCATTTGGGCTTTGATTTCAGGATGATATTTTTATTTTTTAATATTTTTTTTTACCATCTTTTCCTTAAAAAATAGAAACAAAAAAAAGAACCATAAAATTGGGGTTGCACAAAAAACATTTAAAGCTGCATTAAATTAAAATGTCCTAAATGTAGACAGAGGGGATCTAATTCATAGCAAAAGTCAACAATACCCTTTGATTAGTCTTATTACCTTAGTACCCTTCCATAACTAACCTAGACCTAATTCAAAATCAAAACAAAAACCTAAATCTAATTAATTAGGTTTTGTTTCTCTCATTTTCTTCTCCAACTTGTTTCCTTTCACTTTTATTCTTCTCCAAAACGTTTTCAAACGTCGATTAATCGTCAATTCTCAAAATTATTCATCATCAATTAATTTATTTCTATAAAACAAAATGAGGACAAAGCAAGTGAGCAAAGGTAACAATCAAAACTGACAAGAAAACAGACGTAAAGGTTGTGTAGCTTTGTACGGTTGTTTTTTCCAGACATAAGTATAAATTTTCCCAATCGTAAGTGGATTTTTCCTAGCCGTAGGTAGTTCTAAGTTGCCAAAAATAATTTCAAAGGTTTTCTTATTGGGTTCACGTCTAGGTATTTCCCAACCATAATTGAAAATTTTCTAACTGTAAGTTATTTTTTTATTGCTGTAAGTTGTCCTCAATTGCCCAATTTTTTTTTAAAGTTTTTTGTTCAGTTCACTTCTAGGTATATCCTAACCTTAAGAGTAAAATTTCATAATCGTAAAGCGTATTTCCTAGCCATAAGTTGTCCTGTAATAAAGTTTACGGTTGGAAAATTCTATGCTCTCAGTTGTATATTTGTTTACAGTTGGGTCGTATTCTATGTCCTAGTTGATTTTCCCCAATATTTAATTGTTTGTAACTATTTGTACAGTGTTATATGATATATATTGAATTTTGTTGCATGTGTTTACTGAACATAGTTTTTAATATTTTTACAAATCGAGAAAAGGAAATAAAAAGAGAACACAAGAAGTAACACCAAAACGTGACCCGATTCAAACCCCTCGTCACAAAAAACCTTTGAGGGAAGACAAGAGGAACAAATGTGCATTTTTCATTGGTGGACCAAGAGAATACGAGAGTAGTGAAGTGCAACTGTGGTTTTTCAACAACGAAATCAAGAGATTGATGACATTCAAGAAGAATAAAGGGCTGGAACAAGTGTTGGTCCATCAGAACCTAAGGGTAAAGGAAAAGTAAAGAAGTATCCACCTGCGCCTACATCAAGACAGATTATTGATGTTGTGGTGTTTTTGCTTGAGAAGGAGAATGGGATACCTTGAGGGTGAGGCAAGAGCTAGGTCAATATTATTTGGTTACGAAACTTCATGGGCTGCAAAGGTTTATCGAGCACATGTAATAATCTAATTCTAAAATTGTATATGTTATTATAACTTATGTATTATTTTTTATTGTAACAATAACATTTTTATTATTTTTGTAGGATCGTGGGAAAGCTGTCTCGACACTAAAACACCAAATGGCGAAGTTTTGGCTGTTGGAGACAGAAAGCAAAGTGGTGGTAGATTTGGTACACAATCATTGGGCTCATGGCTTAGAATAATCTCTGCACAAAAGCAGTATGATGTTGTTATTGTTTGTGCCTCTAGGGAAAGATTTTTTCCTGAAACAACAACTTTTCATCTTTGTTCGACGAGATGAATATCATTTCAGACGTGTTCTCCAAATTACCGGCCTACCTGCAGATGGAAAATTCGTGTTTGAGGGTTTCGAAAACTCATTTCCTTTTGAAAAGCTTTGTGACTTGGCTAAAGAATGTCTTGGGTAGGGCCAAATTGAAGCCGAATAAGAGTTTGAGATTGGTGTTGGAGCCAAACCTAGAGCAAAAATGAGAGAAAAAACCTTATGTATCAGTTTTTATGGAAAGAAAGATTAACCTGGGTAGTTTGAGGGAAAAGTTTGAGAAGTCTTTGGAGAAGGAAAAAACTGGAAATGTGGTGATGGACGAAGCAAGAGTTAGAAATACAGCCATAACTTACTTGTTGTACGCTCTTGGCACCATTATTTTTCACGATTTGTCGAGTAACAAGATAAATGCTTGTTATCTACAGTTGTTGAAGACTCTCAATCTCGATCTGAAGCACAACGAGGTACCACGGTACTCATGTGGCACCACCACCCTATCTTACTTACTTGAAAGTCTTTGAGGTGGACTGAAACACAAATTGCAAGGAATGTTAGTCTTATCCAAGTAATTTTTGTGTTCCATTTCCAAATTTATTGTAAATTTATATTGATTTATATGTAATATTTTATGTATAATTCTCTTTTTTTGCAGTCATGGGTTTACGACCATTTTGAAGACTTGAGGCCATCTCGGGATAAGGATTGGAATGACAATAATCCTACAGGAGCCAGATACCCATTCTCAGTAAATCATCAGAAGGATAAATAAAGGTTTATTGTTGATCAGAAGATTACTTTGACAGTTGACAAAGTGGTGTGTGATCCATACTTGAAGCTCGATAAGTTGGAGATGATGCTCGTGTACTTTCAGATGTGGCAACCTACAATGGACCATTGTTTCATCCAACATGGTTCGTGATTTATAATCCTCGTAAAACTCTCTGTCAAATTGGTTTTGTCCAGAACCATCCTAGGTGACAAAGAAGGCAGACTTTTTAAGATATTTATAGTAATTTTTGGAATCTTAGTCGTTGTTGAGATCGTTGAGGCGATTGTTGATCTCAAACGGAGATACAATTAATTTCTTACTTGGAGGAGGTGATGATAGTAAATCAAAATGGAGACTCTTTTAATATTTTTTTTAGGGAAAAAATGTTTACCCATATTATAAACTTTAAATTCATTTTTACACGTTAAACTTTTTCTACTTAACCTTTACCCACATTTTCAGAAACCTAAATTGATTTTTAATATTACGCACTGCAAAAACCCAAATTTATTTATATGTTTATGGGTTTTTTCACTTTAAAATTTTAAAGAAAATATTAAACTAATTCAATTTATACACAAAAGTTCATGGTATAAAATTTTCTTTTCTCCATATGAATATTTTTTTTGTATATAAGTTCTCGGTTATCATATACATTTTTTTTTTGCACATAAATATTTGATAGAAATATATTTGTCGATATAGAATTGTTAATAATAAAAATCGATAGTGTTTTCATGTTATCTTAATATGCTTACTATGTGCATTAGTATAACTTAATTATGAAAAGTGTCTTTTTTGGTTATGTTGTTTAAATTAATTATGTATAGTATACATTTAACTTAATTAAGTGTAAGGTTATGTTGTTTTTATAACTAAATATCATTCTCTTTTTGGCATTTTGTAAATATTTATCAATATCCTATTTTAAAAAAAAAAACTTTCAAGATTTTATTTTATTTTACTAAATATTATTTGTAACACATGAAATACTTTTTATAATTAAATTATATTAATGCATATAGTAAACATATTAAGATAACATGGTTCTGCAAATAATAACACCATTTTGTCACTCATGATGTTTATACCAAGATAAAAATAACCTGACTAATTTGATGCCTACCCAGTAAGATAAAATAGAGTAATTTTGAAGTAAACCCCTTATCCATTAATTTTTAATAATGGCTAATTTATCTAGGATTAATTAGTTTTATTAATTATTAGTTTATCAATGTTAATGAAAACCCTAACTTCAACTAAACAACTTAGAGTAAAACTCCCTCTCAACATATTATATATCTTCATTGGTTTCCTTCTTAACTGTTATTTCTTCTACAATATAATATTTCACTGCCTCTCCATCAACAACTCAAACATCTTCGACTTCCGTAACCCAAAATATCATGTTTTCCTTCTCTTCTGCCCTAAAGTTTTTGTAAGCTTTTTTGCAATACAAAATCCCAAAGCCCATGGTAACACCGATAATAGACCATTTTTCATAAAACTTGATTCTTTATTTCTCCAATTATTGATTAATGGTCTGAAATATTTGTCATAAACTAATTTGAGACGACCACCTGCGTAGGCTGACAACCCAATGAATGAAGCACGGAAAATTAGCTTGAAAGCCATGAATAGAGGTACAAGACATATAAGAAATGAAAGGAAATGGAAAGCTTAAGACAAAGGAAATTAAAGGGAATTGAGAGCTTATCGGAAAGAAGACGACCTAGTTTTAGCATTTTTTTCAAGCTTTACCTAATTCGGACACATGGTTTAAATTAGTTGGGCCTAGTCGACACGGATCCTTTACAAATAAACCTATTTTCTTTTCTTTTTTTAAAACAAGGTTTGTGTGTATGTAGACTTGACCTCTTGCTAACTAGACTAGCCTCTAACCACTAGACTGTTTGTTGGTTGGTGATAACATTTGTACATTATATTTATCTCTCTCTCTATATATATATATATATATATATATTACATTTAAATCATATTTTTTATGTTGTATCATGTCCGCATTATGTTAATTATGAGAAAACTGTATTTAAGTATAACGACTTAGAGACAATAAACTCTTTCTATAAGGTTACTTTTAATCATCTTTACTGTGATACTCCTGTAGATCCCCTGGTTGATGATGATTAAGATGATGATTTGGTACAGAGTCACAAACCCAGTGGAGAAGTTAATATACCTAGAATTGTTAACACAACTTTTCAGAAGATTCCTAATTTTGGATTAGAACTGCGTGCTTCTCCAGTATTACTAGATTACTTTGCATCTCGTGACTTCTCTTTACATGTGCATGTCTCCCAAATAGTTTTAGTTCCCATCCCTAATGAACCCTTTGACTCGGTTATTTTTGTTCAAAATGATATATCCTTTGCAAAAACCATGTTTGGGGGTAGCTCTTTTCTTTTGATAGTCTCACTATCTTTACATCGCTACAACGAGAGTGTGAGGATGTCATTGGTTGTATATATTGTGCTATGGGTTAAACCCCATATTTTCAGGTAGTTAATATATGGAGAGTCATTGTTTGTACATTCTAGTAGTTAGATATTTCGTTTTTCTTTAGTGTTCCTTGTTATTACTATCGTTTGATGTGTGTTACATGGAATATTATTTTTCTTGCGTCGATCAGGTGAACTATTCCAATCCCTTTCCTTTGATTTATATTTGTCTCTCTTATTTATATTTTTATTGGCTGCCATTAGGTTGCATCTTTTGAAACGTTAAGGACAATGTTAGATTTAGGTTTGGGGGTAGAGTTTCTGAAATTGATGCCAATAAGATTCTCCAAAATTTAAAAACTTGTAAACAATTCAGGATGACAGTAACCATTTTAGGTAGATGAAAACGTAGCTCTTATCTATAGAAATTGGCGTTCCCAAAAATGGTATATTCATATACGAATGCCTAACTCATGTGTTATAAATAACATGATAATCATTGAACAAGCATATATCGGAATTATCATAACTATATCATTTTCTGTTTTTATTTTTGTAATTTTTTGTTTTTATAAGTGATTTAATGGGGTCCGAGTATTGCCATAAAGGTCATAGCTTAAGTGCATTCGAATTTTAATTTTGTCAAAAAAAGAGAGAAGTAATCTGACACTTGGAATGCAACATACGTTTGTTTTCCTTGCCTCTGGCTCCTAAGGTAAATATCAAGAACATGATCCATGAGAACACTCACATTACGAGCTGAAAAGGAACACGCGCTTAGATTCAAAAGATCTAATCTATGTAGTCGGTATTTTAAAAAAAGAAAAAAATACATAAAAGAATAGAGGAGATTATGTATATAAAAGATGAACTTTTATAGAAATATTTTGGGAAACATCGTTTACTTTAGTCAATATTTGCACACTTCATCACTTCCGTATCCATCTTTTCTTTTATCAATGTGTTTGATTTGATTGATTTTGAGCAATGTGAACGTTGACAATTTTCATCCAGTTTTGGAACGTTCAATGATTATTTGAGTAGTGTTTTGCATTCTTATATGAATGTCGTATGCAAGTAATTATTTGTGTGTGACTATTGGATTTAATGCATGATAATGATTCTTATAGCCAAATAATTTAGTAGGCCAACTAAGTAATGTGTTTAGTGTGCATCCTACATCTTTCAAAAGTAGATAAGAGTTTGAGTAAAGGTTTTGTGGGTATATCTCTTGTAAACCCTCATAAGAAAAAACTCGTCCGCTAAGGCCACTTAGGGGTTTAAAAACTTGTTACACATCCTAAGTGTAGTCGTGATTCTTGCAAAAGTGAGTTAGGATTTTATTATTTTTCTTAGACTTAGTTTGGGTTAATTTTGCTCGAGGACTAGCAAAATATATGTCTGGAGGTATTTGATAGGGCATAATTATACATATTTACCACTTAATTTATATTTGCTAGTATTTGATTTTATACTAATTTTATTATTTTTATGATTTTAGAGGTAGCAATACATAAACTCCGAAGTTACGAGAAAAAATCGTCTAAACGAGATTAGGCATGTCACTCCCCTGAATAGTTAGTACGGGGACACTGAGAGTGGTTGTTGTTGTGTACAGGACGGGAGAAAAGAAGGCAATATTTCTTTTAGTTTCTGAAGAAAAAGGGGAAGATGGCTAGCACCGAATTAATAACAAGTAGAAGAAAAGAAAATAAGGGTGCATCACGTGAGATATGATGTTGGTGTTGGCTAGGTGGACGTCAGACAAAATGGATAAGAGAGAGGGTAATGAATCGTTTGAAAGATGTGTTAAACAAAGAAGTGAATGAAGTTTCTTTTTGGGTAGAAATGAGGTGGAAAGAATAAGGGTTGTCAGTGAGACAAAACATGGAACGCGTTAGAAAGAAAAGAAAGAAAAGAAAAAAGAAGGTGGGCGTACATTGAGTATAAAAGAAGGGTTAATTGATGTTTGGTACTTGCGTTTTGTCCAATTTTAGTCTTTGGTCGAACATTTGTCCAACGTTACGGCTTGGTACCTGAATTGGACATTGATTTATATTGACTCAATTGACTTATATTGACTCAATTAAGTATAATTTAAAATCTAAATGTTTATATATTTACTGTTGTACCCTTTACTAAAAAGGAATTACCCTAGTATCAAATCTCGATGGCAGTATCAAATCCTTCATTTCTCTACTTCTTCTCGCTGCAATTTCTCTACTTCTTCTCCTTCACAACATTTTTTTGTGTTCTTCAGTCTTACAGACCCAAAGTCACCGGCGAACCCTAATCGAGCCACCACCAACATCTAAACCTTCAAATCAATTAGTCTGGAACCCAAATTCATACTTCATTCAGTTTCAACAGAAAAACCCTCAAATCATCATTGTGTATTCATCTTCTTCATCCCCTTTACAACAACAACAAAACCCAACAACACACTAAATACTGAATCCAACCAAAACCCTAATTTTGAATGCCCAATTTATGGAACAAACAAAACCCTAACTTACTGAAGCAAATCAAAACCCTAATTTCATTAAATTTAAATTTTAATGTATGAATCAAACAAATCCCTTATTTATTAAATCAAATCAAAACCCTAATTTACCTTCTTTATCAAATTGTTGGTCGTTGTCAAGGACTGAAGTTGAGAAAGGGGTTGGTGCTGTAGAAGATGGATTTTCTACCATCGATTCACAAGATGAGTTCATAACATGGAGAAGATGAACTAGGGTTTTGAACTGATTTGAAATTGAACAATTGAAAATAATTTCTTAAATGGGTTTATGTCGATTTTGAAATGGTGGGTCTGTGATGAACTGGGATGGTTTGTATGGTCAAAATCAATAGAGAAGATAGGTTCAATAGGTGTTGGATTTGAGTAATTCGTTGAATCCTTAAGAAGGAAGAATAACCGATGGGTTTTGATGTGATAGGAATTCAGAGAGGATAAATGGGTTTAATGATTTCGGTGATGGATTTCAGTGGCAGAAAGAAGGTGGATCTGAGTTGGGGTATTGGTGGATTTGAAGTTACCAGTGCTTGAACTGCCGAGAGAATGAAGATGGTATGAATCTGGTCGAGGTTGGATAAGGTGTTGTTGATGATGTGATTGGGTGGTAGAGGTTACAAAGAATTAGAGTTAACTTATATATGAAATTAGGGTTTTCTTAAATTTTAACCTATTCAAAAACTTGTTGCTGCTGATTTTGATAACAATTAAACAAATTTATCTGTTAAAGATGATGTTGTAGAAATAATAGCAGAGATTGAGAGAAGAGACGAGTTGAATCGATAATTGAAATTGGCAGAGACGATAAATCAGGGTTCATTTTTGAGAAAACAAGAATGGGTCTGTGATGATTTTGATTAAGTGGTGAGTTTTGCTACGATTTGTCTGCATTTGGAATTGAAAGAGAAAGAAAGCTAAAAAGAAATCAGTGTACAACTGATACTGTCGCGAATGAAGATTAACTGTTGGTGTTTTGAATGGATCTGAGTTGATGATTCGAGAAAATAGAAGATGGGTTTGTGTTTGTGCTGCAGCTTTGAAGATTGTCTGCAGTTGGAATTGAATCTGAGATTCAAACCCTTAAAAAATTATGATGATCAATGGTGATGATTCTTTTGATTACCTCATTAACAACTCAATCAACAAGATAGTTTGTGATTTGATGAATGATTGTGAATGAATGTGTTAAATCTTGCAGGGAAGGACCCATTAAAATGACCTGAAATTGGTCTGGAAAGAGCCAGAAAACAAGAGAACTCTGCCGTATTTTCAGTCCAGCCGAGTCGACTCACTGACGATCCAACTCAATAAGCTATGAAAATGTTATTAATATGAAGGGTATAATAGTAAATTTGTTATTTTTTTAAAAAATAATTTATTAAACAAAAATCAAGATTTAACTTAGTCAATGCGGGTCAACCATCAATCCAGATGCCAAGCCCTAACGTTGGACAAATGTTAGACCAGATACTAAACTTGGTCAAAACCTGAGTACCAAACATCAATTAGCCCATAAAAGAAAGAGGATCTTGTTAACTTGTATACCCATATAAATGTTAAGGTTCACTAAAACATCAACCATTTGCAATGGAAATAAGTTTTATTTGTTTTGTTTCATTGAAAACAATATTTTTTGCGTTGGGAACAAGATTTGTTGTTTTTAATGGAAGAAAAACCAATTTCTATTAGAATAAGATAAAAAACACATTTTTTAATAAAATATATTTTTTTTATTAAACCTTAAGAAGGTGTAAAGAGAAAAAGGTGAATTTGACGGATAAGAAGTGATAAGAGATTGGGGAGTAGAGGGTTGGCGGCTGTGTCTTGGAGTTAGATAAAATGGAAAGATAGGTGGTGGAAAGTGAGAAGATGAGGTTTTCAGACTGTATAGGGAGTGCAGATGTGGTCGATGGCTAAAGACAAAAAACAGTAAAGAAGGTTCTGGGTAGTGGCCGGAGGAAAGAAAAAAAAAGAAGAAGAGGATTGCTTGTCGGGTGACGATGGTTAACGATTTTATTTATTAATCTCTTCTTGATTTATTTTTATGGGTTTTAAGAAATTCATAGCCATGTTCTAATTGCTTCGTAGCTAGGGTTTTAAATAAAACCAAAATTAATTATACATACTCATTATAATTTAATAAATAGTAATATATTTTTATTATTTGCTTGATTAATTATAGTATAAACAGTGGAAGTGATATATATGTTTTCCGTTTTGATACATCATACTTGGGTTAGATTCTTTGACGATGTATACAATATGCTTATAAATTGATATGTGATTCATTAAAACTATACACTGATAGATAGTTGTTTGATCGTTTATACTTTTAAATTGATATGCCATGCTTAGTAATATTTGATGGGATATACTTTTCGACTAATAAACAATTCTTCAAAAATTTCAACCTAGAAGGGGAGGAATTACTGTGGTGAAACGATTTTATTTTATTATTTTCTCGTTCATTTTCATTTTTGAAAATCCAAAAATATCATTGTTGGTTAGTCAATTAGGAATATTAGTTGAAGTATGTCCCTGCTCTGTGTGAGTTCGACCGTACTTGTTGATATCTACATTGTAGACGGCGTACGATTGCAGTTATTGTTTATATAGGTTTTCTGAGCCTATCACATGACTATTCTCAACCATTGATTCTTCACTTTGACGGTTTGTTTCTTCATTTGGTTGAGATTCATATTCACCATTTTGGGTTAAAAACTCTTTACCATCCAACAGATCAACCATACTTGGATCTCCATCAGTAGGTATATAAAATTTGGTTTCTCTAATATATAAAGATTCACCTACCTAAAATTTCTTACTAAAATCATTCATTTGGTTGAGAGAATCAAAATCTAGGGTTTTTTCCCAAAAATCTCCAAAAAAAATTCTCCCATTTTTCTTCAATATTTTTTTCCCACCAAAACAACAAAATAAAAAATTTAATTTGGTTTACTTTAGTATAACATAATTTTAATAATCTAATTAGATAATTATTGCTAACTAAACATGACAGTATATCCATTATCAAAATATTCTGGATAAGGTTTTTTTAAAATTTACTAACTAACGACCCTATTTGGTTTTTATATGGAAAAACTTCTATGAAATCATAAGCCCCATACAATGGTTTCAAAAGTTTGCATCCTTGTATGCTCCCGCGAGCTTTACAAAATACATGATATATGTAGGGCTGTTCATGGTAACGGGTTTCCACGGAAACATAACCGAACCGAACCGAATAGGGCAAACCGAACCGAACCGTTTGTTAATGGAACGGTTTTGGACAAAAAATCTAGAAACCGGTAGTCATGGTTTCGGTTTTGGTTTGGCCAAAAACCGAACCGTTATGCCATGGAAAACCGAGTAGTTAGGACCGTTGATATAAATTTTGATAGATTTAATCTACACCCTCCATTACCCTTCATATATAACCCTTCCTAACTCTCATACCCTAATCCTCTTTCATTTTTTTCAGCAACAGACTCCCGACTCCGCCTCCGCCTCCACCTCCACCCCTCCTGCAGTGTGAATCGAGATTTACAAGAAGCTTCAAGCTTGAATCGAATTTCTGATCCATCGAGAAACTTTCATACCCTAATTTATGATCCATCGAGATTTACAAGAAGCTTCATGCTTGAATCGAAGCTTCAACAAACCCTAGAAGCTTGAATCGAAGGAATCAGTGAATCAACAATTAGGTATGATGTATCATATATGACATTGTGTCTTTATTAATCTTCGTTGATTATGATATTATGTGTTAGATTGATTCAATTATGAAAATTAGGGTTTTATAAAATCAATAAAATTTGGGGATTTTTCAAAATAAGGGTTAGTTAGGTTTATTTAGATACTACTATGAACTGGGTTAAAGTTAATTTCGATTAATGTTATTGATATACATTGTTTTGGATGTGGGTATTAGTTTTGTAGCTGACTCCTAACATAAGGAGTAGACAATTTTCATTTACCCAACATATAAAAGCAATTATCCTGATTCCTAATTGCTAACTTTCAGTTCGTTTATTATTGTGTACACTATGATGTCCTGCACAGACGGAAAAAGGTGCACAGAGATTTAGTGCTGCAGTAGCCAACACCACTGATGGTCATGGGAAAGAGGGAGAGGAAAAGATAAAGCTGCATACCCATTCTTACTGCTGCTTGGATTATTCACAGGTTGCTCATTGTAGATGTATAATGTTCCCTGTTTGTAATGAAGAATGAATGTAAAAATGTTTGTTTTTTTGATTTTTTTGAATTTTGCACTATCAGTTCCATGAAACCGACACAACCAGCCGGTTAACCGAAACCGGCTGGAGAAAAACGAAACCGAGAGAAAATCGAGCAAAACTGAATCGGCGGTAAATGGAATGGTTTTGGAAAACTTTTTGGAAAACCGGCTATACCGGTTTCGGTTTTGGTTTGGCCAAAAACCGAACCGAAACCGGCCATGAACATCCCTAGATATATGTGTCTCCTATATTCATTGAGTAGCTTTAAGAAACTAGTGTGTAGTATATGCACTATTTTTAACATAAGGCTTAGATTGGTGTATATAAGATTTTTTTAATTTTTTTGATCGGTAAAAAATTTGGTATTAACGAGTTTCGATTTCGGATCATTGTATATTTGTATCATCATCCAATGATTTCACCATTGTATTACAACGACATCGGCGGTATGTAAGATTTTAAAAGTAAAAAATATGACAAAGAGTGGTAAGTTGGTGATGATGTGGCAAAGTATTATATATATGTCGTATAGTTCGATAATTTGTAAATTCGCATATAATTTGTTTTAGGATGAAAATTTGCAAAACTAAATATCATAATACTACTAGTATAATTCGCCAATTTACTAAATAGGCATAAGAGATGGTTAACTAAAAAACATTAATAGGATGTTTGGATACCACTTAAAAAATTACTTTTTAGCTTCTGAAAGCAAAAAAGTCAAAAATTAGTTTGACTATATAAATTTGGAATAACTTATAGAAATAAAAATATTAACTTTTTATACATCAAACTTCTACTTTTTGGTATCCAAACATCCTATAAAAATTTACTATGTATGATTTGTATCAAGTGCCCTTTGCTGTTTGAGCGAGCTACTAAAAAAATTAAATAATTTTATAACCTGAAGCAGGTATCTCTTGAATGAACGGCATAGTTGCCTCCGACATGCTCTTCCAATGGTGTGGCAATAAGCTAGTTTGGTATTAGGTTGTTAGAGATTGACTCGCCTTCCTCTTCGTATCTATCCGCACACACGTGGTATTATCCGAATATATGGGTTTTGATGCCTCTTATATCCAACTAAAAGGACCCCTCACATCACATCATCCCAACTGAGCTTCCTACTCATCATTTTGACTCCTGGTTTCATCTTTTTTGTTTTTTCAATTGATGGTAAACTAAAAACCTCAGGCTCACAAAAATGGTAGGAATTCGATTAAGGTGGTTTGAGTATTCAGTAGTGTGTATTCATGTACTGACTCTACTACAACTCACAGCAGTAGCAGTATCTGCAGAGTTATTCTTCAAACCTTTCAATGTAAGTTATGATCACAGAGCTTTGATTATCGATGGAAAACGACGAATGCTTATCTCTGCTGGAATTCATTATCCTCGTGCCACTCCTCAGGTCTATCTCTCTACTTCATCCAACAAATTCACTATTTGATTCATTTTAAAGATTAATTCTAATCATGTTTTTAGTAGGATATAAAGCTGAACCAACAGAATTAGGGTTTGTTTCCACTAAATTAGGGTGAAAAGAAAGATAGGAAACTAGTTGCAAGCATTTAATTAGTTCTTGAACTGGAATATATAGGGTAATTTCCATAAAAATGTTTACATTTGTATTTTATTGTGACCTTAACCTGTAAATAAGTTCAAAATAAGAACCCAACTAGATTTATTATTATTATGACCCCATTAAAAGTTAAGAGGATTGATGGTAGCATAGTTGGTTAGTCATGGCTCATCAGTTCTCATTTAACACTGAATGATCTTTTGTTTTTCTACGAATACAATTTTAATATTTGGTGTTATACCACTCTCTGTAACTCTCTAATGAATATACTATCAGATGGCTTTAATATCATGTTTTTGATGGAAGTTCTTATTATCATAATGCTTAAGTGAACCTATGTGAAGGAATTTGCGTTCATCTTCTTGATGGTTTCCGTAAAATGTCTCTTTTAAGGGCATCACTGCTTATTGATTGTTATTCTAAACTTCAAGCTGATCAATCATTCTTTGGATGCCAACCTTCCCATCTAAAAGGAAGCCCTTTGTGGATTGTATGAAAAATGTGTAAATTAAGCATCACTTTTCTGGATTAAATGCATGTCTTTCGCTTTAATAATCTTTCCTACTCCTTAGAAAACCTATCATATGCATAATTGTTCCATTCAGTTGCTTTGGTAATGTCTATACTAATTTGTATAGGATGATGTAGATGTGGCCTGATATAATTGATAAAGCCAAGGAAGGTGGGGCAGATGTTGTCCAAAGTTACACATTTTGGGATTTGCATGAGCCAGTTAAAGGTCAGGTATATCAATTTTTGTTTCAGATGTGGTTTCATGAGGGTAAATGTGAATGTCCTTGGCAGTATCATTTACTTTTTATTTTAGGATACTGATTGTAATTCTGTTGCTTTTGTCAAGTATAATTTCGAGGGAAGAAACGATATAGTCAAGTTTGTAAAGTTAGTTGGATCAAGAGGACTTTACTTCCATCTCCGTATAGGCCCTTACGTGTGTGCAGAATGGAATTTCGGGTATGCCCCCCTCTCTATATATCTTAGGTTTTCAGTTACACTTTGACATTTTGCAAACTGTTGGTTTTTTTCTTTTTGTGTAAACCTATTTCTTATGTTTTTTTTCTCTCTCTTAAGGATACAATAAATCATAGCATAATTACACTTTTGACCACTATATGAATTGAACATGATTTGGGAAACTAGAGTACTGAAGGTTTTCCAAAAGGATCCGATAGAGATTGACACATAGAATAAAGCTTCCTTTTTGTGCAACTAGGGCGATATGATAGAAGATTAATGTCTTCTTATTTGGGAATTGTTACTTAAAAGTCCACTGCATTTACATGGATTCAATCATTCATATATAACAGATACATTTTTTCTAGTCTATTCCGCTCTCTGTTCACTCACAAGCCATGTCCAAACTCTATATGTAATATAAATGTTAAACTATCTAGGATGTTAGTTAGTTAGAATGCATATGGTACCTTATTAGCATTGGTTTGTTCACATTAACCAAGAAAAATATACTTCTCTGAAAATAGAAAATGAAAACAAGACGATTAGCTAACCGAACACCCGAATCCTTACGGAGTGCACTCTATTTTTTAGGATTGTAACCAAACGAGACAACATGATACTACACATGGTATAATGCGAGAAGATTTAGCCTTTTATGTCCATCGCTTTGTTCATATTTATGCAAGTTGTTAAATATTGAGTTCAATTGACGATTCAAACAACTATTGTTATAGAACAGTTTTCCGAGGTCTTTCTCTTACTTTGCTGATAATCTTGCAGGGGTTTCCCAGTGTGGCTCCGTGATGTACCTGGTATTGAATTCCGAACTGACAATGCACCATTCAAGGTATTGGATGCTTATTAGCAAGTGGTATCTACATGCACATCCACGTTACACATGATTAATTGGAACTATTCGCTGGATTACTAATTTAACACATCTCACTCTTACTATTCACCCTTCATACACATTCGAAGGGTATACTAATATTTTTCTTTTAGAAATATTTTCCTACAGCAAAGCTATTTTTTAATTATCACAATTTATCAGGTTTTACCTGTTGTCCTTTAAGATGTTGTGTACCGAGTGCATGACGTTAAGTAATCCTATTTATGGTTATTGCTTTCACTGTTGATTCTGATTGGGGAATATTCTTTACTTCACTTTTTTCCAGGAAGAGATGCAGAAATACGTTAAAAAGATGGTGGATCTGATGACACAGGAGATGCTTTTTTCTTGGCAAGGTGGTCCCATCATATTGTTGCAGGTTTTAACAGAACTTCTATTATTTAAACATGAATTATATTGTTTTGGTTCATTCATTTTCAATGGTTTGTTATCGTTATGTCACCTTAGGTAGTTACGTTAGTAGTTTTAATGATTTGTTTGAACATCGCATGTCTATCTAGTTTAGTTTATACTTTTGTTTGACTTTACATGAGAATAATGTGAAGCAGTTTAACAGGTAGAAAATGAGTATGGAAACTTTGAAAGCCAGTATGGTCAGAAAGGGAAGGATTATGTTAAATGGGCTGCCAGAATGGCTTTGGGACTTGGTGCTGGAGTTCCATGGGTTATGTGTAGACAGACTGACGCTCCGGAAAATATTGTAAATCCTTATCTTGCAAATATGAAACGCATGTTTGGTTTTGTTGATGCCATCTGTTTTCTTATGCTTTATGCTAGAACTGCTTGTTTTTTGTCGAAATGCGTGTTCTTTTCCCTTCCAATGTCGTTATAGTTATTTGTACTTCTTACATCGACAGATAGATACCTGCAATGGATTTTACTGTGATGGTTTCCGGCCAAATTCTTACAAGAAACCAGCATTTTGGACAGAGGATTGGAATGGATGGTATGCTGGTTGATTCCATATTTGGTTAACTTTGCTTTTGCTTTTAGCTTGTTTTCTTTTCAATTTGTTCTTAATTCATTGGAAGAGAAGATGTTTGAGCCCTCTGTTAGTTAAAGTAATCACTACAGTACTTTTTTCAGGTGTAGTAGTGCAGTGAGTTTGTATCCTCCTTTTACAGATGATTTTAGCAAGTGTTACTTTAAGCATCACAGTCACTGTATTGCCAAATAACTTCAAGAATGGTATAATTACCATGTGAATGGCATATTTATTCTAATTTCCATCTGAATAGCAGTTCGGAAGATTAGCTCCTTCTAGTTTGCGCTGGACCAGAGACAATTAAATCTTAAGAAATAATTCTCGATACAGCTGGTTTCTGTCGAACACACTTTTTCTTGAAACAGATGTTTTCCTGCCTAATTATGGAATTTTTTGTTCGACTGAGATATCCTTAAGTAAAATAAAGTGTTTAGAGTCTGAGAGGTTTTCATCTTGAATACAACGAATAAAAGCTGCCTCCACTTTGCATTTCTTGTTTTAGATGTGAGTCAAATGAACGAATTATCATCTATATTTCATATAAGTTAGATCCCTTTAATTGAACTATGAGCACTTAATCACTCATCCTTCTAAAGGTAATATCTTTTATGTGGAATTGGATTTTGAGTATTCCTCTTTAAATATTATTCTACTTAGTGATGTTTACCGTCGTTCTCCACATAATCTCTAGTGGTAAGATCATGTCCTAATGATGCCCATAAACTTCTCTTTCCGTTTTCTTTCTTTCTTTTTTCCGGTGATCTTCCGCTCATGTGTATTGCGACATGTTTCAACCAAATTACCTTTATATGTCACTTTTATCTTTTTCAGGTATACAACTTGGGGTGAAACAATACCTCATAGGCCAGTTGAAGACAATGCATTTGCTGTGGCTCGGTTTTTCCAACGGGGAGGAAGCTTTCATAACTATTATATGGTATAATTGTGTTATCTCTACTATTCCAATAAGGGTTCAATCATCTAATTAATTAGCTGAATAAGCTATATTGTCCAAATGTAAAACTAGAAACGTAAAAAAGCATTGTATCAATATCCCTAATTTTTTTTATATTAAAAACGACCATACCTAGTTGCATTTCTTAATTTATAGCATAACACATAATTGCTTTCATGTAACATTTACAAAATATCATTTTGGCCTGTGAGTTATTCGAAATTACGATCAAAATTAAACCTTGCCTTGCAATATGTTAGTTGAATTTACATACAGCACTTATGTCACATGTCTTCGTCTGTTCACATGGTGATGATCTAATGGTCAAAGCCCGAGATAATGATTTCCCTGTTTACATAGAGCTCGTGCCGTTTCACTTAAAGAAATTCCCTGTTACTAGCAGGAATATATGTTTAGCAAGGCTTTGTGGTTTCCCAACTTGGCGAATCTTATAATCAAAAGCATTATAATTTTATCCTCTCTAAAGATAAATTAGCTAATAAACTATTTTAAGCAACCAATAAGTTTTATAAAGTAACTAGAAAATGAATATAATAGCATGAACCAGATTTACATCTACCTATTAATTCACTCCTTTTCATGACTGCAGTACTTTGGCGGAACAAACTTTGGCCGGACTAGCGGTGGTCCGTTTATCATAACTAGTTATGATTATGATGCTCCAATTGATGAATATGGTAAATGAAACTTTTCTGCTTAGAATAACAAAATGAAGGTTCGGTTACTGGTTTGCTTATGTGATGTATTGCTCCTTTTAGGCCTTCTGAGTCAACCAAAATGGGGCCATTTGAAGGATCTTCATGCTGCTATAAAGCTTTGTGAACCTGCTCTAGTGGCTGTAGATACTTCACCTAAGTACTTAAAATTGGGGCCAAAGCAGGAGGTTTGCTTCTACTTTTAGACCCTTCTTGAATTTACAATTGGTTCAATAACCCCTAATAACTTTTTTATGGTTTTAGAAGACAACTAAAATAATATACTTCTCTATTACCTAAGGATTTAGAAAATACTTTTCTAATACCCAATTTGGATATTCTGCCCAAGTTGTAATCAATTAATATAGTTGAAAGTTACAAATATATCCCTAGGCAGTATAAAAGCTGGTGATTCGTGCCGCATTAAGATCCCCTTGGAATAAAGCCTTGTCATAATACCAAGTTCAGATCACTACTTCGTGTCATAAACAAGCATATACACCTAAATTTTTAACACGGTGTTGTGTGAATACCGGGATAACTAGTTCTTCTTCTTATGAATCTTATCTGATTCAATTATCCATAACATTTATTATTACGGGTCTGTAAATGAAGTAGTTTTTTTGTTGATAGCAAATGAAGTAGTTTGAGCTAGTTGAGTATTGTAGTTACATACTGCTAATAATTCTAGCATTTTTATTGGACACTTAATTAGGTTAGGGTCGGTTTTAATAGTCGTCAATAAGATATGTTTGAGTTGCATTACTCAAGATTAAATTTGAATTACGAAGCCATATCAAAATTGGATGGTCAACAATTAGGATTTAAACTAGAATGAGCATAGGTGTATTTTGTTTTAAACTAGTTTCATCCTATATATTAACAAAATAAAATAACCATATGTACGTCATATTTCTTCATAAATTAAACCTGGATGAAACTGGTTTCATCCTGCGTATTTTGGCATACAAATATATTTTATTCATGATGTATCTGGGTCATCCTGCTTATTCTAACAAAGAAGCATATTTTCGTCAAGATGTATCTGGTTTCATCATGCATATTAGATGTTTATTTATTTTTATGTTGAAACTGGTTGCATCCTAGCTATTTTTTGAATATTTTTTTTTCATAGTTTAAGCTAGGATGCATCCAGTTTCATCCTAGCTATTTTTCAAATAATTTTTTCTATTTTAATTTAAGCCAGGATGCAACCAGTTTCATCCTAGCTATTTTTTTCGAAAAAAATTACTTTCGAGTTTACTATTAACAATGGATCTTGTTTTGCAAAGAATTTAAAACCCTTTTCAAAAATATAAGTTTTATTAAAATTGAAATTTATATTTTGGAAGTTATGAATTTTTTTTTGGTTTGTTTCTAAATAGGGGAGAGAAAGGGTAAAAAGAAGAAAAAACATAGAAATAAGGGATATAGTTGTATAGATATTTTAGTGTCCATTTCATCCACCCATAATGTTTACTTGTCTATTAGACCCATGTTTTGGAGATACTTGGGTAATAGACCCATTTTCTCTTGAATTTAATCCTTTATGCACATGTGCACATTTGTTGTTTTTTTGTTTTTTTTGATCGCACATGTGCACAATATTAAGATGACTGTTTTTCATTTTCTTCATTTTATTGGTTTTTATTTGTTCAGAATCAAATCAGATTTGTAATGCTGCTAAATTGTTTCCAAATGTTTTATAATATATTTGAAACTTCACAAATTTATTTCGATTCTTAAGTTTTTAGTTTGCAATATACTCTTCTTTGTCTGGTTAATTGGTTGTTGTTCTGACCACTTTCAGGCACATATTTATAATAAAGTAGTTCGAACTGAAAATTCAAGGCAGTCAGGAAATGAGATCATTTGTGCAGCATTTCTCGCAAATATAGATGATCATAATGACGCCACCGTTACATTTCGTGGCCGGGTATATACTTTACCAGCATGGTCGGTGAGCATATTACCAGATTGTAAGAACGTGGCTTTCAACACAGCCAAGGTAGGTCCTTTTCTTCTCGGTCGCTTGTTACAGGTTACGGCATATTTATAAGCTACTGTTAAAATTCAAGGTGTTGCTGGTTTCTCTATATCTATTCTTTAGTAGTTTAGCTTTAATCTGGTAGGGTCTGATAAACAGGCAGAATGAAAAAACTCTTAATGGGATATATTTGATTGGTTTATATGAGATATCATGCTGTCTGAGATTCTGATTTCATTTCTTTTTGTTCGTGTTACTAGCATGTGTTCAGTTCTGACTTCTGAGCTATGCACCATCTTCTATGGATGTTTATACATGAGCTTTACTTTGCCCTCAACTTATTACCAGGTCAGAGCTCAGATCTCCTTGAAAACCCCAGACTCTGGTTTACCATATCTTTCAAATACGACAGGAACTGGACAACTGTTGCTTCACAAAGATGTTTCATATCTTTCAAAGTCCTGGATGACTCTAAATGAGTCAATTGGTGCATGGGGTGTGAACAATTTCACCGCACCAGGTATACTGGAGCACTTAAATGTGACAAAGGACACCTCTGACTATCTTTGGTATATCACCAGGTATTTATTATTCAGATTTTAAATCTTTCTTCGTTTCGTCGTAGAATTTAAACCTGAATATACCATAAAAGTAAAAAAACCTCTGCTCATTTATGTCGCTAAGAATATCTTTACGAATATTATGAACGCTGCTCTCCTTGTTCCTTGAATGTCTTGAAGCTAGTTACCCAAAGTGTGTCTAGTGTAAGTAACCTCTGATAAAAGTTTATTCAACTGAAATTCTTCGACTAGCAAGGGAACGTGATTGTAACTTAAGGTATTCCTCCTGCCTTACTAAGAACTGAATTACTCGCTTAAAGTTTTTATGTTTTGTTTCAAAAGATGCATGTGATGCTTAAGCTGATGAACTCGAGATTTTTTCTATCCCTTTGGCCAGGTTTCTTATGTGTAGCTCCTTCACATTGTCCGGCGATATAATTCTAGCATAAAAAGTTCTGCAATACCAATGAATTTTGTATTTCTATAGTTTTATCTTAGTGAAAGAAAAAATTGTAAACTGCCGATCTACATTTAGCCAATTATGCAGAGCAGAGTACCAAATATCCCATTGTTGCTTCTGCTTCCCATCTAAGATGGGTTAAAAGTTCCTTGCTGCATTCTCCAGGGGTTTCTGTTATACCTCTGATGTTGGAAGTGTAAAATCCAGGGTGTAAAATGTTTATCCGCATAATATGTAGTATGTAAGTATAGAAAAAGGCCCCTAGGTGTAGTGGGGGGAAACGGTTATTTAAGAAGCGTAGTATTATTGACTCCAAGTTAAACAGTCACTTGATCTGTCACATGAAAGTTGATCTTGCATCTACCTATGTAAATAAATGTGCTAAAGTATCTATATCCACCATGTTTTTCAGTAATTTCTTATTTGTGTTCATGAGTTCTACGGTTAACTGCATGGATTGTTATCATGCTAGTATTGAGTTTATTATATATCTGTTCTACTTTTGCTTAAGTAGTTACTAATCTAGATTCTGCATTTCGTGTGTAGAGTACATATTTCAGAGGAGGATATGGCATTTCTCGAGACAAGTGCTATGCCAGTTCTTTTTATTGATAAGATGCGTGATGTGGCTCGCATTTTTGTAAATGGCCAACTTGCTGGTATGTGACTAATTTTGACGGTCCGGAATCATTATTTTGTAGTTATGTTTATTCATGTGGTGGATGTCGGTCGACATTTCTCCGCTGGATTCACAAAAGCTGAAATGTCAAAGTCCACTTGCTTAATGATGTGATCCAAGTTTCAATGAGCCTTAAAAGGCGTCGAGGTCGGTCTTTTTACTTTTAGTTTAAGTTCTTGACATAACCGGGTATGCGAACACTATATTGTTAGATCTTTTGTACAGTTCCATCGAAGCTCGTATATGATAATCTAATGGCTGATTAGTTTAGGAGATATATATTTTTTGATGTAAATAAGATTGAATCCTAAATTATCAGTATGTGATCCCTAAACCCTGCTTAAGTAATATGTGCAACCACACATGTACGTACCTAATTTTTTCTTCTTTTTATTACTTATCAGGTATAGCTTATTTGTGAAAATAGCTAATTAGAACCTTTCTATATGACATTAATATTGACATCAATTCTCAGTAAGCAAAACAGTCACTTGGGTGTGGGGTTGAATAATTTAGATCCTTGCTTGCTGAAGCCCATGCAAAGTCTTTCAGTAATGATTGATTATAGACCCTGGACATTACAATTGGCAACCTGCTGCTGATTTAACTTTTCATACTCATAAGCATTCGTTAACATCAGTGCATGCATCTCTTTCTCACACTTGATGCTTAATATGCTCTTTTGTGTGCTAACATTGATGGGAAATGTGAAGGCAGTAAAGTTGGAAAATGGGTTGGGGTGGCACAACCAGTGCATTTGTTGAAAGGATCCAATGAGATAGCAATATTATCCGAAACGGTGGGCTTGCAGGTATTATATATTGAACAGCAGCTTTAAAATAGAGAGTAGTGTATCGGCAATTCTTCTGAACATCCTTACATTTTGTCCTGCAGAATTATGCTGCTTTTATTGAGAAGGATGGGGCAGGGTTTAAAGGAAAAGTTAAGCTAGCTGGTTTGAAGAATGGAGAAATTGACCTCTCAAAGTTATTATGGACTTATCAGGTACCTAATAATATATGCAGTCATCGTTTAACCTACCAGAACAGCACAAGGTGTCAATTCCGATTTACGTTACTAAGATGCAGAAAAATCTTACTCTGGGAGTGATGTCCTTATGAGATACACTATGGTTTTCCAATTAATAAGGAGAGATATTATTTAGTTCTCAACTGATCATTTTTTTTTGAGAGAAAACTCAACTAATCATTAATATAAGGTTTTTGGTTCAGTTGCCAATACAAACCCTTATTCTACGTATCTATAATTTTAATGAGTTTTTCTTCTTTTTCTTTCACAAAGATAAAATTGGTAAAGCGATAGCTTGATATCTCGAGATTGTTAGCCTTAACTGTAACAAAATTGAATTTAAATAGGTGTTCACATTACACCCCTCTTTTTCGCTAGGGTACATGCAAATATTTGTAAATACTGAGTTTTTCCTTTTTCTTTTTCTGGTTGTATAGGTCGGGTTGAAAGGAGAATTCATGAAGTTATATGATCCAGACAGTCTTGAAATGGCGGATTGGCTTGATTTGTCTCCGAATGAAGCTCCATCAGTGTTTACCTGGTACAAGGTAAGTCATATATGCTTTTAGGAAGGTTCTCATGATCAACGTTCACATTCAAAAATCAGTACGGAATAAAATTATTTGTTTTCTTTGCTAGCTAATCTAGTAGGTGATAGTATAAATTTAGGATCTCTGAGGACTGAGGTGACCACCATACTTCCTGGTGCCTAAAGTTCGCTAGATTTATGAAGGATTATTGATTGTGGACTGGTTTTCTATGCTATATTTAAATTGCTGATAGAGAATAGAGGTTCTCGAAGGTTTCCATTCAAATCCGATTGGATAGTAATGCTTTTGAACTCCGATATCATGAAAAGGTAGGTGTAGCATTAAAGCTTGCTATAGTGAACTCATAAGAATCAATTGCTTCACCTAACCATACAGATAAGGAGGGTGAAGATTACACCTGTAACTTGTTTAGGACAATGTCAATTTCTTTAATAAATAAAACAAATCTATTTTTTGGTGTGGAAACCAGATAAACCATAATTTTGTTCCTTTATTATTCATGGTACTAATCCACTCACTGGGTAGAAGTGCATAAATAGAAGTTGGAACTTTTAAAGTGGTTTTACTTCAAGCTATCGATATTGTTTTATATATCTTGAGTCTGAAATCTAAAGTCTTCCCTTGAGTTTTCTCTTTGGTTTGGACTTTCCTTCCCTGTTCTTGAGTCTAAGACTAACTTCAAGAGTTGTAGGTCAACAAGATCCTACACTGTTGCATGATGATGTCTGCCGCGGTACCTTATCCCTCTTCTAGAGTCTGACTTCCAGAGTTTAGGTTATTAATAACCAATAAGTTAGTTTAGGTTTCACTTGAATAGTTGAATACTACTATAATATTTTCTAGATCCTTTAGCAAAACAAATGATTGTCCGATAGAAGATATTTTATTTCAAGTTGATTGTAGAGTGTAACTATTTCAGTGAAACCAAATATGATGGACAATGATCGCCCAAAATCTACTTTTAGAATCCTGATTTATAATTATTCAAATGTCATCTAAAGATGCCACAAATCCCAAATATTGTCATGTTCATCTTTATTAGCTCTGAACATGTTTTAAGCTTGCATAAAAGTCAAGGATTCCCAATCACTTACCACAATAGAACTGTATTCTAATTTTCCTCTCCTTTTCTCTGTATTTTTTTGATGAGCAGACATACTTTGATTCCCCCAGTGGAATCGAACCTGTAGCGGTCAATCTAGGATGCATGGGGAAGGGGCAGGCATGGGTTAATGGCCATAACATTGGAAGATACTGGTCTTTAGTGGCCCCAAAAAGGGGATGTCAGGAAACGTGCGATTATCGTGGGGCCTATGATCATGACAGATGTGCAACAAACTGTGGAAAGCCTACTCAAAGCTGGTATAATATGAGAATATCCTATACTGCGTAAAATTTATACTTAGATCAATAGAGATCTTAGATGCACGAATAATGTTTTATATTTTTTCCGCCTGTAACTAGATATAGCGTAGATCAATTTTTAGGTAGTACTTTCAGTCCTTCAAAAAGAGATACATTCACTATTTGCACACATTTTAAGAAAGCAACAGTGATTTTTTTTCTTTTTAATTAATACCCTCAATCGGAGTCCTTTGATAGGATTAGGGTCATTAAGCACCATGTGTATACTAAGGTCATTAAGCACCGTCTCGGATACTAAGTTTAGTGACTTCCAGGTACCATATCCCAAGGTCTTGGCTAAAGACATCAGGCAATCTGCTTGTTTTGTTTGAGGAAACGGGAGGAAAGCCTCTTGAGATATCAATCAAGTTGCATCGTACAACAACTCTTTGTGGTCAAGTGTCAGAGTCTCATCATCCACCTCTAAGTACTTGGTCAGATCCTCAAGGGAAAAGATCAATCCGTCGCAAGGCACCAGAAATGCATTTGAAGTGTGATGATAACCACATCATCTCTGATATAACATTTGCTAGTTATGGGACTCCACGTGGTAGCTGCCGAAAGTTCTCCCAAGGGCACTGCCATTCACGTAACTCCTTAGCCAAGGTTTCCGAGGTATGCATTTTTATTCTTGAAATTTGTTGTGTTTTTACAGACGCATTCCTATATTTCAGCTCTGCCTTCATATGCTCTTTATTGTGTCCAGATCCGATGATTATTCAGTTCATAGCCTCAAAACCTACTTGAACCCATAAAAATATTTACAAGCGATTTCAGATGACTAATTGAGTCAAATTTCAGATACCTTACTTGTCCGCGGCCCATGCGCTATGTATTTATATAAAACTTATGTTTTACAGGCATGTCAAGGAAGAAATAGCTGCACTATCAGTGTTTCAAATTCTGCATTTGGATCTGACCCTTGTAGAAGTGTAATTAAAACCTTAGCTGTTGAAGCTAGATGTGTTGCATCCTCAAATGTCGGGTTTTCTCACTTCTGATGCACCAAAAGAACCCCTAGCGATAGATGACAAAACAATATGGAGAACGGTATGTAACATTTGCGGATGACCAATTCATGCTCGGCTTCAATGCGATAAGAAACTTTCGGAGGTTGGAGGTCTGTACATGTCAAAATATTGCTGTTTGTAATACAAATGTATTTAAATAAATATGAACAGTTGCATCCATGTATACTGGTTGAAATCTAGCGTTTTCATTTTTCTGTATTGCATACGAATTAAAATTATGAGGTTGAAAAAAAAATTAGTATGAAAAGAAGAAAATAAAAGAAGAAAGCAGAGATGTTTTCATCTATCATCAAAATTGAAATTCAAGCAAGACAATGGACTTTCCTAGCCCATACACGTTTTACATCCAACGGACACAACAGTATATTAGATACTGTTAAAATGTACACTGTCAAATGATCCATCCAACAGCCTCTCGCATGCGTTGGAGGATCGTGATTAGTCTATTTTAATTATTTGCTTGCTTAGCAGAAACGCTTCTGAAAATTTTGTTTATCTGATTATGTTAGATTGGAATAGGACAAAAAAAAGAAAAAAAAAAGAAAAAAGAAAAAAGAAAAAGAAGAAGCAATGGCTAGAGTCAAATAAAAATTGTCGACTAATTCATAACACCACTATCATTTCCATTTCCATCTTATCTATGACTAGACTGTATCGCAGCTGTATTACGTTATACTTGCGTGTGCCGTGGATAACAAATCATGATCAATCACTGATTGGGCTAACGAATAACGGTTGAGATGTTTCTCCAGGGGATTGTGGAAGAAAGAATCAAAACAGTACTTGGAATGTCTATATAAATATAGCACGTCCCAAGTTCATCAAAAGCACCTGGCTAAGTAGAAGACGATTTTTGTTTCATTCAGTTTATTAGAAAGGCTTTTGCAAAAATGAACTACTATAAGGTTCTTTTATTGTTATGTAGCTTCTTATTTGTGATGGGTAAGGGAAATTCAATGAGGTATGTGCTTATTAATGAGATGGAGGTTGCCGCGTCCGCTGAAGATATATGGGCAGTTTACAGCTCCCCACATCTTACTAAACTCATTGTTGAGCTACTTCCAGATGTATTCGAAAGGATCGATTATGTCCAAGGAACTGGTGGTGTTGGTACCATTATTCAGGTTGTTTATCCTCCTGGTACGTGCATATATATCCGGTTGCTTTAATCATATTTAGTAATTTGTTGGATGAATTTTCGGTTAAAGCCTTTCAACATGCTTGATGCACCTAACCTAATGTATATTGTATATTTCAGGCTCCGTCCCACGGACTCTGAAGGAAAAATTTGTAATCATAGATGACCATAGGCGCTTGAAACAAGTACAACAGATTGAAGGAGGAAACATAGCTATGGGTGTAAAATTTCACATGATCAGTTTCAAAATCATAAAGAAAGGTTATGATTCCTGCATTATCAGATCAAAAATTGAATACATAGTTCCTGATATTCTTGCTGCTAAAATTTCTCCATTCATCAATGTCGAAGGCCTTGTTGGTATGGCTCGTGCTATCTCAAAATATGTTCTTGATAATAAGGGAAATTATTAACAATTTATCTATACAGTACTGGTATTTATGTTGGAATTTCGAACGTTGATTAAGTAGGTCATATTTGTCAAAGCAACATCGTTCAATGTTTAATGCATGTATTAGTTAAAGTATTTTGTCCATTTGAGTTAATACACTGTGATACTTGTCCTTTTGTTGGATGGTGATCTTGATGAAATTGAAATCCAAGACAATGAAATATTTGTTTTACTTTTGGATGGGGAAAAAGTAGTTTTTTATTAATTTAAAAACTAGCATGTGCCAAAAAAAAGTTCTAATTTGGACAATGTACGAGCATGGTGGTGTTGTAATGGATTGAGATGCCAAAACTTGCATCCATCTTGTTTACGCTTCCCTTGACACAATTAAATTTTATTATATTTTAGCTTAAGTAGTATTTAGAGCAATCATAGTTATATGAGTATATCAAACAACCAAAAAGTAAAAATTTTATTTTTTGGTTCATCTGAAACACAAAGGTGCATGAATAAAATTTGATCGGGCGGTTATCTAAGCTAGCGCCTGGAGTTGGGCGCACGGTTAGTATACGTCTGTTGAAACGGACGGTTGTCTATGAATACGCTTGGATATGACGGACAATTTGTGAACGCTCGATGGGAGGCGTAACCCAAAAGAACGCCAGATGATAGACGCATCCCTAGATGCACGTCCCAGAGACAGGCACTCTCTTAGCCGAACGCCTGATGGGGCAGAATCATAGCCAAACGTCCGTCATTTTTCTACACGTGCAGCTGGTACGTGTTTCAGCTGAGACGGGCGCACGCTTAGACATCCGCTTGAAGCATCAGACGCTTTCCTAGCCATACACACATCTCACCAAACGGAGCCCTAGTTGAACGCCCCATCAGCTTTTTAAAGGAAATGAATACCATCACATGTAATTGTTCTCAATACCATTCCATTGAATTTGAAATTTGACATTAGGGGGAAATGAAGCAACTATATATGAAACAAGCAGAGCCCTAGTTAAACCCAAATTTAAGTTTTTTAGACCTAGTCACTTTTATTTGTACCAAGCGTTACTCAAGTTTACGTTTAAGTTTTTTCAAACACAAATTTTCCCTCCAAACTTCAAACACAAATTTACCCTCCAAAACTTCAAACACAGATTTAGGCGTTGTTGTAGGAGCATCCTAACACAATCGTTGTGTTAGGAGCACGCCTGACACAGACGTTGTGTTAGCCGAACGCCCAATACAGGCGTTGTGTTAGCCGAACGCCCAATAAGGCGTTATTCCAGCCTAACGCTTGATTTCAAGCGTGCTTCTGGCGTTACGCCTGATGGGGCGTCCTCTTGGATGAACACCTGATGGGGGCGGAGTTTTGGTTCATGAGACGCACGTCTAGATTAACGCCTGTCATCAGACGGAGACCCAGCGTAACGCCTGGCAAGGGGCGCAAGTCTAGGTGAATGCTCCACTATATTTGAGTTTGGTCCAGTTCTGGGATCATTTTTCATCCCGAACAATAAAAATTCCGGACTATAACTCATTTATACTCGCACCACTGCGATTCGTTTTGGACGGACCAAAGACTAAATTTTGGTTTGATCCGTATTTTAGTCCAATGACTGTGGTTGCTCTTAAAGAGTATGAAAGATCGTGTATTATGGTGTGTTTTTGTCACTCAATGCTTGTACTTTGGTTTTTGACATTGTGATCCCTTTCCGGCTTCATTCTATTAAGCCCTAAATATTTTACCCACAACACAACTTCTTTCAAAGCTTGAGTCCTCGTTTGATTGTTTCCATTTGCTTCCATCGTTTAACCTTGGCTTCCCTATAATTTTAAAATCAGTCACACATAATTAGTCCAATTGTATTAACATTGATTTTTCTATTTTAATATTCCTTTAAAGTTTATTTTCACCAAATGAACAAGTGGTCGATGTCATATTGCTTGGTTTGCAGCAACACTGCTACAAGATAATGAGTGTGGTTCGAGATGTTCTTTCATGTGTATGTTTCTAGTACAAGTTTTTATTTCAAAACCACCGATTTTTTTTTTTCACATTTAGCTTTCCAAATGTACCAGATTATTGTTGCATATTTTTCTCACTAAGCTCTACATTCCCCGTTCCATCCTATGAATTTTATGTTCCAGCTTAACACCCAGTCTGTTAAATTTGGAGGTTGTATATCCGGAGGAAAATGATTGTAAGAAAAAATAAACCAGACACTCCTCGTAAAAGGGCACATGATTGGTATGTGTTAGAGTTCCAACTGCAGTTCCACACATTACACACTTAGGGCAGTGTTCAGGATTGAGATTATTTTATCACTTATAGACAACATGTTATTAACTACTTTGTAAACAAATATTTGAACTCTTGGTGCTACATCTAAGGACCACACCACCTCCCATAACCTACTGTTGGAAGAATTGGTACCCTTAAGAGTGGTGTACAAGGATATACTTATGAACCCTCTTGTCAAAGTATGGTTCCATCTTAATCTATTTTCTCTCCCTAAGTTAGGTTTAATGCACATAATTTTAGTGTGTTGACATCCCAATATCCAATGGTATCAATCATGTCAAAATATAGTTGCAGTTCATGGTATCTATAAGTCTGACTAGTTGGTATCCATTGTTAGGAACCCAAAAGTCCTCCCAGATGTGAATGTTATTCCTTTTCCCAACCTCCCAAATTGAATTAGTTTTTTTCATTGTTAGACCTTTCTGAATACACTTCCATATCCACGAACTAGTAAGTTTTGGATTGACTCCTAGAGGGTGTTTGCTATTAGGAAAATATTTGGCTTTTAAAACTTGACTCCATAAGGCTTATGGGAGTTGAGTTAGTCTCCATGCTACTTCTGAAAGTTGGAATAGATTGTCTGAGTGTAGGTATAAAAATACGAGACTCCACAGTTTGTTGGTTTGCAAAGTCCAGTCCATGCCTTTAGAAAAAGGCATTTGCCACCTTTTTGTTCACCCCACCAAAAATTTCTTTGAACGGAGACGAGCTGGTTAGTAAAAATTTGGTATAAGAAAGAATCCAATTTGGATGATATGGATGGATTCCATGACAGTTTTAATACCAACATCTCTTGTTGTGGGATTTAACAACTTATATTTCCAATATTTGTTTTACTTCTTCAATCAAGTTATCACTCAATTTAAGCATCGTATTTAGAAATTGTTTTTAAGTTCTGTTTTATTTTAATTAATTTTTGACATTCTAAAGTTTGGATCGGGTGATGTGTTTAAATTTTTTCCAAGAAACTTCAAACCTATTTAGAAAGTATATGCTTTCAGTGTAGCTAGGTTTATTCATCCAGACAACCAGACCAAACTCAACACCTTGATGTATTACAAAATACAAAGACTGGGATGGAATTTTTTCCATTGGTCATCGTGTCAAAATAATACTAGTAATAAAAAAAACCTTGCTAATTTTAGGCCTATCCAAATTTATCACAACTAGAAAGTAGGATAATAGGTGTCTAAATTTGGTCAAAAATACCAAACTACCCTCTACTCATTAATTAACACTAATAATAAAATCATAATATGAATAACTGTTTTTTTTTTCATTTTTCACTACCTTCTAGATCTATCAAAACCCTAAATTAAAAACAAACTTTCTATTTCCATCAAACTTTTTAAATTCTAAAAACCCTATATCTATTTTTTCACAAACAAACTCGGATCTCCCATTCCACTCGATCTACAAGGTAAATATTTATAACCCCATAATTTTAATAGCATTTTCAATTGATCTATGTGTTTAAATCTTACTTTTCGTGAATCAAAATCCTTAATTATTACTAGAATCGTTCGATGTGGATTCATCGTATCCACCGATTCCGATTATGTTCTTCATGACCACAGGTCGGAGAAAGTCAGGATATTGGAGATTGTTTTGCATTGTCGAAGTAATATCTGTAATAGAGGCCCAGAGGTTGACATACAAAAAATTGGAAAGAGATGTAGGATTTTCAGAGAAACTTTCCTGGAAATATTGTAGGTAATATGATAAGTGAGGAGAGGTATTATAAGGAAGAAACATTGGTAGTTGTTGCTTGGGAGGTAGACCTGGATGAGGAGTCCTCATATATATAGTTGGACGTGCAGGGAAAATAGTAGGTGGAAAAAGAAGACAAAGTTCCTCATGAGTCGAAGTATAAAAACCGACCCTAAGCATTAAAGGCTTTTATGACACAAGAAATCTTATATTTGTGATGACATAATTGATGCGGGAGGGGGTAACAGGGAAAAGTGAAGGGATAATTAATGTTTCTAATAAGGCACCATAAAAAGGCCAAATTAGTAGCCTGATTTGAAGAAAAAAAAACCAAAGCGTATATGGTTGGATGATCCAAATTTATTTTCACAAGCCAAAGTGGGAAAATATATTTGACCAACCCTATCAAAATATCCAACAATGAGCTCAGTGCCAAAGGTACGCCCTACCTTTTTGAAAAGTATCATAGGAAAAAAAAAATGACCAAATTATCCATGTTGTCAGGGCTCCGATGACCAGACAGATTCCAAAGGGATACCATGGAAGATGGAAGCGTCATGCCATGAAAAGGGGAAAACCATGCGTTACTAAACAAGAGGAGAAGTTATAAAAAATTCCTTTTGGGGAAAAAGAAAAGATTCTAAGTTTTTCATTAAGGAGGTTGTTGGGAAGGTTGAAAGGCTTTGGTTTTATCATCTTCATAAAGAGGAAGTAAGAGGAGAAGGGGCTTAAGATCCAGATAGAAGAAAGAGAGGAAATGTCAAGCAGAAAGAGTAAGATGTTCAGGGAGATGGAAAGGCAGTTAGACAAGGAAGGGAATGAAACAACTCCATTTATAGAAGCCTGGATGCCTGCTGAAAAGGTACAAATAATTGCTTGTCCGTATGGAATGATGATTCCAGTACGAGGGCCAACTTTTATCATGGATATAATGGGGAAACAGGAAGAATGAAGACAAAGAAAGAGTAATAGTTATAAGTGATGACGAGGATGTAAATACTGGCTTCACGAAGTAAGGTCAATGGAAGAGAGACAAATAAAGAGGCACAAAAAAAGTTAACCACACCACCCCGGAAACGAGAAGGGAAGTTTAAAATGGAATAGATCGCTGAGGGGTTGGAAAGGTTTGTGCTGTTTTATTGAAATGATAATTAAGATTACTGTAATCAGAATTTCTAAAAAGATTTAAATTCTTTTAATTGTAGAATGGGTTCGATGGGAAATGGATGTAGTTGTTTTTGTTGTTCTGGGAGGTTAATAGAAGTGTTTTTTTTGGATTTCAACTTGATATTCTGGAAATTTTGGGTTTTGGGAGGAATGGGACTGTTAATTTTTTGGATCTGAAAATAACGATTAATCTTGGAATTTCTTGTGATCTTGATTGAAAATCTGGAAGTTTTGTAATTTTTCGAATTATGGTTCTTAGTGATTTTCCTGATTTTGGTAGGAGTTAGGTAGTTTTTCGAATTAGGGTTCCTGAAGGTCTTGAACTGAATTACAATTTACATGTTATTAGATGGGTGTTAATTTTTTTTACTTGATACCCAAGTTTTCTTTGTACTAGGAAAGTAAAGAAAAATCTTTTTACTAAAACAAAAATCTTTTTGTTATCTATCGAAACTAACACCATTGATTAAAGTAAAGTTATTCAATCCAAACCGTTGATAACTAGATCCTATGGATTGTGAGACACAAACACATGTTTATTTATTTTAAGAGATTTTTGTGATTGAGATTTGGATTTGATGACAACTCACCTCTCTATTTTTAGGATATGACATGAATGTTACTCCAACATGTAGATATAATCATGCTCGTTGCTTCCTCATTTCCTTTTACTTCTTATGAAATTGTACATACAAGGTAACCCAATGGTGTGTAGGTCCTAAGAAATGGCTAAAAGAGGGAATAAAGTCCCAGAATAAAAAGGTTGGAGTTTGGGTCCAACCGGACACTGATTTCCTGACCTAGATGAAATTTTTAACCCATATCTTTTTTTTTATCGCCTATTTCATTTGTTCGTAAATACAAATACGTGTACCAAGGACGCCAGAAAATAATAAGAAGCTACTAATAAGTACTAGAATTTGGTTAAAGATAGACTGACGGAGACAATCTAAACCCTGGACCCATAAGCGATAAACTCTCTTCCGAACGACCAGTTTTATACAAAAACCATATACAACCAATGGCTACACCTGCATGCCGCATTAGAATGAACTAGATTTGGACTCACTCATTCACAATTTGGTGTGCCATAGGTGGATCAGGAATCAAGATGCGAAGAAAAAAAAAGTATAGCCTAATGCGATAATCAATGCTAGTGCACTAAGCTTAATTTAGTTTTTATTAACTAGGAATTACTAGTTAATCTTATATTAGAGACCCGTTTAATCCCTAATCCTACCATCGGTTTAACCATTAAACCAAAAATAAGTTTTGGACCAGAACTTTTAATCATTGGTCTTTTATACGTACGAATGATATAAATTGTATTTTCTAAAAGGAAAAACTACCCCTCTTTAATTCATTTTGATTTTCTCTCTCAGTATGGAAGAAGACCTCCAGGTTTGAAATCATAAGAAATGAAAAACATATAAATCTCGTCTGGAACATACACCTTCATTTCTCATTCTCTTTCTTCTCCATGTCCATACACACACCTCTCTCGTTCTCTCCTTCCTCTCTGCAAACTATACCCACACAGTCTTCTTCTGAACTCTCCTCCGTCCCATCAATGGAATCATCATCCATCACAACAGCAACTAGAAACTTCAATAACAAGAGAACCAGAGATGACTCGTTTGAATTAGAGTCTTCGCTGGAGACAAAACGTATCAAAGAAAACCTTCTCATCCTTGACGAAGATGAATCTGATGAGTCTATTACTCAAGATCTTGATTATATTATGAAAAGTTTCGAAGAAGAAATTTCTCTTCCTCCGAGAGATGTGAATAATAATTTTATAGTAGGTGGTGATACTGATGAACAACCAGATTTAGGTTTTCTATTAGAAGCTTCTGATGATGAATTAGGTCTTCCACCTTGTAATTTCTCATCATCTTCTACATCTACTAGTACTGAAGGAGATGCTTGAACAAATTATGATAACAATACTACTATCCTTGGGGGATTAGATCAAATATGGAGCTTTGATGATGATCAATTTTAAAATTATGAAGAGTTTGGAATTGATGTGGAAAATTTACAACAACAGAATAATAATATTAATTATGGTGGTGAAATTCAGAGATTTAATGAATTGCTTTCTTTATCATCTTGTTCTGGAAAATTGATTCGAAGTTGTTATTTAAGAAGAAGTTTTAGATTAGCTTGTACTTCTAGTTCATTCTCGTCTTACAGTGGTGGTGGTGATGGGGGTAATGGTGGTGGATCTAGTGAAGGTGAAATTGGAGCGAAATCAATTGTTGCTGGAGTTGAAGAAATTTCATCGTTGTCTCCTGAAGTTATTGTTCTTGATGTTGGTGTAAGTAATTCTTTTAAGCGCTTTCGGTATCAATTTCAGCGTGGATTTCAATTTGTATGTTGTTGCAGGGAATGACTTGTGGAGGATATGCTGGTAAAGTGAAGAGAATACTAGAAAATCAAGTAAGTTATTAAGATTGATTGTAATGTTAATTTGAGATAATCTGATTTAGATTGATGTGTGTACTGATAGAAAGATTAGACGAAGGAAATATGAAGCGTGGTATCTTTACGGTGCATGACAATGGCACATAATGTTAATGAGTTTTTTCTTTTTGCGTTGTTTATTATGTGTATGAGCAGCCACAGGTAGCTAGTTGCACTGTCAATCTTGCAACAGAGATATCAATTGTATGGCCTGTACCTGAAGCTAAGGAAACTAAAGAACTGGAAACAACTGATAGGGGAGACACTTGCGAAGAACTTGACTAATTATGGATTTAATTCTAATCTTCGAGGTACTTAATTTTAATACTTTCTATTAATCACTATCAGTTTATACCGATGTATTTATTGTTGTACTCTCTGGCCTTAGTCTTAATGTTAGTGGTTTTGTGCTTTTCAATTTGGCCTAGTGCATCACAAAGAACTAATTCAAGACATGTAGTATTTTCCAATTTGCAAAACCAAAACAACACTTACATTAAACTTTTGAATGTGCATCCAACCTTATTGTTGTACTGACACCTTTTTTTGTTCTGACACTATGACAAGGAACTCATTAGGAAAGAGTGTCAAGGTTTTCATTTACCATAAACCATCTTTTGTGTAATTCCTGAACCTTTCCTAGCAGTATCGGATTTGATGAGTTGAATTATTATTTCCCATCAGTTATTTTGTGGTGATGAATGATGGAAACGTTGTATTTGATTTCTTCTTATCATGTACTAGAACTAATAACAATTCTTGTTTGAAATAATGTATGCAGTGCGGGTTGCAACTTTTCAATTCTTGTTCTTTTTGATACATGTGTGTATGTACTGTGATATCTACTAGGCTTTACTCAGAATATATCAATATCTACTAGGTATTCACTCAGTACATATCAATATCTACAAGGTATTCACTTCGTACATATCAATGTCTACTACATTTTCAATTCTTGTTTTCTTCAGTATATGTGTATACGTACTGTGACTTTTATATTGAATCTCTCTAAAAGTTTATTGCTTGCTGATTTTATATTAGGGATGGGATGGATTCCACTAGTATCACAGGATGTAATAACTTCCTTGATGGTTCTTTGATGTTTAATTATGCTACATTAGTATGTTACATTCCCGACCTTTCTCGTTCCTTAAATTAGTTGGTTTCAATTTTTATTACCTATTAGACATCTTTTACTGCATCAAGATTACAGCTAGTTGTGACTTATATTGCCAACGTAATCTGAATTTTGCAGCTTTGGTTGGAGCCAGGTTCTTAGAAAGAGTTTTGACAATCATAAACACATTAGCTAGAGAAACATCAGGCAGTTGCAGTTCGAGTAACCTCAGATTCTGCATTTTACCAATGCAAATTCTCTTCGTTCCAGGATAGTACAGCATGCTGGGCACAGTCGAATATATCGAGTACATGAATGTAGATCCAGGTACGGATACAATACATAGGGTGAAATGAGTGCCACATGTAAGTCTATTGATTTGCCGAATCTGCTTAGATTACTTTGAAAAGATGCCAGTTTCTTGAACATATAGCTTTTTCTGTTGTTGCTGCCCATGCTTGTTGTTTTAACTATCATGTTGGTCTCTTGATGCTCCTTTTTTTTATCATTTACGGTTTAGGGGGTCGAGGGGGCATCGCCACCTCGTTATCACTTATCATTCATTTTCAGTTTATTGAGTTATTTTTATATGTCGTATGATGTTGAATGACTTTTGAGACACCAGATTACTAGAGATTAAGTTTTCTCCAGAGCTCAATTAAACATTAAGATAAACTTGTCAAAATTCTTGTTTTCTTTCAGTACATGTATAATATATTGTGATATCTACTAATTTTTCACTAAGTATATATCGATATCTACAAGGTTTTTACCAGTACGTATCAATATCTACTAGGCTTTTGGTTTTTATTTTCTTCAGTACATGTGTATACGTACTGCGATTTTCTATTTTTGATTTTGAAATTTTGTGTAAACATGGCTCTTAGAGTGCAACATTACTCTTAGCTTATGTGTAACCCCTGGTGATTGTTTTGCTATGGAAGTAGCTTCTGCTGTCCCGCGCACATATCCAATCTTGTTAGTTCCATCACCTTGCAAGACTGCAACTGGTCATCCTTCTTAGTACTGTATTCACCTTACAGAGCATATATTCAAGCACTCCGCTTGAGACACTTCCAGGTGCTCCATCCAGTATTGACAAGTATGCCCATGGAACTGTTTTCTTAACTTGACTGTTTTTACAGATTAATTCTTTTAGGTTTAATTTTAAATTATTAATAATGTCCAAAAGTAAAACAGATGTCCCTCACTAGTTAGCATGATTTCACTTACTCCATAATCTTGTGCTAACCTGGTTTTGTGTACACTATCATGTTAATCTGATGGGAATAAAGTGTAGTTGGTCAGTTAATGTGTGACAGTCTACATTCATGTTGGCGTACTTTTTGATCATTGTAATTGTCATTTCTTTTTTCTGTTAACTTTGTTCCTATGTGTACCTACTATTACAGCCTAATTTCCTTTAGAGAAAATTGTTCCCTTTCATCTGAAACCTTCTGACTTATCATGTACGTACCATTTAAGATGAGTAAATTGCATAATCAGTCGTCGCATAGTTTACTGCGAACATATATAACTCTTTCAAGTTTTACCCTTTAATATATATTCTTGTCACACCCATTTAATAAGAGTTGACATCTTTGTACCATTTCACAGAGTTGAGGATTGGAGGCGCCCCCTAGTACTGGTTGTCTTTGTTGGAGGAGTTACATTCCAAGAGATTTCTGCTCTTCGTTATCTCAGTGCTCAAGTATATTTTACTATGTTTTGTATGGCAGAACACCCTTTACTATGTTCTATTTTTGCATTTTTATGTGCCTTTTTGTGCTTTCACTAAGAACATCTGAAAACCGAAGAAGGCAGTAACTCTTTCCTCAAGTGTGGAAATTTGGAATCAGAATGACATACATCTTGAAGTATGATTGTTCTTTTGTGCTTATGAGATTAAAAAGAAGTTTGGTTTTCGCTGTCCTATTTTCTCTCTTATAATAGTGCTAAGTGCTTTTGTAATTTCCAAGAGGAATGGCGTATGACTATTGTTGGGACGACAAAAATGGTGAATGGACCAGAATTATCTACCTGAAGATAAAGTGGAAATGGAGACTGACAGTGATTTTATAGAGAGATTGGAGTTGTTGGAAGAACAAGCTCTTCGAATCGGGAATGACAGTGATGATGAAGATGGTAGTGATCGAGGAGTACGAGAGGCAACTGATTACAACAGAAGGGCTCAAATCTTTGACAAATGCTCTAAAGTTTTCCAGGCTCTCAAACATGGAGAATGATCAAGTGTAATTTTTTTTTTTCAGTTTAGTATTTGAGCAACTGTGATAAATGATCCATCTAATAAAATAGAAGTTTTACAAAATTTCATGCATCAATCAACTTTAGTTAGAAGACAACACCACCTTAATAGGAAGGATCTAAACTACTGTAGAAGAAGATATCAAACTGACTGTGGAAGTTGATGGTTATCGGTACTATCACCATCAGCTTTTACAGGTCGGCGACCTTTATCAGGACTATCAATCACACCACATGCTTCAAATTTCCTCTTCCTATCTCTTGCCCTAACTTTCTCTTCTTCAGATTTTATGGAGAAACAACATGGGCATGAAACTCCATATTCCCACTCTCGAGCTTCCATGTCTGCATCACTCACAGGTTGTTTACATCCAATACTACTTTCACCCAATACATATCAGTATCTACTGCTTTTACCCAGTACATATTGATACCTAATGTGAAGTCATAATAATGGTACATATTGGTTCATACTAAGAGTTTATACAATACATATAGATATGTACGAGAGATATTCACTGCTTTCACCCAATACATATCAGTATCTACTGCTTT
>JAJJMC010000939.1:1754357-1771497 GCA_023531435.1 Papaver californicum
AAACATAAGAATATGAAGAAGTTAAAATCATAGTACCATATGATTTTCAAGTGAGAGGAATAAATAAAACAGAAATGATACCGATGATACTAAAACAAGTTCTGAACAGGTGAATAGGGAAGCATAAATTGAAAAGCCCATGAAATCCACCAAAATACTTAATACGATAAGAATTAAACATCACAAGATATAACAATAACAAACCAACATATTTAGATGCTCGCATTGAACCTTCAAAACTTTTTTTTTTCCATCAACAAATATAATCAAACTTCAGTCTCCAACTTAAACATATACCAAATTTCGATTATGTTGTGCCTTCATGTCAAGTGGACAGATACTAAGAGTTGATTATCTTCTGTTGCTGTTGTTCTTATTTGTATGCAACTATGCTTAATAATGAAACAGACTTTTAAAATTGCTGGTGATCCTTCAAAAAATAGGGCTTTGGATGATTTCATATCATTTCTTCATTATAGATCTATGTTTTGATGATTATCACGTGATTTGATTGTAGATCTAGGTTTTCGTGGACTTTTGACAGAAGAAGAATTAGGAAAAGAGAAGAAGAACGACGACGGAGGTAAAACGAAGAGATTTGGGGAAAACTGTTTTTTTATTCACACGTATGACAAGTGGGGGTAGCTAAGGAATTTCTTTGATTTTGGACTTACGGATAAATGGGATCTCCCGGGTGGACTATAACATGGTGTTGATAATAACATGGTGCATTAGTCAGGGATGGGCCCACTATATTAAGCCCATACACAAATTATGTCATCTTTATCATCGCTTTAGCCAAATAGCAAGTAGAATCACACTGATATGTATACTAAGTCAAAGTTATGTTTTCTTTGTCGAAGAGTTATTAGAACTCAGTCGCTTATTAGACTTAAAGTCGTACTGCAAATTTAGTAAACTCTTGATGGATTTGATATATAGATTTCACCCTTATTTTATAAAGAATTAAAACACTTTTCCAACCTATGGAATTATTAAACCTTGTGTTTATAAGGGCGATCCAAACAGAATTTGGGACGACTAATAAAAAAAAAGGACATTAAGAAGTAATATCAACACATCTCTTATCCATATATTTTCTTTAATGGCTAATCTGTCTTTGTTTAATTAGTGTTAATGTTGATTAATTAATTTTAGTTATAGTTAGTGTTAGAAAATTATTTGAGTTTTAGTTTTAGAAAAGAAATAGAGAATGTGTTAGAGAAGAAGAAGAAGAAGTTTGAGAAAACTAGTTTTTACCTAAAATCAATAACAAATACGGATGAATATGAGGAAGAAGGTAAGAAACATCATGAAGAACATAATATTGAAGGTTCAATGACGTTTAGAGATGACAATTCCAGATATTTGTTGGATGATCCAAATTTTGGTGTGGAAGAAAACCTAGACGATGATTTAGCGAGAGAAAACGATGAATCACATCAAAATGAAGATAATAATGCATCAAAAAATCATATATTGTATTAAGAAGCTCAAAACCCCACTTTCTATGCGTTTGTATATGATCTTTAACAAAAAAAAAAATTCATTTTTACATGCATTTAATGCCATGGACGTCCCAAAATCGGTAGATAATGTAGTACCATATCTACCGATTACACATTAGTGTGCCAAAATTATTGTATAATCGGTAGTCTCGTGAAGAATAATTACTATCGATTAAACAAAATCCCCAAATTGAATTTTGTTCGGATTTTGATTTCATAATCGGTAGTTTAGGAATAATTACTATCTACCAATTATGGTTGTCGCCCCAAAAATGAATTTCTCAAAACTTACAAAATTTCTAACTCTTCATCTTTCACAATCGGTAGTGGGTGAAATTTTTTATCTATCGATTTTAGTTTGTAAAATCACATATCTACCGATTGTGATTGTAGCAAGAATTGAATTATAATTAAAAATTTTGCACTTTGTAATCGCTAGTTTAAAGATAAAATTTATCTACCGATTCCATTGTAGTCGGTTGTTTTTTGACAAATTAATCCTCCGATTATACTTGTTTTTGTGCACAGAACTTGTCTTAATATAATCGGTAGTACGAGAACATAATTAACTACCGATTGTTGTTAATCGATAGTACAGGGAAATAATTAACTATCGATTGTCGTTAATCGGTAGTACGAGAACATAATTATCCACCGATTGTTGCTGTCTAACTCACTGCTATATTATGTAGATTATTGAATCGGTTAATCATGTTTCATATGAGGGTCCTGATACTTCCCTACACTATGTAAATGATTTGGTATGCTACCTACCCACTCTTGCCTTGTTCTAAGAATGTATGTTACAAGGTTAGGCTTATGCTATTTGGTTTTTTATATGCGCATTAAGACATTTGGAAGTAAGGCGGAGGCAAAGGAATGGCTTATAAACATGGCAAAAGGACGGAATGAAATGGTCGAATGGTTATACAACAATCCGAGTGGTTAGTCGGGACACAATTACACGTTGAGAAAAGAAGAAAGGATGGTAAAATGATTCATATTTTATTGGCACATGCGAAGATGATTCAATTGGCTCAATGCTTTCATCAAATTTTGTTGATAGATGCTACTTACAAGACAAACAGGTACAACATGCCGTTGTTGAACATTGCTTACCACACTTCGGACAAATGCACATTTATGGTGGCGTGGGGTTTAATGGATGCTGAGAACGATGTGAGTTTAATTTGGATGTTGCAAACATTAAGGTCGATTTATAATGACGATCATTTTCCACAGGTTATTGTCTCGAGATAAATTATGAACTAACAACATACTCTGAGATTGCACAACAACAAGCATTTGGAGACAAGGGAAAAATAGCATAGTCGTTGGTTCTGTATACTTAGAGGTTATCTTGGCTCTTATTTCATTCACCATCTCTATGAATGACAACCTGAACACCGTATTGAGTGAAGTTAATTTATGTAAGCTATATAAGGTTTTAACAGGTCTAGCTGTGTTAGTTTCTGCACCAATTGTGTTATCAAAGGACCTCAATAAAATTTCTTTCATCTTAACATTTCGAATCTTTTTGTCAATTTTGAGCGGTATCATTTTGTTGTTAAAGGACCTCAATAAGGATTATATCACACATTGCATTATGCATCCATTTTTTTTTAGCACTGCTATTAACCAAAAAATGATTGCATATTTTATTACACAACTATAAAAATAACTGCATAATCTGCTATGCAATCAAGAAAATGGGTGCATAATCTGTTATGCAGCTACAAAAAAGGATGCATAATATGTTATGCAGTCGAGAAAATGGCAGCATATTGCATTATGCATCCATTTTGTTGTTAGCACTGTTATCAACCAAAAAATGGCTTCATAATCTGTTATGCAGCTACAAAATGCATGCATAACCTGTTATGCAGTCAAGAAAATAGATAAGATGTTATGCAGTCGAGAAAATGGCAGCATATTGCATTATGCATCCATTTTGTTGTTAGCATTGTTATCAACCAAAAAATGGCTTCATATTGTTATGCAGCTACAAAAATGACTGCATAACATTGTATTATGCATCCTTTTTTTGTTGGAATGTTATTTTCGAGGCATGTACACCATTTTAATCAATGATTGCATAACCAAATTAGTGGATGCATGAATCAAAATATGGCTGCACAATGTGTTATGCATCATTGTGGTGGTTGTATAATTCGTTATGCATCTTTTTCTTTTTTGGAATGATTTTTTAGGCATATACATCGCTTTAGTGGTTGCAAAAGGCGAATTAGTGGATGCATAAACCAAAATATGACTGCATAATGTGTTATGCATCCTTTGTGGTGGTTGCATAATGTGTTATGCATCTTTGGTGGTGGCTGCATAATGGCTATGTATCCAATTTTCGAAATTAGTGTCTAAAATGCCACATACCTCCGATTTTTTCGTAAAAAATCTAAATTTGATATTGTTGTTTGTACTCGTTGTGTAGATCTCTTTAAAAGCTTTGCAACGAAATAAAATTTATAAAATTCTAAAGCACGAATTTTTAGATATATTATATTCTAGTTTGGTTACAATTATACCCCTAAAAATATGATGCATAACGAGTTATTCAAATATTTTTTATAATTTTAAATAATTATATATGTTATAAAAATCGTTATTTAAATATTTTTTATAATTTTAAATAATTATATATGTTATAGAAATCGAAAAATATTTTAAGTTTGACAATAAAAATAATAATAATTTTAGACGTGAACCTAAAACCCCTGATGAAAATAAACGGATTGATTTAGGAACAAAAGAGGCTATTAAACGCCCATCTAACAAAGGTGCTGAAATCTCGTAAAATTGACACCGATGTTGGAAACTTAATGGACGGTAAATTGGTAAATTTGGCACCCATCTCCTCAATAAAGAAACCCTTTAAAAGATTCCTATTTCTAGTTATTAATATTATGGCTTCTATTTCTAGGCGGTCCAGTTATCTTCTAGAATTCCTTTTTCTAGTTGTACTAGGACTTGTATTTCTAGGCAGATTTTAGTAAGCATACAAATCTATAAATAGGAGTCAATAGCCCTTTGGTTTGAGCATTGTGGGAATTCTGAGAGGTGGGAGAGAAACTCTACGGTTGTGTATTCTCTGATTCTGAATTAATTGTTTATTTTGCTGCACTCGCCGAACTAAGTTGATTGCGGTGAAGAAGCTTGTTATAGTATGGAGATTACTACAGGATATAAGCCATATTTTGATCCAGATTATGAATCTTTGATTGAGAGAATACATCCTCCAAGGGTTTTCGTAGATAATGAAACATGCGAAGATTGTTCACTTGTGAAAGTAGACAGCAAAAACAAACAGGAGATACTGCTAGAGATGGTCCAAATTCTCACGGATCTTGATCTCCTAATCTCCAAATCATACATTTCCTCTGATGGAGAATGGTGTATGGACGTGTTCCATGTGACAGACCAACTTGGGCACAAACTAACTGATGATACCTTCATCCGTTACATCGAGCAGTCGTTATGCGGCGGAAAGAGGGGAAGTAGAACAGAAGTGAAGGAGGTCACCAACAGAACGTGCATAGGAAGTGTAATGAGATCACTGCATGTATCAACAAATTACACTGTGTTTGAAATGACGGCAGTAGATAAACCTGGCTTACTATCCGAAGTCTCTGCTGTATTAGCTGAGCTTGGCTGCAATGTGGCTGCTGCTGTTGCCTGGACTCACAATATGCGCGCAGCAACTATATTGTACATAGAGGATGAATCAAAAGAGGGTGGACCCATAACAAATGCCGCAAGATTGCTCCATGTGGAGGAACAACTTGAGATTGTTGTAGGGGGCCATCATGGCAAGGGTGAGAAGAGGATGGTGAGGTTGGTAGAAGCTCCTCCTTCATCTAGGGTACACACTGGACGGCGATTACATCAACTAATGCAAGCAGATATGCACTGTGAGATCAGCTGCAGCACAGATGGGAATGACGGTGGTAATAGGAGTGGGAATGTGAGGTGTAGCAGCAGTAGTATAGTTACAGAAGTGTGTATAGAGAGCTGCAAAGAGAAAGGGTACACAGTGGTGAATGTGAGATGTAAAGACCGGCCCAAGCTGTTATTCGACACTCTCTGCACTTTGACAGATTTGGAGTGCGTGGTGTTTCATGCTGCCATAAGCTCCAGAGATTCCATTGCTAACCAGGAGTACTATATCAGAAAGAGAGATGGCTGCACTCTGGATTCAGAGAGGGAGAGACAAAGGGTCAGGCAGTACTTGGTAGCATCTGCGGAACGCAGGGTCTCCAATGGGGTGAAGCTAGATGTGTGCACTAAGAACAGAGTGGGATTGCTATCAGACATTACTAGGGTGTTCCGAGAGAATGGTTTGTCTGTGTCAAGGGCAGAAATCAGTACACGTGGCGAGAAGGCAATTGGGTCATTCTACGTTACAGATGCATCTACAGGAAAAAATGCAGATCTTAAGACCGTGAAGTTGGTCAGAAGTGAGATTGGAGAGAGAGTTTTAGAGGTCAATAAATCATTTTCAGCAGAATGGCCCAGCTATGGTTCCAACTCCCAGAACAATAGAAGCAGTAGTACTTGCAGTGGGGGTATTGAGGAAAGGCCTGCAAAATTGTCCTTGGGGAGTCTGTTGTGGTCTCAATTGGTGCTACTCATCAGTTAACTTCAGGGTTCAGCTTGAAGGCCTTTGGCAACATCAATCTGAGTTGCATGAGTGCAACTATGATCTGTCCTGAACACAGTAGTATACATATATGATGTAAATGTTGTAATGTTAGTTTTTAATTTTTGCAACTCGTTCGGGCTTTGGGTCTTTTGGTGTAAGAAAGGTTCAGTTACTTGTTAGTAAGACTACCTTTGCTTAAAAAATTAAAGGTTAATGGAACGGCAAACTATTAGCCAGCAAGAAAAACTGTAAAAATATTCTCTTAAATAATCTTCGCGTTTTTTAGGGTAACTAAAAAAGAACTTGGGACGACTAATCAAATAAAATAAGGACACTAAGAAGTAATATCAGCACAACCCTTATCCATATATTTTCTTTAATAGCTAATCTGCCATTGTTTAATTAATGTTAATATTGATTAATTAGTTTTAATTTTGGTTATAGTTAGTGTTATAAAATTATTTGAGTTTTAGTTTTAGAAAAGTAATAGAGAGTGTATTAGAGAAGAAGAAAAAGAAGAAGTTTGAGAAAATTAAGTTTTACGTAAAATCAATAACAAATATGGATGAGTATGAGGAAGAAGGTAAGAAACATCATGAAAAACATAATATTAAAGGTTCAATGACGTTTAGAGATGACGATTTGAGATATTTGTTGGATGATTCAAATTTTGGTGTGGAAGAAAACCCTGACGAAGATTTAGTGAGAGAAAACGATGAATCACATCAAAATGAAGATAATAATGCATCAAACAATCATGTATTGTGTTAAGAAGCTCAAAAACCCACTTTATATGCGTTTGTATGTGATCATTAATAAAAAAAATCCACTTTTGCATGCATTTAATGCCATGGACATCCCAAAATCGGTAGATAATGGAGTACCATATCTACCGATTACACACTACTGTGCCAAAATTATGGTGTAATCGGTAGTCTCGCGAAGAATAATTACTATCGATTAAACAAAATCCCCAAATTGAATTTTGTTCGGATTTTGATTTCATAATCGGTAGTTTAGGAATAATTACTATCTACCAATTATGGTTGTCGCCCCAAAAATGAATTTCTCAAAACTTACAAAATTTCTAACTCTTCATCTTTCACAATCGGTAGTGGGTGAAATTTTTTATCTATCGATTTTAGTTTGTAAAATCACATATCTACCGATTGTGATTGTAGCCAGAATTGAATTAAACTTAAAAAATTTTCACTTTGTAATCGGTAGTTTAAAGATCAAATTTATCTACCGATTCCATTGTAATCGGTTGTTTTTTAACAAACTAATTCTCTGACTATACTTGTTTTTGCGTACAGAACTTGTCTTGCTATAATCGGTAGTACGACAACATAATTAACTACCAATTTTTTTTAATCGGTAGTACGGGGAAATAATTAACTACCGATTGTCGTTAATCGGTAGTACGGGAACATAATTATCTACCGACTGTTGATGTCTAACTCACTGCTATTTTATGTAGATTGTTGAATCGGTTAATCATGTTTCATATGAGGGTCATGATACTTCCCTACACTATGTAAATAATTTGGTATGCTACCTACCCACTCTTGTCTTGTTCTAAGAATGTATGTTACAAGGTTAGGCGTATGATATTTGTTTTGTTATATACGTATTAAGACATTTGGAAGTAAGGCGGAGGAAAAGGAATGCCTTATCAACAAGACAAAAGAGAACATGTGCGTTGTAGTTCAGAACAATTGCTTGAGGGTTGATCGATTTGAAATGATTTGTGAGAAAGGTGGCAAGCGAAAGAGTCATGTGGGAAAGGACCGTAAATACGTAAAGAAGACGAAGAGGATATACCGAAGTAATTCAAAGAAGATTAGATGCCCATTTAAGATTATCTTCAATAAGCCCGACGGTAAGGAAGGTAAAGTATGGAAAATGTTTAGAGTTGCTAATGGTCGTCACAACAACAAAAATCCGGATAATCTTGTTGGGCACGTAATGGTTTCCAAGTTAAAACCAAAAGAAATGGAGACGGTGAAGTCTATAAGGAACGTAATGAAAGCGAGTGCAAGATAGAGGCGGACGACCCCAACAACATTTCTTTTCTTTTTCTACAATTAAGTCGGCGCTAGCAACGATCAAAAGGACGGAGTGGGATGGTCGAATGATTATACAACAATCAGAGTGGTTAGCCGAGAAACATAATTACACGTTGAGAAAAGAAGAAAGGGATGGTAAAGTGATTCATATTTTCTTGGCACATCCGAAGATGATCCAATTGGCTCAATGCTTTCATCAAATTTTGTCGATAGATGCTACTTACAAGACAAACAGGTACAACATGTCGTTGTTGAACATTGCTTGCCACACTTCGGACAAATTCACATTTATGGTGGCGTGGGGTTTAATAGATACTGAGAACGATGTGAGTTTCATTTGGATGTTGCAAACATTAAGATCAATTTATAATGATGATCATTTCCAAGGGTTATTGTGACGGATAACGATCAAGCCTTGATGAATGCAATAAAGGTAGTGTTTCCGGAAGCCCAGAATTTGCTTTGTACGCGGCATATTCAATGCAACATCAAATCCAATTGGAGACATCATATCCAAGCTAAAAAACGAAACAAAGGTGCCAAGAGGTCGAAGGAAGAGGATGAACGTATTAGTAAACTAACCTTTGGAGAATGAAAAGAAGAGAAAAGGTTAGCTGATGAAAAATGTGCCGAGGACGGAATAAAATGGTCTTTATTTCTAAAAGCATGGGATAAGCTAGTTTGGTCGATGACGAAGGAGGTTTATGAATACAACTTGAAGAACTTTGAGGATGAATGGGGCAAGAACTATCCCAAACCAGTTAAGTATAGCAAAACACAATGATTGGGATCGCATAAGGATAAGTTTATGTTTGCATGGACATATGAATATCAGAGCTTCAAGAACGAGGAAACAAGCATTGCAGAGGGGTCCCATGGCCGATTAAAGAAAATAATAGTCGGTAGTAAAAATGGGGTTGTGTCATTCGAAGAAGCAATCCATGAGTTCACCAATCGTGACCTCACTAAGATTTACGGTTCAATGGAGAAAATGCGGCATAGATTCCCGTAGGCACATTTAAAACATAAAAATCTTCTAAGGGGTATAGTTTACAAAGTTTCTTGGTGGGCAATAAATTACATGATACAACAATTGGAGTTGTATAGAGATCACGATGATGAGACTACGATTTGCAATTGCAAGACGATGATAGGTATTGGACTCCCGTATCGTCACATGCTTGGTAGGTATGTTGAAGTGATTGATGATGTTGTTTTAAATAGTGGTAAAAGATTCGTTACTCAGACTTGTAAAGATTTATTTTTTAAACCTAATTTTTAAGACTAAAATAAAGGAGATTAAATTAAAATTGATTTCAAATTATGGAAATAACCGAGACTAAGGATTCCACCATTAGCCAATTTTTCAAGTGATTTAGCATTGGTAATTATCTTGCAAATCATATATTCAATTTACTCAAAATATTTCCAAAGTTAGGTTTTCAAAATAATAGTTGTAAATCAAAAGTATGAGACATCAAAAGCTCTAAACTCAACATGACCCATCAAAAGAAAACACAACTAATTAATAAAAACCATTTTTTTAAATTTAATTCAAAGCAAATAATAGTAAAAAAATTGCAAAAAAAATAAAATAAAAATATACCACTTTATTATTGGAAAATGGCTTCCTCCGTCGCCTCAACAATGGGGTTTATCTCCTCATGTCAAACACCCTCTCAAAATACATGTTTATAGCTTAAAGTGCTTAAAAGAAGAGAAAAACAGAAGTAATACAGAAAACAGATGCAAATATAAGTGTTGCAGAAACTGTTTTTTGTGTTGCTGAAGAGAGAAAACTACACAGAGAATAAAGTACGGTTTCTGAATGCAGTGAATTTTAAAGGAAAAGGTGACAACGAAAATGACGGTTCATGGGCGCAGTCTGTACTTATTCTTCCTCCTTCACAACGTAAGATTTTTTTCTCCTGAATTTTTTTCTCTGCCTCTGGATGATTTCTTTCTTGTTTCTCTTTGCTATTTTATAGGATTAATGAACCCTAATAACCCTCCTTAACCGATAAGAACACAAAGAACAATCCAAATCCAACTCCAAATCGTTGTTAATCCAAATCCGAGAGTAACTCTTTTTCCGGCCGTAACTTGAATTTTGCAGCCATTTTTTCGGGTGAAACACTCATGAATGACGTCTTGTAACCTTCTTTGATTATTTCTTCACTTGGGTAACTCAGAATCACCCCAAAATCCCTTAAAACTCGTTCTACACCAACTCAGATGAATTTTCTCACGTAACCACCAGTTCCTGCCATTTCCAGAATTTTAATTTGAAAGAGGGGTTCCCGTAATCCAATTGGTGGGTGCCTTTAGTAATTTTCTTGGGAGCCTTTATCACTTATTGAGCCGATTTTTTCACAAATGTTTATTTCTCAATAATACCTACAAATACATAAAAACCCATAATAAGTACAAAATCAAGCACTAGTAGAATAGAGAATTGAGCACAATTTAGACACAAAAATGTGTCTATCAATTGACATTAATGATATTTGTCCATTTTGGAAGCAATTATTTTTCACTCCAAGCACCCCGGTGGTTGATGGTGCGTCGTTCGTGGAGACAAAAATGTTTGCACGAATACTCGAGCGTTACTCTACGTCAAATGAGACACAAATGAAAATATTGATGCACCATTTAGAGGAAGCTCTTCACCCCTGTCTAAAGGTTATTGAAGAACCAATGAAAGGAAAGGCGGTAGGTAGGCCGAATACCTAAAAGACATGGTCAATTCAAAGAAAATAGTTGAAGGAATGGTTATCTAGTCAACGAGAGCTTTCTTGGCATGAGCATACTGAAGCTGAGTATCAAGATGTACCGGCTCTAAGGAAAAAGGGCCGTCCAAGGAAGGATCAAGGTGGACCAAGCTCACGACAAGTCAAACCTAAAGTCTCTAAGTATATAGATTCCTTCTCAAGTAAGTCAAACCCAACCTATACACGGAAGACCAAATCGAGGTACGTATACAATAGATGATGAGTATTTGGAACAACTCCCTCTACTCATTATACCATTTGTTTTGTCCATCGACGATGTCGATGGGGATGCAAACTGTGGTTTTCACGTTGCTTCGAAATAAATAGGAGACTTTAGTGAGGCGGTTACCGAGAATATTACCCAATGATAATATTTAAGAAATAAGATGGCCGCCCAACTATTGAAGGATAAAGAATTCTATATTGAAATGATGAGTGAAGGAGATAGACATGTTAGAGAACAAGAGTTCAAAGAGTTAGATACTCGTGTAAAATGCCGAAAGGGATTGAAGACAATCGGATCCAAGTATTGAATAGTAATGCCGAAATGTGGGTATCTTTTAGCGGATGTATTGAACTGCGTGGTACATTATTTCTGTCCTCCTTCTTTAGGAATGAGTGTTACATTTACACCCATAAGGACGGTTTATGATGATTCGGTCAAGGATAAACGAATCATTATGACATGGGTTAATATCAATCATTTTATCGGTTCAAGGTTAACGGAAGGAGTAGGTGATCGGATTACTTCCCAACAAACCATTGCAAGGAGTGGTTGAAGCAATACGAGTCCAACATGGAGCGTTGGGATCGTTTAACAAACTTTGTCAAAGACCCAATTGATTTGACCGATGATGGTGAGTAGTTTAGTTGATCATGTGATTTTGAACATATATTTTGAACATTGGGTATAACCAAGGTTGTACCATACCGGATTTCGGTTCATACCGGTCGAGAGCGATACACTGGTATGCCGTGGAAATTTCGGTTTCAAATATCGGTGAAATATCGTTCCATATATTTTATACCTATAATTTTATAAAAATTACTAGTTCACATTTTATAACTATAAATATATTTTAACACGTTATAACAAACTTTTTTCACAAAGTTTAGAAAGAAAAACTAGTAATCATCTAAAATATATAGATCCATAGATTTCATAAAAAGTTCAAACTGGAAACACAAGAGAAACAAGACAACTTCAAAGTTCATCGTCTAAAATGCTAATTAAACAAGAATATTACAATTCTAATCGAGATCATTAGATTAATTATAGATATTATCATATCCATATATAATTCTAAAATATCATAAAAAATATGAGTAACAATTCAAAACCCTAAAACAAGGATAATTTTTTTTTTTTCATTTTACAAAAAAATAAATAAAAAATAAAATAAAAAAAAATCGACAGTACTGGTGTACCGGATTTCGTTTCGGTTTTACCCCGAAATCCAAAATTCCGACGAAATTTCGTCCATTCCGGCTGAAATGTACTTCACAGGTATAAACAAAAATTAATGCAATGTTTTGTGGCTATAATCGGTAGTCAAGTGTTTAGTTTATCTTTTGATTAGTATTTATTTTTATTGTTGTTGAGATAAACGGTAGTCGTGGGTTTACATTGGCTACCGGTTAATATTGATTTGTATTTTTGTTAAGATAATCGGTAGTCACAGGTTTACATTAACTGCCGATTACTATTGAGTTGTATTGTTGGAGATTTAATTGGTAGCCAAGGGTTTATATTATCTACCTATTAGAATTGAATTTCATACAGAAGATTGAGTAAAATGAACTAGTTATAACCGGTTGTATTTAGATATGCATTATCTGCCGATTATAGCCATTCTGACAAAAATAAGTAAAATTCCCATAATCGGTAGTTTAGGCGAATACATTGTCTACCAATTTTCATAGCAGTCCAAAAAAAAATTTGTCCAAAATTTGAAAATGTAGAATTTTTTAGATATTCTCAAAAACCCACAATCGGTAGAAAGTATCAAAACTTATCTACCGATTTTACTGAATTATAACTGATTTTGTACCCTATTTGGCAGGAATAAAGAGTCGTTTGAACAGTGTATGAACAAATTTTAAAAAAATTAGCCGTTACACTAGACTTTGGGTGTTTATTGTATATAAAAGGAACTCTTCTCTCAACAAAAAACCTCACACTTCTCATACTAACTCATTTTTCTTCATCTTCTAAAAAAACCTCACACTTCTCAAACATGGCTACTAGCTGGTCCACCAAGGAAGATGTTGCAGTTGTTCGGGGTGGATGGTTACCACGAAGCATGATTCTCATCTAAAAATTAACTCTTCTCAAATCGCAGAAGCTTTTTGGAACCGGGTTTTCCAAGTTTTTGTGGGTTTAAACGGCAATGGAGGTGGAAGAACATGGAACGTGGTCAGGGATAGATTCGAACAACTCTATGATCGTTGTGATTTTTTTAGAACTGATTTGTACAATGCCAAGTTTAGTTTCTCTGAGCTCGACATCAATGGATATGTAAGTATATCTCAAATAGATGTTAATCAAATCAATTATGACCTCAATATAATACTAACATATTGTTCAATACTTTTTTCAGACTCCTATTGAAAGAAAATGACAAGTTTTCTGATCACTAGTATTTCGATGACAACTATTGGTCAATTAGGCATCAAAACTAATCAAGTGTAATGTTATGATCTACTTTATGTCTTTAAATTCAATGAAATAAGCCAAAGAATTTTCAATTTGTATCGTCATAATAGTTTCAAAAAGTTACTACAAAGACTACAATCGGTAAATAATATTATATTCTATCTACTGATTATGTATTCATGGTAATTATTCTGTGAATCATATTCTATCTTGGAGAATGCCCTTCACCTTAAGCGGCGTGGACGAACCTTAAACGGGTTGAATCTGTCCATCACCTTAAGGATATTGAAATGAGCTTCGTAACGGTAATTTGATCGTTTCCATCGTTGTTATTCCTCGAGAGATCTCGCTATAACTTCATCATTAGTTTCACCCCTCAAACGATATTGATTGACAAGATAAGTTAAATTCACAAATGGATCAACTTCTCTGCTTATGCAATTAAATCGACAAAAAAGATCATCTCTATTACGGTTGTTGGGGTTACCGGTGTCAATGCAAAAATGTTTGTAAATGCTTTTCAAATAACTCATACTAATTACACCATTTTGTCTACGTTCTTCTCCTCGCCTCGGATAGAGTTGCACATAACGTCTATATAGCAATAAATCTTCTTCTACTGTGAACGGTTGAGCCATTAATCTTGAAGATGATTACTTCGATGTTGGAAAAGTTAAAATGTATTGGAAGTGCATAAATGAGAAGAGGTCACCCTCCTTATATAGATTAGAGTCACAACGGCTCTTTTTTTCAAAAAAAGAGTTGTTGAGGCCTGATGTAACACGAATGTACATAAAATATGTACGCTAAGTTCATAGGAATATAAACAATCAGAAGTATCGGGATCACCATTACCTTCCGATTTATACAATTGGTAGTCTATGAAACTTTATTTACTACCATCATAGATGCTGCCCCGAATTCGAAATTAATTTTTTTTTTATAATCCATAATCGGCAGTCTAAGAAAATGTATTTACTACCGATTGTAATGTAAAATGTGTCCAGAAACCAATCAGTTCCATCATCTTAATCGATACATAATTAACACCCGATTGTACTCAACAAGTATAATTGGTAATCTAAGAAAATTATTTTACTACCGATTGTATATGTTGCCCCAAATTCAAATTTGAAAAATTTATCAAATTTCCAACATTTGCATACTCCACAATCGGTAGTCTATGAAAATTTATTTACTACCGATTATAGATGTTATCCCAAATTCAAATTTGAAAAAATTATCAAATTTCGAAAATATTCATACTCCATAATCGGTAGTCTAAGAATTTTTTTTAATACCGATTATATATGTTGCCCCAAATTCAAAATTGAAAAAATTATCAAATTTCGAAAATATTCATACTCCATAATCGGTAGTCTAGGAATATTTTTTTTACTACCGATTGTATATGTTGCCCCAAATTCCAAATTGAAAAAATTATCAAATTTCGAAAATATTCATACTCCATAATCGATAGTCTATGAATTTCTTTTTACTACCGATTGTATATGTTAGTCCAAATTCAAAATTGAAAAAATTATCAAATTTCCAACATTTGCATACTCCATAATCGGTAGTATATGAAACTTTATTTACTACCGATTATAATGTAAAATGTGTCCAGATTCCAAGCAGTTCCATCAGAAGGTGCAATCGGTAGATAATTATCAACCGATTTTAGATCAGCAGGTGTAATCGGTAAATAATTATCATTCGATTTTGGATCAACAAGCTTAATCGGTAGGTTCTGCAAACCATTTATCTACCGGTTGTAATGTAAAATTTCAACAAAGTTACTTATTAAAAATGAGTCTCTTGCAAATCAACAGATAATTCACAAAAAGAACCTAAAATCCATTCATCGTCCATATAGTAAACATAATGTTAGAACATTAAACAAGTTTCTTGCAAATCAATTGAAAATGATGTTCTCTAACAAGACAACCACAATCTAATTTCTAGATTTTTTAGTTTTAGTACGAGGACGACGGGCACCAGAGACATATCTTTCAGCATCAGGGACATTGACTTCACCATCAGCACTCGATGAACCATAAAATCTTTTAGTGGGCTTTGTTGCTGGCCTCTTAGGCTTATTCGAAGCTTTCTCCCCAAACTTACTTGCATAAGCTTCAGTATCAATGTTATCTATTAGGTCTTTATACTCTTTCATCTTCTTAATTGATAAAGGCACTCCCGCCTTTATACACCCAACAATCTTCTTGGAGAAAAACAAAAATCTATTTTTCTGTTTTTATGTAATAATAATCAAACGATTTTATCTAAAATATTAAGCCGTAATATTAAAATCAAAAGGAAAGAACATTACATACCAGCCTTTTATAACCAGAAGGTTTGTCTTTGATGATACAAGTATAATCGGAAACCTTGGTGGTCTTTCCTTTATCTTCCCGGATCACATGAAGATGAGAATGCTCCTGGTACCATTCCATATAGCCTGGATCTACTTCATCACCTCGGTTGACAGGTCTCCCATCGTTGATCAAATATTGCATTCTGTTATTTCAATCTTCAACGGATGGGTTACCAGAGTAAAATACTGTGATAGAGTCCTTACCACATACATAATTCTCCACGTCCAATTTGAACTTGCCACGCATTGACTCCAAGGTTCTTCTTGTACATAACCGAGTTGACGCATCACTCTAGAGGCATTGTACATAACATATCCTGTGGGATGCCACAAGGGTCCATAATAAAACAACAAATCAGACCTTCCTGTTATATGTCAACTAGCTCGGTCTTCCTTGTATGGATCAAAGCATACATCTTTGGACGTCATCAAGTCTAATTTCCTCCTCAAAAAAATCAACTGCTGCCCCTTAGACCTTGAATAGTTGTTGTCGAAGTTGTATTTTGTTCCTCTGGGTGTTCCTTTCTACCATATCTGGATTTTCTTTGGCCAAATCGAGGAACGGGAAATGGTCATAGATCCATGTCTAGTATACATATCAAACCAAGTATGAGAAAATTGATTCTTAAAAGAGAAAAAAATAAATAATAATCAAAGCATCAATAAAGTTACCAAAATACCTATAGTAGGCTCACATTCCCGACAATTTGGCTAGTTGATTCCCTCAATGCCTTTCTTAACTCTTCCATCAAGAACGCATGACATGTGGTGCCCCACGAGTAATCATGAATTTTATCGAGAGGATGCAATAGTTGTAAAAGGTTGGAGTCGACCCGGTTACCACTACAATTGTGGAAAATGACACATCCCAAAACACAGAGGAGATATGCAGTAGCTGTAGCATTCACTTCGTCATCGCTAAACTTTGGATTCATTTTTTGTTTATCCTTGGTGTCTTTGAACATATTCATCAAGTGGACCATGCTGAACTGTCAAGTTTTGTAATGAAAGCACCGGTTGAACTCAATGTCGGATGTCGCTCGATCCCAACCAAGTGTCACGGCCCGCCCATTTCCCACATATTGGGCCGACCCATGACAAG